>JAMPIV010018043.1:0-436946 GCA_024509875.1 Oreohelix idahoensis | reverse complement strand
CCCCCCCACCGTGAGAGTAGGAGTTTAACATTGGCAATGGTGGACAAATCGTCGGGACACGAAGGAGACTCCCCCAGTCCCGGCAAATAGTCGGGACTGAGAGGGCAATTCGGTACGTAACCCCTGCCGTCAACAGTACTGTAGATCTTGCACCAGTCTTTAAAAGCCCTTTGAGGATCTATTGATTGTTTTTCATTCATGACCCGCAGCCCATCCAGTTACTGAACTTTCAGCTTGCCCTATGCCTTGTGAGGAGGTCAACTTTAACTGCATATGGGGGATGGCCAAGTTTTCATGACTGGCCACATCCAGTGTGCATCGCCACGTACAAAAGTCATCTGGCCATCTACCTCCATTCTCCATGATGGGGAAGTTGTTTGTCACGTAGGCTCACTCTGTTCCAGACCGTCAGACCCCATGCCCCCCTTTTTTCTGCAAGAGACAGATAGACCACCTACTGATTTCAGCTTGTCAGATCTTACTGGCACACCTTCATCCTGTGTATAAAATTGGAGGACTGGATGAACACAGTCCTTTAATAATCTCCTATCAGCTATGAATTTAATCCTCCAGCTCCACCTGGCCTTTTCCATCTTTGACCCAAGATCTGCCAATCTCTTGCCAAGGCTAAATGATTGACCTGCTGGTAGTTTATCCAGTTCTTTCCCTGAATTAATCCACTCTTTAACCGTGTGGATACCCTTTTAATCAATGGCATCCCCCTGTAACTTTCGGAACTGACGCAACGGAAGAGGGAATGACACTGAGAAAGAAACAAAGGGTGGAGGAGTAGGGGCGTGGGATTGAGTACGTGGAGCATCGTTGGTTCACCTACACCCCCCCCCAACACCCTGGGGAGGGTTGTCACGGTGGGTTTACCAGACATAAATGTTTGTGACCTGACCATTGCATATCGTCGCGATCATAAAACTCATACAGCTATACGAGCTTGCTTTATCTTAGGTCAAACTGGTGGGGGTGTAGATCGCGCACGTTCAGCCCCATCAAAAATAGTCGCTCCACTTCTTTGTGAAATTGAGTTCACAAGTCGTTTTACATTGTGTACAATGACAGTTTTGTTGCGCTCTTTAATTGGCCAGTTATAGATGTACGCGTGATACGAGCTGGATGATACAGCGGAGAGAAACAATAGTCACTGTTTCCAAACGCACAGCTGCCATTTTGCGTTTCTAAGCGCCTAACAGTTCTCGCTTGCATTTCTGTATGATTAGTTCGGACATGATACTTGAATGAAGCCACACGGTACAAATGTTATCACCTATTTACATTCAGACGTCTTTGCCTTTTTCAATGTTCTGACCATTGTGAATTTTCTGTGATGGTCTGGCAAGGTTCTCGCTTTAACTATGGACGTTGTTCACATTGTGCACATCATCAACCACAGGCCGCTTGTCTGGGAACTGGAACTTTGAATCCGCGTTCATAAGGGAATTTTTAGTTTCGGCCACCTGTACGTGTCTAGTGTATGTCATTGGTCACATTGTGTAATGTAGGTCTGGTTCAATGTGCCGCGGTATGGACGGTTGGATGAGGAGTTTGGGTAGGGGCAGGCAAATGGAAGCCAGGGGGGCCGGGGGGGTTCTTGGGTGGCGGGAGTTGGTGGGGATTCGGGGGGTGTGTTGTTTATGATTCTGGGTGTTAGTGGAGCTTTAAAGTGATGGGCGCTTGGGCGGTAACAGGGGATGGGGGGCAGCGGGTTTGCATTGGGAAATTGCAGTTTGGATTCCGATTGAGAAGAAATTTTAGGACTGATGCTTTGATAATTGGGTTTAATTGGGTTTTAAACCACATGCCATTATACAGTTCCATCTAGGGTTGCAAGGTTTGCAAAGGTCCCTCAATGTTATTTGCATATTTCTTACGTCAAATTGGCGACTAGAAAACCACGTTTCCTATTTGACCCTGGAGGTTTCCGCTAGTTTAAAACATAGATCAGATATAGTTACAGACCGTCGGAATCACTGCGTTGTCTGATGTGGAAGTATAGACTACCCCAGCAGGTTTCAGTGAGATGGTCCTTTCGTGTGCGCTATTTTCGAATGGTGGCTCAGTTCCTTTACTGTCCGGCAAACATATTCAATTAGCTTAGTAACATTTTCACAACATAGACTTTCCTGTACGGGTGATAATTGGTGAGAGCTTGAGACACTGGGCTCGGACCGCGGGATTTGCCCCTATGATTTTGAAGTTAGTGGCCGTTACCTCACGGACTTTTGGCGGGTGCGTGTGCGTAACGGCTAAGCACTGACTGCTAAATTGGCTCCGGGTTTGTAAGCGCAAGCAGAGAAAGATAATAGATGTGTGTATGTGGTGGAGGACCGTGTGCGGGGGTATCAGGGTGGGCGGCTTAGTATATAATGATGGTAACAAGGGCAGATGGGGTTGAGTGGAGCAGGGGGGATATGGGCGCGTAGACTACTGCGGAAAGAGGGTTTGGTACAAGCCAGTGAGTTGGTGTTGTGTAGGGAAGATATATGAGGATCGAGTCTCGCGCGGACTTGAGACAGGAGATCGAGTAAGGGCAGCGCACAAACAATACCAGTGTGAATGGTTGACGCACACTGTCTAGGTGCGGTTTGTTAGGAGCAGGAAAAGGAGTCGTAGGCACATAGCGGAGTGGTGGAAGTTTGGCATGTTGTGTTGTAGGATCTCTTAGGGATATGGTTATTGCTCTTGAACCACTTTTCCTATTTTCTTTCTCTCAGATGTTATAATGGTACCAAAATTTCTTGTAAGGTTTTTTCTGGGCCAATTTTTAATTAACTTGTGTCATTACCGTGGCACACACTAGCTAGGAGTTTAGCTTGTATCCCGTAGGCACTCCCAAAAAGGGGAGGATGGGAGGCATAGGGTTTGTTATTGTTTTTTTGATTGGACTTACACACTGTATCTCTCTCATACATATCCTTCTGTCTTAATTCTTTCTGTTCTCGTGTCTGTCGTGGAACTGGAAAATCGGGAGGGAGGAGGGGACAAGGGGAAGTGAACTGGAGGATAGCATAGGGCGGCGCCTGGCTTCTAGGGAGGTTGGCGTGGTAATTCTGAATGGTGTGGAATTGGCTTGAAAGAGTGTTCTAGCTCGTCTTTTGTTTGTCATTTTTGACGCTATGTCGTGTTTGCGCCTGGCACTTGAGTAGACGGAGGTAAGTTGATCTCCTTTCAACAGTGCCCCTACCTATCCATCAACAAAAAGGGCCCATTCGGTATCCGGCTCCGGCAGCAACTAGAGATGAACTGCACAGATCTTATGACACATTTGTATCACACCATGTTTAGTTTCCAGTCGAAGTTGGGCCGTCCCCTTCATTCATGATGGCAATACATAGCGTTGCATGCTTAAGTAACGACCTAGGGGATGAAAAGCTAATTATGCCCCTGACTATTTTCTCATGAGTTCCCCCACTCCTTAGGATCATAAACATTGAAACAACGCCAGTCAATTATTAAACACTTATGATAGGAATCTTCAGAACATTTCCGCACAGAAAATTCACCATTCCGCATCTGCTGTAATGAATGGTTGAACGATCTATGAGTAATATTAAATTGTAGGACTACGCTTCTCCCTGTCACGTTATCGATTATTCACAGAAATCCGATGAAATTCCGGTGACCGATATAGTGTGGGGTATACGCTGTTTACTGAATCACGGTAGGAGCTTGGAGCCGTTTATACGGGATTTGGAGGGAGGGGATGAGGCGCCGCCAACCCATGCGGTGATTTGTAATCAGTGTTATAACATTTATTGAAATAAATGTGTCTGGTTGTTATATTGCACACTGCAGCTAAAAACGCACATTTCGCCTGTTAGGTGTTTAAGATTTATGTAGGTATCCAAACGCTGGTACTTTTGTTCTTCATATTGTTTTCGTTATGCCCTCACATTGCGTTTCTACAACCTGTGTGTTTTTGGTGGGGTAATTCACAATATTTCACTTTGGAATTTTTAATTCGTTAATTTTTTGTTTGCAGAAGGGATTGTCGCACAATGTCGGTCTCCCCTGGGTGTGGGAAGTAATTGGCTCGTATGTGATTTTTTATATCTTTCTTACATTTTATCTCTGTATTATCTTCGTTAATACTTATCATCCGGATGCTTCATTTCCTCCTTACCGGACTTCTTACCTGGTGCCTTGTCTGCTAAATTGTAAGCAAGTCGGTTTAATTTTCTTCCCCGTCCTCGTTGAAAACAAAAGACCTCGTTCTAACAACTCTGGGATGTGTTGTTTATCGTTAAGGTTTTACGGCACATTTAACATTGACTACATGGCTCGGACTGCGACAAGCCGATTTACAGTTTGATTAGACTTGCGGGGAGCCGTGTATTCGGGGGGGTTGAAAGGATAGATAATCTGTTTGGGCGCTAGACACAGTCGTGTGGGTGATTTACTGGTTAGGGAGGGGTTTATTTATGGAGGGTTTAGAATATGCTGTGCTCTGGTTTCTTTGGTTTGGGTTTGAATATTCAGTCTGGTTGGATTGCTTATAGGACATGTTGATTTGCGGGTGGCTTTAAGGTTATCGGTGCAGGGATATGTGTGAAGGCCCGTAGAATATGGGGGTGTGATAGGATGCAACTACCTTGCATATATTGATTTCAAAATTTTATTTAGGGCGCGATCCATGAATTTTTATATTAGACTATAATTGCCATGACTCGTCCGTTTGAAATATTTATACAAATCGCGTTTATGCGTGTGTCCTTAGAACAAACCTTTGCAGAGGAGATACAGCAAAACTTGCCAATTAATGACCCTAGAATAATACTAGCATTCAAATGTCATTAATTTACACTACGTTAACCTAAAAGACAAGAACGGGATTAGAGAGAGAACCCGAGAACGAAGAGCAAAGACCGGAGAGAGACGAGACCGAGATTGTACGGAGGAACGCATGCAATACTTACACCACAGTCTCCGCGAAATAATAACATTTAATGCCACCCCACCGCAAAGGCAGCAGGCTTGTTTTTTTCTCTCTCAAATAAAACAGTGACACAAAAAACACTACCAATACGAGGTTAGGTTTTAAAAAACATTGGTTAATGCGTTATTAGGAAACATAGACCCAATACTTGTTTTTACGTCCCTGAAAAATCCTAACTGTTAGCCTGACAGGTACAGAAGACCCACCATAGCCATCGTATCGATGTGAAACGGATGGTAGAGAAAATAACACATTTTGAACGCAGCAGCCACTTAGCTCCATTAAAACTTATATATTTTGGCACCATGTGCCTTAGGGACTTGCTGACAAAAGAATATGTTAGGTGTTTTAAGCAAATAGTCCCAATAATTAACAAATTATAGCCAAAAATACTATACTGTTGTTGTCTGACAACACAGGATCATATTTTGCTCATAATGGCGTGTTATTGGGACACTGCATTTAGAGAAAATGAGGCACCACGTTAAATTCGATTTGATTGGCTAGAATTATATGTAAGGCGGAAACAAATGAATTAGTCGACTGCCAAATACTATTTTTGGTTGTTAAGGGAAAACGGTAGGAAGGGGGTACTTTTTTTTTCAAATGCGTTTTGTAAATACATGGTCCTTATTGGCTAGACCATTTAAATATAGTCAATTAGGAGCGTCGGTTCTAGTGCCACATCTTTTTTGAAATTTAACTGTGTAGAAGCAAGTGCGTGTTGAGAACCAGTTCATATTTTTCTAATGAAAAAGCCTGGGACAGAGGCAGAATCGGAATTGTGCCATAACTCATCGCCAGTCAACGTATTTGTTTAATATTTCCGTGAATTGTGGGACCGTGGTACTAACGTATTAAAGCAGCACCTGGTCTGAGTTTTGCTGAATCCAGAGGCTGGTAGCATACTCCTTGGTCAAGATATCAACCAGTGTTGTTTCTCAAGAACACGGTGAAGCAAGCTAGCAGTGGAGACTGTTTCCTGCCGCCCACACAGAAGTTAAGATTTCGTGGCCAGAGCAGCTCAATCTTGTGTATACCCCCTCTAAAAGTGAACTTTACCTTAATATATTAAATCAAGGGTACATTTATTTGTTTTTCAAATTAAAAAGAAACTGTGGAACCTTTCCAATAAGGATTTCCACCAGGTAATAACAAACCCTTGAAGTCATAATGACAAACAACCACCTAGCTTGAAAAGCCAGTATTACCTCATAGTACTACAGCACAACTTACACACAAATTGGAATAATAATATATGTCAATACAAAGATCTTATCTATAAATTGTGTACATACAACTTCTGATTACATTTGATTGTGATTCCTGGTTCACTTTGTAGTTGAATCAGGATATCTATTATTGACAGGAATTAATACATATTTGTAAAAGTTGACTTATTAAGATAGTCTTATAGAGTGTTCTATATATGTGAGTGTCACAGTGTTGTAAAGTATTGTGGATTAAATTAAATTGTTTATCTGTCTGTGGGTTGTTGTGAACAGACACTTCATCATTATCATAACCCTAGACATTCAACGTAGTCATCACAATATTATAGAATAAGTCTGACTGAGGTATAAATGTGGTAGCAAAGTAAGGTCATCTGTAATACATCACACTTATTAGATACAGATACCTTCACAGCTGATCTCAGTCAGTACACTAAGTCCCCTATAAATATTTATATCATCCCACTTTACCACAATGACTGTCGGTTGTAGCAAAAGGTTTTTCTAGTATGATAATAGTGGTATAGGAGAAGTAGAATCTCTCTCCAGAAAGGATGAAGTTCCAGTGCCCGAGAAGTACACTGGTATCACAAGTGAGTTAACAGCTGTGAATACTCTGAGCTGGACAATAGATTTAGGCTTCAGAAGTATAAGTTGCTACTTTCGCTATAATAACCCTATGTGATAATATAATTAAATTAGAAAAAGTAACTCAAAATTTAACAGTTAAAAATTTACCAAGTCAAATGAGTACAATTTCAATATTTATTACGTACATCTATATATATATTCTTGTAATGAGAAATGGTTGGTGGAAGATGGTACAAAGTATGAGTATTTATGGTTACAAATTAAAATAATTAATAGAAAAAGTCTTGGATTTATCTTCCACTGAAATTACAAAAAATGTTTGTCACATTATCTCTTGCCATCTAGTTGTCATCATAGACGGTCGTTTTAGAAAGTGCTCACAGTGTTTGTTGGATGGATACACATAAAACTCATCTTATGTTAGCCACGTATGCTTGAGGTTCCTGAGACACACTTGAATACACAGACTGTCCTTCAGCCCGCCCTATAACTACGGGGGACTAAGGTGTTGAAGATTGGTTGACCTCTAGGCTTCAGTTAGCAGGATCAACGGGTCTTCAAGTCTATTTAGTTTCTCGATCAGGAATGATCATAAAAACATTGGTCATAAAACCTGGAACAAGAGGTAATTGGTGGCCTTGGTGTTCCAAACAAATCTCACCACCAAACTGCTGTTCATGATGCGACCATGTCTTCAGTGTTTTGTATATAAATTAAATGAATCATGGTAGTATGTTACAGAGATAGCACATGACAATGATAATGTCTACTGTGCAGAATCTTTTATTAACAAAATACTTGAATAATAAATCACTTGTTATGATACATGGGTACGATATAACCTTTGCCTTCCACTTATGGATGTCAAGTCACTTATGTACTTGCTGGTATGTCGTAAGCTTCCAGGCAAGAATTAGCCATGATATATTTGGCTAACTAATTAATGGTTATGCTTCCTGATAACGCCGGTGGAGGTTATCTCTGGTTAGCGTCATTCCCTTTTTATTATATCTGATACAATAAAATCGTAAATAAAATCTGAAATAAAATGATATTATTCATACATATATCTTTAATAAACTTACATACCCTCTTAGGATTTATAAGCTCACGGTGAGACTATATTGGTTGAAGTTAATCTGCCCTGCATGCAGCGTGAAAAAATAACTTTTCTTGCAGATACTGTCTTCCAGTTTCTCACTCTAGCTTCTGGATTTGGTGTGTGTGATTTTCAACGCGCCGCTCTGACCTTATATTTCAGTCTCTCGCCCGTACGAGAAAGCACCTCCTAAAGTTCAAAAAGATTTTCATTTAATCTCTCGGTTTGAGGCGATTTGAGGCAATCTGTGCTTTTCCTGCACTTGTTTTCTCTTCTGTTCACTACACACTTATATCCTTCCTTCCTTCCTAGGTATCCTTTCATTTTCCCCATATGAGGCTTTCATTCTATCCAATTTATATTTAAATCCGTTTAGACATATACGTATAATAAATTTTTACAGATTATTAGCTAACTTTTAGCAGATGTGATGAGGGTGAACAATATTAATTATCTTTAAAACTATTTATATTTGAATAATATCCTTTTGAATATAATTCCTAGTCTATCTCCTTTAGTGAATTATTTTTATTTAATTGATTTCCAACCAGGCGTTCTTCGCTACATCGGTCAATATTGCATCACCTGTCTGCTCTCTCAGCAGGGATGGTCAGCTAAACAGACAAGACGAATATTACTGAAAGGAGTGTAACATAATTAGAAAATACCAAATATCTGCTTGATAGCAGAGATAGAAAATGTGCCGACCACGGAAATTTCACGTAATCAGTGCTCACAACAAATGTAATTGAATCCTACCGGAGACGAGAAGCGATCGACCTAATAATTCCGTCACACTACTACTGTACAGTAGAACACAAGTTAAATCCTATTATCAACTAAGCGACATCTATTATGAGAAGGTTAACAATGATGGTGTAAGAACAGCAAAGAAAACCAATATTAGACAATTTACGGGCATGCACAGGAAACGTCCGAATATTTTCGGGCAACTTATTTAAGATGCTGTCTTTTTCAGGTGTGTTGGGTGTCTAACTTAGAGCACTTGAAGTTAGATCCTACAATTTAAGGCGCAAAGTGATGTCTCTGGTGCTATTTTCTTCTAATCTTATAATTTATGTCCAGTCCTATGGTGTGTCTTATATTTGGGTACTAATTTTGCGTGTTCCTTGCTGTCTATGATTTCTTCTCGACGAAATTGGAAGTCAGTGGAGTTGTCTCACATTTATGTAACAAATAAACGACATTTTCCGCCTTCAAGCCCAGGTTGCTACTTTGAGAAGCTCAGTCAGGAGCAATCTATCTTAGCATCTGAAATGCCAAACCATTTCAAATAAGTGTAGAGCATTACTACGTGTCAACTTAAGATAACGTGTGATTTTCAAACTCCGTTACCAAATAAGGTCTTGTCACTTCCGTGGGTATTTGTCGTGTTTACAAACTCACTGGTTCACAGATCTAACATTTTAATCTCCTCCAAGATGTTATTTTCTTGTAATTGTTTATCACAACAACACCATCTGCCGGAAGTATTACATCACTGTCCGTGTCTTAATCTTTAACAAGATTGTCATTTTCCACATTCCAGAGAGATCTGCCGTGTATTTGGGCGCGTCGTGTTTTTGCAGTCTAGCACCTTATCATGCGACAATATGATTTTTGCATATCTTTCCAGACAAAAAGTCTGGGTTAACAATAGGAATGTCGCTCAGTGTAGACTCTTATTCCGTCTGGAGATGGTGATAAGCGAAAGTCAATGTGGCAAGTTCGCTCCTTAGCTACACGTCGCCGATTACAAAGGAGAAAATAACCAGGGGAGAGGGCTGGGTGAGTGGTGTGACAAGATGATATAAGAAAAGCTTGATGATATAAGAAAAGCTTGAATGATGAAAGCAAAAACAACGATTACTGGAAGAATCAGCACGTACAGGGAATGGCAGATTAATAATGCTGGAGAGGAGTGAAGACCAGAAATAAAAGAAAGAATTTCGTGACATTGGTATATCCCCTTTCCTGTTCCACAGCTAATCTCTGTTGTATTTTTAGGCGTTTGTAGGTTTTTTTAACTGTATCTTTTCCTTTTCTTTTTTTTTAAAAAATGGAGTTTTGGAGAGACACTCGCCGTTCATCCTAGACGCACGATCTGTCGGTTCTATTGGGGCACATGTCGAAATATAAAAGACTTAGTGGCCTAAATATCATGTCTTTTCCCATAAGACCAACAGCTTAATTGAAATAAACATGTAATGAAACTGATGGAGTCTTGTAGAAAATTAGCTAATATTCAAATACGTGGAAAGGTCACGACGTTCCTGAGGTTGCAGTAGCTTATGACTCTACAACACATATTAAAAAGATTAAATTATTCAGAATTCAGCACAATGAACGAACTAACGAAATCTTTATTACTACAGAGATAAGAAGCTTAGTGTAAAAAAATAAGAAGACCCGATGAATGAATAGCTGCGTGGGATAACAATTTGAAAGGTAGACATGGACAAAAGGTGCTCAAATCTTCAACACGATCATGTCAAGAATCTATCTAGAGCAGTGGTTCTCTACGTGCGCCATGCCATATCTCAATGGGACAACAGTAAGATGGTAAGGTACATGTTTTCCTGGTAGCAGCGAATGTGAGGAGGGGCCACACACATGTAAATGAGGCTCAGAAGGGGACCATGAGCAATAATTGGTTGAGAACCCCTGATTTAGATAATTAAAAATTCCCATCATTATGAAACTACCATTGGGAACGTGCTATTTGAGACAAGAAGAATCTTATTGTACAGACTGTCTATAAAACAGTAATATAGAACATCTCCTACTAAAATATAAGATGCATAATGAACGGATAGAAAATCATAATACTATGTCAATTCTTCTTCTTCTTTGATCCTTAGCCGCCGACCGTCAAAGCAGTCAGTGGCCATCACGCCTAGTGGCGTCTTGTAGGGCAACAACACATTGATTCCACTTTGCTCGGTCGGTGGCCATCCTTCGTACAGTGCCCCAACTCTGGTTCATTCTTTGCATCTCAGCCTTCACAGTCCTCCGCCAGGTTGTTTTTGGTCGGCCTCTCTTTCGTTTTCCTTCAGGGGTCCAAAGCATAGCTGTTCTTGTGATGGCATCGGGGTCTCTTCTGAGGACATGGCCAACCCAGCTCCAGCGTCTGCCAGCTATGATGGTGTGCATGTCCTCTTGCTTGCTCCGAGTAAGCAGATCTTGGTTAGTGATGGTATTCGGCCAAAAGTTTCGGTGAATTTTTCTTAGGCATGTTGTGTGAAAAGAGGACAATTTCGACATTTCCTTCTCTGTAACTCTCCAGCATTCCGCACCATAGAGAAGCACAGAAAGCATTATGTCAATTGAAGGCATGCAATTTGCCCATAACTATAGAACATGTGTTAAGAATTAGACAAATCTAGAGAACTGCACAGTAAAAACAAACAATGCATAACTTACTCACTACTTAGTCGTTCCTCTTCTACCCTGGAGTATAGAGGTTTGCCATAGATAGCGCTAGACTACCCTTTCGGCTGTCTTCCTCCTGTCCTGGTTTCAATCTAGTCCTTGGTCCTTCAGAGTACACAACAGAAAAAAACTCAGTAAACAGTACGTAAATTAAACGATAGACGATACACAAGAAGAACAAAAATTACTATTTAATAGTTAGTAAAAATAGTATTTAAAGAAACAAACACACACTCACAATTAGAGCGTTGGCCTCTGGCGGAAAATGTGCCGGGTTTAATTCACGGTAACGACACGCTCCAGTCAATCAAGCTGTAAATGGGTACCTGACTGCTCTTCAGTTAGGGAAGGAAAAGGCAGCGTGGAAGAAAACTGGTCACCCCACCTCTCGTTGCTAGACTAGCTTAGTGCAGTCTAACACATCACTCCCCTATAGTAGAATCTTCTATGGAACTACCTTTTACATATATACAATAAAAATGCAAATAGGGATAACACCAAAGCAAATAGCGGCAATGTAATATACTATATAAATTATAGACATTATATGTTCCAAATTATAACCCATCAGAGGTTGAACAGGTCATCTTTCTTCATTACTTCATGACAAGTGTTTTCATTCCTTTCTTTCTTTTTTATTTTTTGTTAACAATATTTCTCAAGCGTGTGGCTGTCCAAAGTGTTGTCAACTCCAAGGTTATTGTTTTCTGTTGTCTTATTTCTTTGTTTTTCTTAAATCGTCGTGTCATGTCTTGTCTGAGATGGACCCTGACTATCACTGCACTGTTGCTTGTTTGGTCCACTCTTGCCTGACTTCATGTCAGCATATTGTAACTTGGGCGTGCGCATTGAGAAAGCGTGTTTGGTGAACAAGTCTGGGTGGCTGAGAGAGTACCCAAATGTGACTAGTGGGAGTCTGTGTTTGATAGCCGAGCTGTGCGCGTGCGTCTGTGATTTGCGGTCGAGCAGGGTGCTCGTATTGTGTTACAGTTGGGATATTATATAGTGATTTTGAATATAGTGATTATGTCTTACATATTGTTGTATAGACGATGTCTTCCCGCCTAGGAGTGTTCTTGGAGGAACTTTGGGTAATGTTCGTGGAGAACATGTAAAGGCGTTGAGTTGGTCCCGCCTTGTTGGAAAAAGTACAGGCGAACGTTATTGTTTCGCCTGGAAGAGATTCAGAGAGAATCTAAATGGCGAGGGTTCATTGCGGCCAATCACTTGGGAGAAGTGAAATACACATGGATGGTGGAATAATATTGCGAGGGTGTTTTTCCACACAAAGAGATGTTTGGTGGATGTAGTACAGGTGCAAGGATGTTTCCGCACATATTGTCGTGTGTGTGTTCCCGTAAAACCAGTGCGTGAACACGATAGTTAAGATATTTCCTACAGGCAGTGTCAGCCTGAGTGTGATGTCAGCATGCGTGACGATATTATTGATGTTGAGGACATGTAAATGTTCAATTAAATGTCATGGAGCTGTACAAGTGGCGTCGTGTTATTCATACCCCTAGTGTTGTTTACCATCTACTCACGACACACCCATAATACACATCTTGACAAATTGGGGGCTCGTCCGGTATTTGAACGCACTGGTACCCTTAACCCCAATCAAACACAGACTCCCACTAGTCACATTTGGGTACTCTCTCAGCCACCCAGACTTGTTCACCAAACAGGCTTTCTCGATGCGCACGCCAAAGTCACATCATGCTGACATGAAGTCAGACATAAACTCAATCCCTGAGTTTACTTAAACAAGTGTTAACAACAACAGTTCAGTGACCCTTAACACCAACCATTTTCATCATCCACACTCATGAAACTGCTCTGTGACATAGAGAAAACTGGACTTGGAGGCCCTGAAGGTGCAGCTTCATAGGATATCCGCCTCTGTCATCTGCCTTTTGGTCTTCCACGTAGTCAAAACCAAATCTTCTACTGATGTAGGAGCGAAATGGTAACTGACCGGGCTCTATTTGTATGAGATAGCCCAAGCACTATGTTTTCTGTACCTTTCTATATTCGGTGCAGAATGTGGTACCTACAATTTTTCCAGTGTTTTTAACAATAATAAATAATTGTAAAGGGGCATAATTAAAGACAACCTTATATTGTTTCTGCGGCAGGCCTTTTAAGAGACAAAGAAAGAATGCTCAGTCTTGTCGTACTAGGCGACTAATATGAGGTTGCGCGTGGGGTTGGCAAACGAATGATGTAAAATAAATTGCAAGAGAAATCAGCTCTGGAGGAGCATGTGGCGGCTGCAAGGGGCCCAGCTGCAGTGGTAGCTCCATGCCCCACAAGAGACGCAAAGGAAAGTGATGAGGATGTTGATAATTAAAAACAGCGTGCTCAAGGAATGATATCAAACAACAGAAGAATAAAAGGAAGGAAGCCGTGAGAGTTCCCTTTACCAAAATCGGCAAGGCTTTTCTCCGCTATATGTCACACAGGACGCGGCTTAAAATCATTTTTTGTCACGAAACTGACCATGCTCATACCACCATTTTAGGATATTCAATGGCTGTTATGATTAATAAGTTAAATGATTATATTTAAAGGATCGTTACATCTGGTCCAAGCTAGTAATAAGAAGCGCGTGGCATGCTGTGCATTCCACGCCATCCAAGAGGTCTCTCCGTCTATGCAGAGCTAAACTACTGTGCAAGGAATTGTCACGTCCTATACAGAGCCAATTTTCAGCTCCCGTGCCTATCACTGGGTCCAGAGATCCTCCTGCATGCAGTCAACCAAAGAATCCCGTTTGGGGCTCAAGTGATTTCTTCAAGCTTAGTGAACAATGCTGGATTCTCAACATGTTTCACTACAGGGGAATCCATGGAAGTGTGTTGATGATTTTAAGAGTCAATGAAGGTGTAATTAGCCTCACAGACAGAGGTTCACTTCCACATATGTATATCGTAGCATTGTGCATAGCTGGTGGTCATATAAGGATGACTCCAGATATGGCTCCATGCATTTACCTAAGTTAAAAATTATGTTTCCCCCTCCGTTATCTAGAGATCTACCAAATCATGCATTGGGATCTAGTAGTCCCGCAAGATCGACCGGTTACCGGCCCCTGGATTATATTTTTTATCCATCATACCAATTAAAAACAATTTCAAGGCAGTTATCCACATTTTTGTTAAATTTTCTGAATCTCAGGAGAAAACAAAGAACAGAAATATGAATGTCTCAAGACTCTAAGACCACCATGTGTAACAAGGCGCTTCTTCGTGTCCTTTCTGTTCAGTCTTCACATCTTCTTCTGTGTCATTGTGTCATCCCTTGCTCTTGAGCATTCCGTTGTTTCTCCGTGTTCTCGCCTTGTGTGTTGTTAGCCTCTATCTGTTTGACGTGTCCATGCCCTCTCTTGAGTTCATGATATCGCCTAACGTTGAAAATGTACAGTGCATTTCTATTTTATGTATACACACTTTAAATGCTGATAACTCAGTTATCATTTGAGGCAGAATTGTGGAATTTTCACATTTAAAGTCACAAATGTTCAAAATGTGTTCTATTTGCAACAATGCATTGTTCTCAGCGATGAACAACTGACTGATATTCTGTATTGTTACTAAATGAATAGTGAAACATACAGTTTTAATTTGATGCCTCAGGTTCTTCATTGTGCGCGTTTTGAGATGAGCACAACCTTCTATTAAAAATTAAAAATAAAAAAACTTCACTAGTAATAATCTAACGGCATTATTTGTATCTAGCATCATTCCGCTCAGTTCTTGCCAAATAGCAAAATTATATATTAAGATGTGGGAGTTATATGCATTCGAAGTATATGTGTACATAATACTGAAACACCCTGTATATTTGATGAATTTCTGCTATTTTTTTTTATGTTCTATTAATTTATAAACAAAACAACTTCCCAATTTTCTAAACTGGCAGTGGTTTACATTTTGCTTTTGTCATTTCTGTTTCAGTCGTCGGCATGACATACACATATAAAATGGCGAATTTCGTGTCCTCAACGAAACTACTGTTCTGCGCATGCGTGTTACTTCTGTTTTCTGCCTTCTTGTACACAATGAAACAGAATGCGCAGACGTTAATGTCTGGTCTACATTCATCGGATGCTGTTTTAATGAACAAGATACATAATGTCTTTACAACGACGGCGACAAGAAGAGACCAGGTGAACAATAGTGGGGCATCATGTAAGTAAACTGGATATACACAACCGAACTTTTGTTTTATGAGTGTATGGGCACGTTTATGAATGAATGTTGGAGATAAACAGAATAAATGGATATAAGTGAATTGTGAGATGAGGGGGTAAAAGGGATAATGAATTGTTGAAAGACCATATGATTATTGCGATGTCAGTCGGTTATTTTCCTTTGTTCGCTGCATGTGGATCATGGAGCCCCCGGGGAAATCTTTACAGAAACAGTCATGTGGACTTCAGCGGTAGTTTCTGTAGCAATGTGGGTTACACGATGACGTTGACAGCCACATGTAGGCCACACAGTGGCTTGCTAAGAGGGATACGAGGGGACGGTCCGCCCTGGTTGACAGCCAAGAGAGGGAGTGCCATGGGATACTATTATGTCAGTACGTAATGTTAAAAATGTACATGCAAGTGTGTATCTTTACTGGAGCTAGGGAAAGGGTGGGGGGGGGGGGGGCCTGATGTGTGTCAAAGGTGAGATCTACCCCGGGTGCGAGATACTTTAAGTATTTCCCTGAGGCTACTACCTGATATTAGGTGCCACTATGCGACATTGCATGAGAGTGGTCGTTCTTTTACTTTTGTGTCTCCTCAGAGATCATAGGGTACTACACGGACTACTACTGCAATGTGCATGCAACATAATCCCTATCCTATAACTACCAACACCTACACCATGTTCAGCCAGTTCCTCGGATAATTTAACATAAGATCAGTTTAGAATGAGGTTTACTCACTAGAAGATTTGCTGGGAACACTGGGGGAGAACAGTTGTAGTTAAGTCGACTCGTGTTGTTATTTAACTAGGACTGCTGAGCTTGTGGCTGCGTTGCAGCCCAATGCCACGTTGAAGAATCCTTGGCATTATCTACATAGTAGATAAGCTTTTCCTGTGGCTTTTCTGCCATTCCAAATCTTGTTCAGTTGGAGTCATGAGCTTCAGTTTTTTTCCAGGGCATTCTTTCCTGGCTTGACAAGCATGTTAAGGATCCTCACGTCTGATTTCAAGGTGAAAAGAGGGTAGGGGTGTTGCATAATGTGTATTTCACGCAATATATGGGGGTTTTCCAAATATGTAGTGCTAAAATGATGTGCCATGGTTCTGGGCTGTCGCGAGGAATCGTCTTGTCCTGCACAGAGCCATCTCTCCGCTCCTGTTGCCTGAAATATATTCATTGCAAGATCCTCCTGCATGCAAACAATCTGGTAAAAATCGAAGTTATGTTTAAGGCTCAAGTGACCCATCCAAGCTTAGGGTGCAGTGCTGGATTCTGAAAATGTTTCACCGCAGAGGGAATCCTGATGCTGGGTCTACTTTCTTGTGGCTAGTTCATCCATGAAGTGTTGGCTAGGCAACTTGAAGGTCCCATATAGTGTAGCACATTTTTAGGCTCCAGCACTGTGTTCCACTGAGAAAAGACGACACCTTCAAACGCTGGTTCTTTCCACGATGCATCACATTTAAGTGCTTCATGGTCTTGGTGACCATGGAAATCACGCAAGAGTAGTGGGAATTTCTTTGCATCCCTTAATTGACTGTAGTTTTAGCATACCAATACAGTATTTATTGTTCTTAAACTTGTACTCCAGAAACTACCAATAATTTCTTTTTTTTCTTTTTGTAAAATCTTTTTTTTTTAAATGTTTCTACAGCTACTACTATAACTTTTTTTTTAACTGCTGCTAGAGCAACCGCTACTACTTATTTGTCTACTATTATGTATTTTCTTCTACAACTGCGTTTGCTACTACTACCACCACCATTACCACCAGTAATACTGCTGTTGCCACTGATGTTACGATTTGTTCTATAACTACGACAACTTCTAAGGTATACTTATTTTTCTACTGCTACTACAACTATAACAAGTGCTTATTTTTCTACAACAAAAAGAACTACTACTACTTCTTGTTCTATTACAACAACAATCGCAGCAACAACTTCTACTACTATGGCAACTACTTTAACTACTACTACTACCACTACTTCCACTCCTACTATTCCTCTTCCTACAACTACTCCAAGAATAACAACTTCTACTACTATTACTACTACTACAGTACTACTGCCACAATTACTTATATATATATATATATATATATATATATATATATATATATATATATATATATATATATATATATATATATATATATATATATATATGCCACGAACCGGTTATAGAATGAATGTCAGTACTCATGCTCCAGTGGGAGCTAGATGTGTTTATGTAAGTTGTGAGTTGAAGTGAGTGAAGGTTAAGTTTGACTGTGGGCATGAATGTATTAGTAGCAGTAAGTACTAATGTTGAGTTCACGGGCATGACCGAGTTGTTGTGAACGAAGTGGTGGTGAAGACTGGTCATGTGTGAAGAGGGAGATTTGTGGGAAGGCATTCGAGAGAGATATTGGAGCGAGGGGAGATTACGTGGAAAGAGAAGACGATTTGGATGAAGGAAAGTAGACAGTAGAAAGTATATTGAGGTATAGTGAAATTCGTTCCGTTGGATGATGTTTCAATTATGCATATCATACATTGTGCTTTTCTTATGATTTATGGCCAAAGCGGCAGTCTGCCTGTGTTATTGGGTTATGCTCAAGTTTGTGACATAAAGTCGTCGGATATCGTACCTACGTGTTGGAGTTCAGTGAGTTAACATTAGCTGTGAATAACGAGCCATGTTTGTCGCTCCATGTATAATGTAACATATATATATATATATATATTTGTCAATGTGCACTCACAGCTAAGCACTTGACAATATATATATATATATATATATATATATATATATATATATATATATATATATATATATATATATATATATATATATATATATATATATATATATATATATATATATATATATATATACATATATATATATATATATATTGTGTGAACAATATGATGAATTACTGATAATTGATAACTGGCAATCCACTTGAATTCTATGCAATATAGTGTATGCAGCATTTATTTTATAGTTTTTGTTGTTGTTAAGAGCAGTGTTTCTCAACATGGGGTGCATGCACCCATTGAGGTGCGAGACTCACCTTCTAGGGGTAAATAACATTTTCTCAAAACACACGTTTTATCTCGTTCTTATTTCTAGCATATTTTGTGAGCTATAAGATAATGGTGTGCGAGGCTTCTTCAGGTGCTGCAAAGGGGTGCGAGGTTTCTTAAGGTGCTGTAAAGGGGCGCAAGGCTTCTTAAAATGCTGTAAAGGGATGCGAGGCTTCAGAATATGCTGTAAAGGGGTGCTGTCCACGAGATTTACTTTCTTCGCTCTGCAGTGATGGTCCAACAGTGGCCAAAATTCAGAGTATCTACTTAGGGTTTTCAAAGGTGTCTACCTGTCGCACAAGATTACTCTTGGCAGAGATGGGAATTGAAGAATGGTGCTTCAATTCTTGGGGGCCTCATAGGAATTTAAAGAAATCAAGTACTACGGCTGACAGAATCCAGGCCATGTAAACTTTGTATCTTTCCTGACATTCTATGTGTTTGGATTTTGCTCATTCTGATGAGCCCTCAACTGATTTAACTCAGTAAAATATTACTTAAATAGCTCCGTTATAAGTACTTAAAATGACTGAAAAATACGGATGCCTTTCACTCAAAATGACTAAATCAACTATGAATTTGTACATTTACAGATAACAAATTTAATAATCAATTATCGTTAGTAATTGTAAAATAAATAAGGGTGGGATAAATTTATACAGAGTCTTTAAAATTTCCTAACTGGTGATCGTTTGATTTGAAAAAAATCTATATTAGAGAGTTCACTTGCAGCTTTGAATGGGTACTTAGCTGCCAGTAAGATGTCGGTTGATTTCTGCTCCAGCCGATGCTTGTTCTTTGCTGGTTATGGACTGGCTCACTCGTCACTGGTCAAGTCTGGTGGCCGCAACACGTCCCTCGTAGTATCGTATGGTAATAGTGAAAATGGTCCAGCATCAGTTAAGATCCGTCTGCTGTAGGGGTCTAGCTTTGGCTGCAGGCCACTTATACCACATTCTTGTCCCACAGATAGCACCATCAATTGCTACCACCGACTAGTATCATGAAATAAGAAAGAAGCAAATACCCTCTTGAGTATTGAGTTTTCTATCACAAAATCAGGTGTCCCACACCCCTTTTTTCCATTCCACCATCCCATCTGCCTCAGAACGTTAACCTCTCTGAGCATTAATATTGTTCCCAGTGAGCGAAAACATCCATTGCATTTATATTGAACATGTTTACATTTACTTAATGCATGGAGTCATCCTTATATGGCCACCAGCTATGCACAATGCTACAACATCATAAGTGGAAGTGAACTTATGTCTGTGAGGCTAATTACACCGTCATTGACTCTTGAAATCATCCGCACACTTCCATGGGTTCCCTCTGTGGTGAAACTTATCGAGAACCCAGCATTGCACACTGAGCTTGGAGAAGTCACTTGAGCCACAGGCATAATTCTTTGGCTTTGACTTGGTTGATTGGATGCAGAAAGATCTAGCTGTGGACCCAATGATAGGCAGGGGAAGCTGAGGTGGCTCTGTACAATACGTGACATATCCTTGGGAGAGCCCAGAACCAGAGCACAGTATTTTAGATATGCATAGCTTGAGTGCCTCCTTGGATGGCGGGGAATGCACAGTATGCCACGCACTTCTTACCCCTAGCTTGGAACCAGATGTGACGATCTTTTAAATTGCAAGCCAGGCTGGAGAAACTGGAGCTCATGACTTCAACTCAGCACGTTTCGAAATGACAGATAAGCCATATGAAAATCTTAGATCTACAGTGTAGATAATACCAAGGAGTCTTTAAGATGGTATTGGCTGCAAAAGAGCGAGAAGCTCAGCAGCCCTAGTTAAACAACAACAACAGCAACATTTACTTATGCACTGGTTGGAAAGGTTAATATAATAAGTTGTACATCAGTTCTGTCATCGTCAACTCCCTGCTCCATATGGAACTTGGGACTACCCCTGCTTTTGGTTCTCTATGCGAAATACGCAAAAAGCAGTCACCAGCTCTTGCAGTGGTGGTTCATGAAACCATCATTCTATATGCTGAGGTTGCCAGCATCGTATGACTTGAACATCCACTAGTAACTTTCACATCTTAATAGATGCAAAATATAGAATTATAATGTGTATACGTCACCTCAAAATCTGGGAGTACCGACGTCTGCTCAGATAAATAGTTAAGGCAACTTGATTAATATGCTTCTTACACGTGGTCTAGGGTGTTACTTTACAATTGACTCCCACTATGGCTTAGTGTTCAGATTCCTTGCATTCCGGGCTTTCCGTATTAATAAAGATAGAGTTGTCGTTGTGTAAATTCACAAGATCTCAAACACGTTGTCCGGTCTTTTAAAGTGGAATCCTGATCCTATTCCTTATTCTGGCTTGTTTGGCTGTCTTCTTGACGAGTTGAAATTCACAGTGCGGTAAACTCACAAGGCGCTAAGTTATAAGGCAACATTCAACCCACATCCAGATGGCTACTATATGAGAAGGCTGCACTCAGAAAAGTTGTATTTTTACATTTCAAATGCAAAGCCAAAAACATGCAAGATGCGTATATTAACCATTCTATCGTGAAAAATTCCTGTGTAACGAACACAGAAATATAAGTCACCATATATGGTATGCCAGCTTCCGTCTATTATCGATCATGTTTACACTCATTATTTCATAATCAATTACAGGAAATCTTCAAGATGGATGATTCTTCTCCTGAAAGAATTATCTCATTATCAATGAATTATTATCAATGATAATATAATCGATTGTGGTCATCCCAAGGTTGTTTACTCACTAATCCGGTTGCGGCCCATGCACTGTCTGGTAGGAAAATGTATTACACATTAGTAAACCACACTTGTCTCTACAGACCCAAGATGACAATATGGTTTCAAAAGAAAGTGATTGATTTCCCTAATCAGCAAAAGATGGTCGCTGAAGTCCCGACATGACAAGAATTGAGGGAAAGGAGTGTAAACAATTATTACGTACAGAAAATGAGAAGTAGCGCTATAATGTTGGCGATAAGCATGAATGCTAAGAAAAGAGAACGGACAATTCTGTCACAGGTGCGAGGTTTCTTAAGATGCTGTAAAGGGACGTGGGACCTCTAACAGATTAGGAAGCACTGTTTTAGAGCATTTGGCAACAATAACAAAAGTATATAACTAAAAAGTTTTTTTTTTGCAATTCCTTGTTCTACTAATAGAACAACTGCCACTATTACCTATTTTTTTATACCACGCCATCAATCAATAAATCAATACTCTTTAGCTCATCAAGCAGCTAACTCTGATACTGGCTCTACTTCAACTACAGTAATCACAGCTACTTCAACTACAGTAATCACAGTTACTTCAACTACAGTAATCACAGCTACTTCTACTACAGTAATCACAGCTACTTCAACTACAGTAATCACAGCTACTTCTACTACAATAATCACAGCTACTGCTACTTCAGTAATCACAGATACGTTTACTACAGTAATCACAGCCACCTACTACAGTAATCACATCTACTTCAACTACAATAATCACAGCTACTTCTACTACAGTAATCACAGTTACTTTTATTACAGTAACCAAAGCTACGTCTACTGTAGTAATCACAGCTACTTCTACTACAGTAATCACAGCTACTCTTGTTACAGTAATCACAGCTACTTCTACTACAGTAATCACATCTACTTTTACTACAGTAACCACAGCTACTTCTACTACAGTAATCACAGTTACGTCTACTACAGTAATCACAGCTACTTCTACAATAGTAATTGTCGCGTGTATGGAAATAGAGAATGACTGAGTTTAGACAGAATGTGAATGAGAAATGTGAAAATAGAGAAAATTAAAGTCACTATTTAAAATATGGAGAGAGGTAGGACTTCTGTAGAGAAGGGAGATATAATCAAATATCGTAGGTCTACTTCCCAGCCATACTCGAACTCTGTTTAAGATGTCATACCCTTGTCCGTCCTTCAATGCTAAATAGAATAATCTACTACAGTAAGGACTACAACAGCAAAAATTAAGTGACAATTAGAATAGAGTGAATTCTGACCGCTTATTTCATATAAATATACATATTAAAGAAACCTCAACATTGAACCAACAAAATAAGTAATGCCTTCACTAGCTCTGAAAGGCTAAAGAATCTATCAATATCACAACCACAGAAAATAACACAAGACTTCACTCAATTTCTCAGGCAAAACGTCTTACTTCAAACCACCAACACCCGTACACTTTCTCACTCCCAATAAAATCTAGCTAAAGGGGTTAGGCCCCCAGATTCGCGAAGAAACGGCCACTCCTTATGGTAATAATCCTGGTAAGTAAGTTACTTTCTCTGCTAGAAGAAAAACCACTTCACTGTTCCACCTAGGTTGATATTTTTAGGCTATGGAGATAAGCTCTCTCTATAGCAGTGTCGTAATAAATCCTATGCATTCACAATTTCCTGTGGCTGGAGGCCACACTAGCAGGTGAAGGAGATTAAAACGAGTGCAGAAATACTTGCACCCCCTGATCCAAATCTTTCCACACGACGAAAACATTTGCTGGCGAGTGAGTATCCAGTAGGCGCGCTGTGGCACCTCTTATACTGGAAAACGAAGACCTGAACTATAAGACAGGTGATGAGTAATGGCAACTGACTATTCATCTCGGTCGTTATGTCAGTATACTCAGAGGTAACCGGCTATCAATTGGTCGGACAGTGTTGCCGAAACTGACTGGATGGCAAAGGCGACAGCCGTATGTGTTGAGATGATGGTTAACTGCAACTGGCGGCAATATGTGCTGTAGGAAAATAATCCAGGACGCACGGCTACTGCTTACGTGAAGGTAACATAAATAGTGGTATAGTCCAAACAGCACGAGCAATGTGTGCTTCACAAGTACTGGCTATCGACGAATCCTTTCTTTCGGTTCGCCCGTATACTCCGAGTTAACTTGCTGTTAATGGGTTTGACGGTGTGGCCGAAAATGACTGGATGGCAAAGGCGACAGTCCGTATGTGCTTGAGCGAAAGACACTTCCAACAATCGGCTGTGGTTAAGTAATCCGCACAGTGGCCTTATTGCTGAAACCTGGCAGTATGACGTAGATTCCCTTGTAATATTTATTATGTGGAAATTGTTATCCCCTGAAAGCAGCCAATTACATCAGGAAGCACAAAAACAAATGTGCTGACCAATGCTCTGAAAATATACAGCAATTCGAAATCTCGTTAACAGCTGTAACAGCCATCATCCTGTTGCTTACAAAACAACTTCTAACTCTCATTCGCTCTCTCTCTCTCTCTCTCTCTCTCTCTCTCTCTCTCTCTCTCCCTCTCTCTCACCAAATCAAAAACCTTTCTCTCACTCGCTCTCGTCGCGATAGTTAGTTAGCCTAAAAGTTCACACAGGTTAATCCAGCCACAGATTCGCTTGGCCCCGTGTCTACTCGCGCACGTCTCAATGCGACCCACAGCAAAAATATTTGCACACACACGCCTGGTGTCACACACTCTAGTAAAAAGTGCTCACGCAGTTAATTTACCACACTGACTGATTTACCCAAATAGTGCTGAGCCTATACTCAATATGTATCAAATAGCAAAAGAACACTTTACAGCAATATTATACACTCAATCAAGAGGGGGAAAAAACCTGGTAAAAATTAAATTTGCACCGGCTCACTCTTTCTGACTTAAGAAAACCCGCGCGTAGTTAACACTTAATGATTATGGATCGTGATTCACTTAAAAAAAATTCTGCATATTCCAGTCACGAAAAATAATATATCTTAACGAAAAAAAATATATTTAGGATGAAGTAAAGTAACGCGGGATCTCGATTCTATTAGATTAAGGGGCTATCCATAAAAGACGTCCACGGGAGATGGGGGAGTGAGGGGTATGTAAAAAGGGGACAACTGTGGGCATGGGGGGAGTGGTATTTAAGTTGAAAGTTGACGTTGAATTCACAAACCACATGGCAACTCTCACTCACATATAAATCTGTCAAGAGTAACAAACCCTCTTATCTTCGAAAGTTTCTTACTGGCCAGCTAAACCCAAATAAACATTGTTCGGATTTTGTCCCTCTTGCCAAGCCTTCTAATCCTTCTAGACTCAAAATCTCTGATACGAAGAGGTTTTCTTGAACTTAAGAAACCCACTGTAATATGATACGCATAAGTTTTGCACATTTAAATTTTTACAAAGCGTTAGTGTTATTTTGTTACTTGCTGTAAGATATTGAGTTAAAACAGTTTCAGTTGTTCATAACACGGAGTTGATACTTGCATGTTACAATGTAATGTGCAATATTTAGTAACTCGTGTTTCACATAATTAAATTGAGTTATCTGTATAACAATTTAAGCTTATGTGTTTAATCAAAACAATGTGGAGTGGACGTCCACAAGGGGGAGGGTTTTATTCAAAAGTGGACAGAGGTAGACATGGGGAGGGGAGGGTCAAAAAATGCCAGAATTTTGTGGACGTCTTTTATGGATGGCTCCTAAGTTAAAACATCAATGAATTAAATAAGTAAATGTGCTTACCGAATAAAGAATGAATTCCTGCACTAACAACTGTTATTAGCTCTGCGCAGAAGTATCACTTTGTTCAGTGGCAGAATTCCTCTTGAGACAGTGGTACTGAGTGATAGAGACCTCTTGCTTAAATAGCAAGATAAGAGTCTGCAGTTGACTTTTGCACGTGCACTAGATGAAACAAATTCAGACGTAAGACCTAGGAGAGAGATTCCCCGGGCGACTCAAGATACAGGAGAAGGACGTAATCTTCCGCAACGCTGGCGGTTCTACGAGTGACCGATGTTCGCGGGCACAAATAAAAGGGGAGAGGTTTTTCTCCGTGTCCACATATTCTCTGTAACTCAAAGAAACAGGGAAATAGCCATTCTCTACAAGAAAGGTAGAATAAAAGGACCTATAGCTAGATGCCGCTGTCCACGTGTAAAGGGGTGGAATTAGCCTGTCAAACGTAAGACTGACATGATCAATTTCAGAAATAGCGCTATTAGGAGCTATAAGACAGAAAGTTGGGCGTAGACAAAAAAATTAGAGAACAAGACATGGCAGACCACTCGGCTAAAAGTGACAGAAATTTCTTCGAATCACGACATAAATCACAGCTACTTCTACTACAGTAATCACAGCTACTTCTACTACAGTAATCACAGCTACTTCTACTACAATAACAACAGCTACTTCAACTACAGAAATCACAGCTACTTCTACTACAGTAATCAAAGCCACGTCTACTTCAGTAATCACAGCTACGTTTACTACAGTAATCACAGCTACTTCTACTACAGTAATCACAGTTACTTCTACAACGGTAATCACAGCTACTTCAACTACAGTAATCACAGCTACTTCTCCTACAGTATTCACAGCTACTTCTACTACAGTAATAACAGTTACTTCTACTACAGTAATCACAGCTACTTCTACTGTAGCAATCACGGCTACTTCTACTACAGTAATCACAGCTACTTCTACAACAGGAATCACAGCTACGTCTACTACAGTAATCACAGCTACTTCTACTACAGTAATCACATCTACGTTTAATCTGATTAAGTGGAGCAACGGTAATCGCAAGCTAATAAATATCATTAAAACGAAATGCATGTTAATATCGATTAGACAAAATTACAAAATTCAGAGAAAACAACACTTCAGATCTACATTGGTACCTCACTAATTCAAAACGTTAATGAACATAAAACTCTAGGTATAATCGTTGACCAGCATCTAAACTGGAACTCACATGTACATGCACTGACCAAGCAAACGGCACAGAAAGTTTACCAGTTAGCTAAAATCAAACATTTCCTAGATGAAGATGCACGAAAATTGTTCTATATATCTCACATACAAGCAAACCTTGACTATTGCTCCACAATCTGGGATGGTTGCTCAATGTCCAACACAAAGAGACTCCGTTCACTACAAAAGCGTGCAGTGCGTCTAGTCTCTGACAACTGCCTAACTCAGTGTGTAGATTTCTATAAAAACCTCCGAATACTGCCCTTAAGAAAGCGCCTTCTGTTTAACAAAGCTAAATTTGTTCACAAAATCCTGTCACACAATGCTCCAGCATATCTGTGGCCAATGTTCAATTACAATGAAAGACGCAGTCTACGCTTTAACAGATTGCAAGTGCCCAAGCCTAGGCTTGACTTATTCAAGAAAAGCTTAGCGTACTCTGCTGCTCATCTTTGGAATTGTCTTCCACATAACCTAAGAAACAACCTCAGTCCCTATTCATACAATCATAGACTTTTTGAATACTTTCTGAATTCTGATTACATGCCCCCCTAATCGGATTATCTTTTCTTATAACATCAACTGTAGGTTCTAATGACGATGTTTGTACTCTTCAACATATGTTATGTCATGCTTATAAGTAATTAATGTTAATATGAGTGAGCTATATTATTATTTTACTTTACGTTGAATTTCTTGAAATTGATATGTAACATGCATATGAGAATAAATGAATTCAGTATGAAAGGTGAGCGAAAGGAAGGGCAGAATGTTAGACGGGCCTGCGTGCACAATTCTCAACCCTTTGAAAATAAAGTTTGTTCGTTCATTACAGTAATCACAGCTACTTCTACTACAGTAATCACAGTTACGTCTACTACAGTAATCACAGCTACTTCTACTATAGTAATTGTCGCGTGTATGGAAATAGAGAATGACTGAGTTTAGACAGAATATGAATGAGAAATGTGGAAATAGAGAAAGTTAAAGTCACTATTTAAAATATGGAGAGAGGTAGGATTTCTGGAGAGAAAGGAGATATAATCAAATATCTTAGGTCTACTTCCCAGCCATACTCGGACTCTGTTTAAGATGTCATACCCTTGTCCGTCCTTCAATGCTAAATAGAATAATCTACTACAGTAAGGACTACAACAGCAAAAATTAAGTGACAATTAGAATAGAGTGAATTCTGACCGCTTATTTCATATAAATATATTTATTAAAGAAACCGGAAAATGAAGACAACTATAAGGTGATGAGTACTGGCAACTGACTATTCATCTCGGTCGTTATGTCAGTATACTCAGAGGTAACCGGCTATCAATTGGTCGGACAGTGTTGCCGGAACTGACTGGATGGCAAAGGCGACAGCCGTATGTGTTGAGATGATGGTTAACTGCAACTGGCGGCAATATGTGCTGTAGGAAAATAATCCAGGACGCACGGCTACTGCTTACGTGAAGGTAACATAAATAGTGGTATAGTCCAAACAGCCCGAGCAATGTGTGCTTCACAAGTACTGGCTATCGACGAATCCTTTCTTTCGACCGGCCCGTATACTCCGAGTTAACTTGCTGTTAATGGGTTTGACGGTGTGGCCGAAAATGACTGGATGGCAAAGGCGACAGCCCGTATGTGCTTGAGCGAAATACACTTTCAACAATCGGCTGTGGTTAAGTAATCCGCACAGTCGCCTTATTGCTGAAACCTGGCAGTATGACGTAGATTCCCTTGTAATATTTATTATGTGGAAATTGTTATCCCCTGACAGCAGCCAATTACATCAGGAAGCACAAAAACAAATGTGCTGACCAATGCTCTGAAAATATACAGCAATTCGAAATCTCATTAACCGCTGTAACAGCCATCCTCCTGTTGCTTACAAAACAACTTCCAACTCTCATTCTCTCTCTCTTTCTCTCTCTCTCTCTCTCTCTCTCTCTCTCTCTCTCTCTCTCTCTCACCAAATGAAAAACCCTTCTCTCACTCGCTCTCGTCGCGTTAGTTAGTTAGCCTAAAAGTTTACACAGGTTAATCCAGCCACGGGTTCGCTTGGCCAGCGTGTCTACTCGCGCACGGCTCAATGCGACTCACAGCAAAAATATTTGCACACACACACGCCTGGTGTCACACACTCTATAGTCCGTTCGGAAATTCGTACCCACAGAAAGCGTCAATCTTCTTCAAAACTGTTTGTTGTATGGACATGAATTTTTGCATGCACTCTTAGATTTTCCATGCAGTTAAGATTTTGCGATCATTACATCCACAGCTTTCGCGAAATTTGCAAAACGGCGATTTTCTGTGATCTTTTTGGAACATTTGCCTAAATCTGCCCGCAACATTAATTCTTACAGTAAATCACAACATTTGTGCGACAAGACGGTTCAAAGGCGTGTACTAAATGTGTGATTGGATGTTCACGTGATTTTGATACGAGGAATGACGATCTGATAATGAACAATGATAGCAGTAAATCATCAGGAAGCTATGACGAATCGTAACTGTTTATATGTTATTATAGATTGGCATATGAAATTAGTTTATCACAAACGAAGGAATGCGAACGACGTGCCTCATTCCGAATCGGACGACTCCAATAAGTTCACAACAGTTATTGGTTGGATAAACTGCAAGCCATCTCGCTGCCAGCAATCTTCTTCCTGGAGCACGTGTTCTTCACATTTAGCCCAGTACTCTGTGTCTGTTCGTGAAAGGGCCTCACGAGTCATGTCTTTAACATCGCACATTTTAAAAGTATTGTTCTGGGCGGCCACTTGCCCTTTAACTCTAGCCCAAACCAGCTCTATTGGGTTAAGGTGAGAATGATAAGGTGGGAGTCGAAGAGAAACATGACCCTGCTCTTGGATAATTTTATCAATCAGATACACTTTTGTCTTATTCCTCTGTCTCGCAAGCTGAAACAACTCTGGTTTTAAATAGCTGTTTTCAGCGAAGATGTTTTCATTCACAAGCCAACTCCTGATTTCGTCTTTCGTGCTTGCCGAAGTGGGAGCTTTATCCTCCTGCGCTAGAACATTATGATAGGACGCATTATCCATCACCAGGCAAGACGGCCTATCTAGAGTCGGGAGGAGTGTATTCACTATCCAATCTCGAAAAATTTGCCCATTCATTTCACTGTGGTAGTCCCTACCATCTACAGACTTTGATTGAAAAATAAGCTCTGCATCACGGACAAGCCATTCTGTCTGCTGCCAGCATGTGCTAATATAATGCGTTGACATTTGCTGCTGGGAATTTTCCTTCTATGGTCTCCGTCAACAGATTGCCATTCTTTCTCGTTCGTATGATGAGCATTAACCCAAGATTCGTCCAAATACACTATATCATAGCCGTCTTGTCTTCTCTCACGAATCTGCCTAAGGTATTTGCTTCGAGCTGCAACCAGATGTGGTTTTTCACATAAAAAATTCCTTCCGCCAGACGTTTTTCTGAAAGTGAAGCCAACACTTCTGACAAGTTGCCAAAGAGTTGTTTTTGAGACGTTAATATCGCATTCTACTTGCAGCCGACTTTTCAGCATGCGAGAGTAACAAGTTGATTGGCATTAAACATCTTCAAAATCAAACGTCTAATGACATCCTTGTCAACATCATCAATTTTTTTCTTCCTTCCTTGCTTAACCACAGCCTCTGTACAATCACCGTCCTGTTATATCCAACTTCGAAAAGATCTTCTATCCAAACCCAGGGCCTTTGGTGTTCTCCTACCTGGTTCTTGGATGTCGTGGTATAAACAACCCATCTTAGCCTCTCTGCGAAAATGCGTGTACAATATAACAGTTACCTTCTGCAAAGTGATAAATTTGCATTTCAGATTCATTGCGATTTTCATAATTATGCAGTTTAGTTTATTAATATATTATACGCTGGTATCGTTTTTGTTTCGTTGCAGCCAACTCATTGCAATTAGCATACGCCGCTGAAATAATAACTCGCGACTGTGTACAATAAGTGCGCACTCGTGCAGACATGTAGTCACTACACTAATTCAAACAAAAACAAAATATTGAATAGCACATTTCATCGCTTGTGCTGTGCTGCAACAAAAATTAAGTGCGCAATTTTTTGAACGGATCTTGTAACTTTCCTGTAGAACTAATAAAAATTAACCCAGACAACGGTAAGAGTTTTTTATATAACTTAAAGAAGAAAATTCGAATATGACATGAATTTTGTAAGGGCAAAAAATATATTAATAACTGCATTGATATCAGTAGGCCACGTAGCAAATTTCAATAACATCCGTCAAAAGGTTGCAAAGTTACAACGTTCGATGCGTGGGCATGAATTTCCGAACGGACTATAGTAAAAAGTGCTCACGCAGTAAATTTACCACACTGACTGATTTACCCAAATAGTGCTGAGCCTATACTCAATATGTATCAAATAGCAAAAGAACACTTCACAGCAATATTATACACTCAATCAAGAAGGGAAAAAAAACTGGTAAAAATTAAATTTGCACCGGCTCACTCTTTCTGACTTAAGAAAACCCGCGCGTAGCTAACACTTAATGATTATGGATCGTGATCCACTTAATAAAATTCTGCATATTCCAGTCACGAAAAATAATATATCTTAACGAAAAAAAAATATATATTTAGGATGAAGTAAAGTAACGCGGGATCTCGATTCTATTAGGCTATCCATAAAAGACGTCCACGGGAGATGGGGGAGTGAGGGGTATGTAAAAAGGGGACAACTGTGGGCATGGGGGGAGTGGTATTTAAGTTGAAAGTTGACGTTGAATTCACAAACCACATGGCAACTCTCACTCACATATAAATCTATCAAGAGTAACAAACCCTCTTATCTTCGAAAGCTTCTTACTGGCCAGCTAAACCCAAATAAACATTGTTCGGATTTTGTCCCTCTTGCCAAGCCTTCTAATCCTTCTAGACTCAAAATCTCTGATACGAAGAGGTTTTCTTGAACTTAAGAAACCCACTGTAATATGATACGCATTAGTTTAGCACATTTAAATTTTTACAAAGCGTTAGTGTTATTTTGTTACTTGCTGTAAGATATTGAGTTAAAACAGTTTCAGTTGTTCGTAACACGGAGTTGATACTTGCATGTTACAATGTAATGTGCAATATTTAGTAACTCGTGTTTCACATAATTAAATTGAGTTATCTGTATAACAATTTAAGCTTATGTGTTTAATCAAAACAATGTGGAGTGGACGTCCACAAGGGGGAGGGTTTTATTCAAAAGTGGACAGAGGTGGACAAAACTGTGCTTTAGTTATTAGCTCATGCGCGAGAAGTTTCACTTAGAGGTGGGCGTGGTAGACAAAAAAGTTAGAAATGAAACAAATTTCAGACATAAAAGACACCCCGGGCGAGTTACCTTGATGCCGCTGTCCACGTGTAAAAGGTGGAATTAGCCTGTCAAACGTAAGACTGACATGATCAATTTCAGAAATAGTGCTATTAGGAGCTATAAGACAGAAAGGTGGGCGTAGACAAAAAATTAGAAAACAAGACACGGCAGACCACTCGGCTAAAAGTGACAGAAATTTCTTCGAATCACGACATAAATCACAGCTACTTCTACTACAGTAATCACAGCTACTTCTACTACGGTAATCACAGCTACGTCTACTTCAGTAATCACAGCTACTTCTACTACAGTAATCACAGCTACTTCAACTACAGTAATCACAGCTATTTCTACTTCAGTAATCACAGCTCCTTCTACTTCAGTAATCACAGCTACGTTTACTACAGTAATCACAGCCACTTCAACTACAGTAATTACATCTACTTCTACTACAATAATCACAGCTACTTCTACTACAGTAATCACAGTTACTTCTACTACAGTAATCACAGCTACTTCTACTGTACAGCTTCAAAAACGCGCAATGCGCCTTGTTGCTGATAAACACCAATTACATTGTATAGATTTATATAATTATCTTCAAATATTACCCCTCAGGAAGCGCTTCCTCTTTAACAAAGGGAAATTTATTCACAAAATCCTGTCACAGAATGCGCCAAAGTATCTTTGGCCGCTTTTAAAATACAATGACAGACGTAGTCAGCGCTTAAATAAATTACAGGTACCCAAGCCCAGGCTTGACCTATTTAAAACTAGTTTGGCTTACTCAGCTGCTCATCTTTGGAACAATCTTCCCAATGACATGAAAAACACGCACAGTCCTTACTCATACAATCGTATACTATTCAAATACTTTATGTGTGCTGATTATATGCCACCCTAACTGATTGTGTTGTACTTTTATCTAATATACTGTATGGAGGCTCTGATGATCTAGTTTTCATTACAATATACTTATTCTTAATATTATATTCTTAATAACTTATATTCTTAATTTTATGATCAGGTACTGTTAATGTGTGCTGTTATACTTCCTTGTAATGTTGCACTGTCCTTAAATTAATACTTTCAGTACGCTGGAGAATGTTGAGTAACAGTAATAAAAGATGAGCAAGAGGATGGAAGAATGCAAGAGGGGACTGTGTCCGATTTTCAACCCTTGGCAAATTAATTGCTTTCGTATATGTCTATCTAACTATCTACCTAGTCTGATTCTGGTCTTGAGTTTGGGACGCAAAGGAAATGGAAAGGAAAATGGAAAGTAACTGTCTACCCACCTCATCTTGATGAACCTAAAAAAAAAAAAAAGATAAAAAAAAAAGTCCCTGAGTCATTCAGTTGAACACCGTATGAACATTTTACAAGTTCTCATAACATACCTCTGAATATGTCTCAAATCACTAATTTACAGTACGAAGAATTCGATTTTTTTTTTTTTTTTTTTTTTTTTTTTAAATTTATTTATTTTTTATTTATTTATTTATTTTTCAAATTCATTATTACTGTTAATTTTTTTTTTTTTTTTATAATTATTTTATTTTATTTTAAAAACACTTTAATTATGATGATTATTGCAAATGTAATATTACTTTTATAATGATAAATGCCTTAATAATGCTTAAAGTAAATGTGAGGATGAAAGGATATTAGTATACATGATGAGAGAGAGAGGAAGGGCAGAATGTCAGACGGGCCTGCGTGCCCAATTCTTAACCCTTCGTTCGTTCGTTCGTTCGTTCGTTCGTAGTAATCACGGCTACTTCTACTACAGTAATCACAGCTACTTCTATTGTAGTAATCACGGCTACTTCTACTACAGTAATCACAGCTACTTCTGCTACAGTAATCACGGCTACTTCTACTACAGTAATCACAGCTACTTCTACTACAACTATCTCTCTTATTACTTGTACCTTATCTACAGCTTTTATACATTCGTCTTGACACATTTACTACAACTACAGTAACAACAACAAAAACAAGAAGAAGAAGAACAACTTCTTTTCCATATTTGAAAGCATTTTGCTTTTTTTTAAAAAATTCAAACTGAGAATCATCAAAAGCTATATATTCACCGTGAGGCTAAGAAACCCATGACCTTTAAATATTTTTAATACTCGGCCGAAAATGACCCGATTATTATGAAATTAGGTACAAATGGTGAAAAAATGTTTACTTACATTTTGCCTATTTCAGTTGGTGCTCAAAATGTCCGCCGCCAGCTGCAACACATGCTCGAGGTCGAGTGCGCCACTTTCTCACTGACGCGTTAATTGTGCGCTGTTCTAGCTCATCCCATGCCTGCTTTATCCGCTCTCTTAGCTCATCTACGTTGCCAATTTTCTTTCGGTAGACATTCTCTTGCAGAACGCCCCAAATCCCATAGTCCACGGGGTTAAGATCTGGACTGGCGGCCGAAAATCCGGTTCGATGAATTCAGGTGTCTCCTGAGTAAGCAGCGCCACTGTATCCCTAGCAGTCTTGCTGGAAGATAAAGAATTCTGACATCTCCCTCATGTCAGGAAGAAGGCACTTCATCAACAGTTCGTTGCGGTAGTAATCGCCATCTATCTTGATACCAGGTTTAACAAAATGAATTCCAGTGCCGCCCAACGATGAGACACCAAAAGAAACTATTACTGATTTGCTGAACGTTGGTTTTGCTCGCAGCAACCGATTAGCAGATATGTTTCTTTATCTGGTGACATCCGGTGCATACACCCGATCGTTCTGACTATTGGTAGGCCGAGCAACAGTAAAACGTTTTTCTTCCGTGAACAATATGAAACACTTTATGATTTTGGAAGCGACGCAAAAGATGTTGGCATCGGGAAAGCCGTGACTCTGTGTTGCGTTCAGTCAACTCTGTCGCCCGATGTTTTTTCAGACAATTTGACTTAAGTTCCTTTTTGATGATTCTGCCCACGAATCTTTGAGAAGCGCCTATCTGACGAGCAATTTGACGATGGGAAAGGTGTGTTTGCAGACGTCCTTCTTGACTTCGCACAAGCTCATTAACAGCATTGATGTTGTAGTCATCGGTGAGCGCAGTGCGTGTTCGGCCAGTGCCTTTACGACGTTCAGCAGTGCCGGTTTGGTCTATCTTTTGCACAAGATAAGTCAGTACGCCTAAAGTCCATCCTTTGTTTGGAAACTCCTTAAGAAGTCGTTTCGCACCTTAATTTTTGTTTTGTCAAAGAAATTTGATTGCCGTTTTTTCTTCTTCAGAGAACGCCATTTTGAAGCAGAGGAATTACAGTTGTTTGCAGTGCCACCTGCAAGGCGTAAAATTCGTTGCGTGAAATTTGAAATTCGAAATTTGAGACTCGAAATTCGAATAGGGATATTGTTATCATAATTGTCACCAAATTTCATAATAATCGGGTCATTTTCGGCCGAGTTTTTAAAAATATTTAAAAGTCATGGATTTCTTTGCCTCACTGTGTATATATATATATTTCATTGCTGTATGGTGTTGAAACATGAACAATGAATAAGCAATTAGAAAAAAGAATTGAGGCTCTTGAGATGGGGATATATAGAAGAATGGGGCACGTCTCATGGAAAGAGAAGAAAACAAAGAAAGAGGTACTAGAAAACCGAGGAATGAAAAGAGAATTAATGAAGATCAAAATTAGGAAGGTTAAATATTTTGGTCGTGTAAAAAAAGACAAAACACCTTGCTGAAGACCACAATAGAAGGCAGAGCTGAAGGCAAGCGTGCAAGAAGAAGACAGCGCTATACGTAGGAAGATAATATCAAGAGAGGAACAGAAAAGCGTCTACCAGAGTGCACCATTAGGACATGCGACAGAAGACGTTGGTGATCTACAGCAGCCGACCTTCGATGTGAAGATGACACCTGATGATAATGACACTTTAGACACATGTTTTTCCTGTTCTGTTCTCGTTGTTTTAGATCAGGGTTTCTTAACATGTAGTCATCGGACGCCTTAGGGGTCTATAAGTATATTCTAGGGGGCCCTTTAAAATTTAAAGAGTAAAATTTTTAATTATGCATTTAGGTACATTTTCTTTTTTCTGAGATGGGGTCCGAAGCCTTCATCGGTCAGTCACAGCGGTCAGTAGTCTTCACTGAACAATCAAAGGGTGGCCCATGTCACAAAAAATGTTAAGACACCCTGTTCTAGATGGCGTATTAAGTTATCTGTAATTCTTTTAGGTACCCTGTTGGTACCTGTTTCTTGCCCGGTTCGCTCCCCGTACATGGAATATAATTGATGGACATTTCTTTCAGAACCAATGGTTCCTAATGACGTTATACACCCCCCTGATCTTCTGGGTAGAGAGATAAGATGTCAAGCCTTCTCGGATAAGGGCGAAAAAAATAGAAGATCCCTGGCAAAAATTTAAAAATTAGGAAACTTACCAACCACACAAATATTTATAGAATGCGTGATTCATGTATACACACATTTGGATCCTCGCCGGTGCTACGGAGTTTGTGCACTGTGCTGAGATCCGCCTTGTGTGATCTAAGGGAAGAGATATGAGCACTGATAATGTTGTCCATGCGCAATGAAGATAGTCTTTAAAACCTTCTAGGTACAATTTATGCTTATAATTTTTCTCCTGTGCTTTTTACAACTAATTTTTCTTAAGTCACAAAGCCTCACTGGTAGCAGACATCCGATTCACATGCAGTGGGACCGTTTGTTCTTCCGCTCCACATACGGTATCATCATTGGTATTTTTTCCTGCAGTTATAGCTGCTATGGAATAACGCATTTTGAAATTAAATTGCATTTTGCTTTCAATGTTCCAGTTGTATTGATTTTACGTAGCCCTTTATCGATTGCTTTTGTCAGTCTGTCTTCTTAGCAATGTAACTATCTGTAAGGCCTATTTTATTTTTTCGTTGATATAATCCATTTACCAGTGAATGAAATATTAATTCATTTATTCGTTATCCTTTAACGTGTGGTATAAGTCGTCAACAATTTCACGCCATGTCTTCCTACCCTAGGTCATCTGTTCTAGGACATTTAATGTCAGATGTATCCCAGTTTTAAGGTTGTCTCCAGTTCCCTTCACTGTGAGTTTTCGATCTTTCTCTGAATCTCTTACCCTGGGATTCTCCCTGTGGTGTAACATGTTGAGAACCTATCATTGCACACTAAGCTTGGAGGAGTCACGTGAAGCCCAGACGTAACTCTGGCTTTTACCTGGTTGAATACATGCAGGAGGATCTTACTTGTGGCGAGATGGACGTTAGATAGAAAAAAGTATAGTTCCCTGAAATGGAGAAGAGAACTGGTGAACTAGTGGTAGGGATGGCAAAGGAAAGTCAAGTAGTTAACTGCACAGTTCTAGATGGTAGCTGTAGAGGAGAGCTGTGAAGTAAGTCATCTTCTCGCTAGACCTGTCCTATGCTCCAAGGGTGTCTCTATTAATAGTTGGTGTGAAATGCAGCTCGTTCATTATCTCCACCGATTTAAAATTTTAAATAATTTTGAGTTCCACACACGAACAAACATTTAGAACTGCAACTGGAATTTTAACAAAATAAATCAACTGCAATTTTAAAATTATCAGTACACTTTGGAATTTAATAATTTGTCATTGACTTTTTCATCATATCGGCCATTTGGTGACTTCTGGATTGTGCTTCTTTAATGAGTGTGTACTTAACTCCTTCAGTTCCTGTCGCTGTAGACTTTCCAATATACTTAATTCGCCTGGATAGGTAGACACAATGCTACTCCCAGGCGATGCATAGAAGGTCCTTTACTCACACGCTACAATCGGTTTTGCTTCTTACAGAAGCTTTGTTGCGACTCTCGGATAGGAACCTGAAAACATATGCACCAGATAGTGGTATCTGTTGTCTACAACTGAGACGATCCTCCGATGATGACGGGCCACTATTGATCAGAATCCTCATTTAGACAACATAGTCCATGAGGCCGTGGTCATGTCAATCAAAGTAATACGTCATACAATCAATAAAATACATCGAAAGACTATTGACAGCATTATAACGTATTTCTGAATTATGTCTTGATTAATTCCCCTTTGTCCTAAGCTATGCCAAAGTAGTTTCCCTTTAAAGACATTGCAGGAAAGAAAGTTTGAATTTTGCATTGAACGAAAGGAAAAGATGAGAGAGAGAGAGAGAGAGAGAGAGAGAGAGAGAGAGAGAGAGAGAGAGAGAGAGAGAGAGAGAGAGAGAGCAGTGGACGAAGAAAAAGAAGAGGACGAGAAGAAGAGGAAGACGAACTCTTTGACACCCAGCATTTAAAAGATAAGCCCTGAAAAGGACTGTAAGCCCATATAGCTAGCATTGAACATAATCCTTACAAGGACTCTAACTGTGTCATGCTGTTCAGGATTGTTCCAGGTTATATTCAGCTGGAGATCAACTTCAGTTGTCAGCATAGTGTTTAGACTACAAAGATTAAGATTAATCAATCAATACCCTTCAGCTCCCCGAGGAGCATATGCCTTCAACAAACACATGCCAAGTCTTCCTGTACTGTCCCATCCGCTCAAGTTCTTTCCATGTTTTCCTCATCATTTTCACCTCTCTATCCAGCTCTCTTCTCCATCTGTTTTTTGGTCTACCTCTGCCTCTCTTTCCTGTGGATTCCAGAACAAGGACTGCCTTGAAATGCTATCAACAGGTTTCTTCAATATGTGTCTTATCCATCGCCAGCGTCTTCTTCTCAGCTCTTGTTCCACTGGCACTTGTCTGGTTCTTGTCATCAATTCCACATTTGTGACTTTGTCATACCATTTCAGCCCTTCTATTCTACGCAAGCATCCGTTTATAAAAGTCTGTAGCTTTTTAGTTGTTGTTTTTGTTGCTCTCCATGTCTCAGAGCCATACAATAGGACTGACTTGACATTTGAGTTGAAGATTCTTATTTTCGTGTTGGACTTGATTTATCTTGTTTTCCATAAGTTTCCCAATGCAATGAAAGCTCCTCTTGCTTTTTTTATTCTTATTTTGATATCACTGTCTGTCCCTCCAACTTTGTTTATATTACTACCAAGATATAGCCGCGGTAGCATAGTGGTTAGTGCACTGGCATCCTAGCTCAGTGGTCTATGGTTCGATCCCCAGATGAGGTGGGATTTTGTCTTGGTGTTAAGAGCATATAAAAAACAAAGAACAGATGGTACTAGAAGAGGAATGGAAAAGAGCGCATTAACGGCTCCTAGGAAGGTAAAAATATGAGGTCGTGAAGCCCGCACCCCAAATGCGGTACTAGGAGGCAAAAGTCTCTGGGAAGGTTAAGGCGGCCATTTGTGGATAATATATCAAGAATGCTTAGACCAGAGTGATCACCCCTAAGTGTGCAACGGTGTGAAGATGACATCTGAAAATATGGGATAACACATATTCCCAATATGAGAGAGTCTATGGGAAAGAAAATGTAGGACGGGAACGCAAGAAAAGATAAGTTATTGGAAGATTGTAGAGGGTGACCCTTTACTTCTTTTGAGAATAAAGAGTTTTTAAGATGAGATTTAGGTCAGATTTTCTTTTACAGCCTGAGATGGGGTACGAAGCACTTCAGGTCCGGTCCATACCATTGGGTTTCACTGAATTGTCACAGGCGTGCACATCGTGGGGAGTAATGTTTAAGACACCCTGTTCTGATAGATGGTGAGTTTCAGGCCATCTAGTAATGTTTTAGGTTACGCGAGTTGGTACCTGGTTTGAAAAAGGTGAGAATTTGGGAGGTTCAGAACCATATGGTTCCTTGACGTCTGTTCTTCTGGTTATAAGATTTATGCGCCTTCTTCGGACAGAAGGCCAAAGTCACGCGGTGCGCAAACCGGAGCCGTTTAAAAATTAGGAAGGGAAACTATGGCCCAGTCACAAAGATGTTTAGTGGCGTGATTCTGATACCAGACATTTTGGACTTAGCCGGGTGGTGCTGTCGACAGTTTGTGCACTGTGCTGAGATCCGCCTTGTCAAATGATATGGGGGCGGGGGGTAGTAGGGACAGAGAGCGCCGCCAAGCAGCGGGTGTGATTATTGTGGTCCATGCGCAATGAAGATAGTCTTGTAAAACGCTAGAGGCCCTAAAGTCCAGGAGGCTGGTTCTCCTTGGTGGGGTTTTGGATTGAGGAGGGGTGGGGAGGGGTTTCCCTAATTCTTATCTTAAGTCAAGACATCCGATTCACCATACAGTGGGACTTGTTTGTTCTCTAGGGTTGCCACATACGGTCCTTCACTGCAGTTATATGCTGCTATTGGAATGGGCGCTCATTTTGGTACGTGAAATTGATTTTTGAATGTTCGCAGTTGTATTGATGTTGTGAGCATGTGTGACTGGGTCATAGGTCCTATTTTTATTTTTTCGGTTGATATAATTCCGGGGTTACCAGTGGTGATGTTATATTTATTAGGGGTCGATCAAGGAGCCGAGTCCACGAGGGTATAATCTGAGGTACCAGTCTATCATCTGTTTCTGAGACATTTATGTCTCGAGTTTAGTTGTCTCCAGGGTCCTGGGTGAAGTAGGATAATGGCTTCTTATGGCGTGTGTGCTGGGCCTGCGGTTTCTACCTGAGAGGGGAGTGTGAAGAGATGACAGTGTTGAGGGGGGGGGGGATCATTGCAATCTGAGTGTCGGTGAGGTTTGTCATTCCCTGGAGGTGGGGGGGGGGGGATGGGGAGGTAGGGATTCTACTTGTGGGTTGAGATGGACGTTAGATAGAAAAAAAGTGCCATGTTCCCTGAAATGCGAGAGTGGAGGTAAACTGGTGAAAACTAGTGGGGAGGGATGGCAAAGGAAAGTCAAGTTGCTTAACAGCACGTGTTCTTAATCTGTAGAGGTGAGCTGTGAAGTGGAAGTAAGAACCTTAGGGGGTTGAAAAAATCCAGAGGGTGGGGGGTTGGTAGGTAGGTAAGAAGTGAGTAGGTGACGGATGCAAGATCGTTTCATTCCCACCGATTTTAACAGGGATTTTTGTGTTCACACTGGAACAAAACATTGGGGGTAGGAACTTGGGGGGGGGGGGAATCATGTAACTTAAATCTGCGTCTAGCTACATTTGGAGATATTAATAATTGTGTCATTGTCTTCATGTTTTCGAAATAATGTGGTAGGACTTATGGTAACTTGTTCTGTTTCAGTTGTGTACTTAACTCCTTCTGTTCCCTGTCTGTAGACTGTTCCTAAATATTATGTGTCTTTTCGCCTTTCTTTCTCACGAATGCTTTATTTCCCTAGCGATGCATGAAGGTCCATTTACTCATTTGTACAATGGTTCATTGCTTATTACTATTTTGCTCATCTCGGATTGGATCCTGAAATACTTATTCTTCTCTGTTACTTTTTGATAGTGAATCTGTTTTTGTTTGGTGCTGATGTTGAACCTGCTTATGGGGATTTCAGACCTCCTCTTTTCGCTCAAAAACATTGTCCATGAATGGCCTTTTCAAACCTTGTAATCTGCCCAGTACCACGTCCTACGCAATGTTTAATACATTCGAAAGCACATATTGACTAGTGCATTATTCCGCCCTAAAGAGAATTTTGTACATTTTTTATTCTCCCATATTGTCCTTAAATGGCACAAAGTTCCCGTTCGCTAGGCAAGACATTGACCAGAAAGAAGTTCACTTCTCTACCCAGTTAGAGAGACTGCTAGATGAGAGAGGAGGCTAGTCAGGTTTGTCTAAGAGAGATCTACGGGTAGCTGAGGATGTATGCAGAGGAGAATACGAGGCTTAACAGTTTGTGAATTGAAGCGTGCTCGCTGATCGTTAGTTTTCAACCTTGTCTTCTGGAGAAGAAGAGGAAGCGAAGTAGTTTGGTACACCCCTCTTTTACTTAGATAGACGTTGAAAAGGCCTTTCTTCTTCATATCTGTTTTGATGGCTAATTCTGTCGTTTACATCTAATCTGACACCAGTCTGTTGCCAGTTGTTCCTACATTTTGTTCAACTTGAGGATCAATGTTCAGCTGTTATGTTTTCTCACAAAGATTAAGATCTACTTCGTCGTTCAATACCATTGAGGAGTTTAGCTCAAACAAAACACTTGTTCAAGACTGGCTGTTTATGTTATCTCTGGGATGATTATTTCCTATTACGCTTTCAGTTCTTGTCTCCATGTTTTCCTCACATTCATTATTACCTAAATATTTTTAAGCTTAAATTTTTCCATGTCGTTTGTTAATGGTCTAAGCTTACCTGTTTATTCCTTTTCATTCCAAGAATATTTACTAAGGACTTTGCCTTGAATTATCCCCATGTTTCTTCAATATTGTCTTATCCATCGCCTCATCTTGCTAATTAACTTTAGCTCTTATTTTGTTTGTTGGCACATTGTCTTTGTGTTCTTGTCCCAATCATACATTTCCTTTAGGCTTTTTAGGAAAATCGAGGCCTCCCCAGCATCCGTTCCTACCCTTCCCTTGCCTAAAGTCATCAATATCTCAGAGCCAAACTATTTCACTTGTACTCATTTGATTGTTTCGTCTTACTTCCTTTGTTGGACTTGCTTTATGGTACACTTCATGAGCCAAGTATTGGCTTGGAGTTCCTGACTCTTGCTTTCTTTTTATTCTCTTTCTTGACTATCACTGCTGTCCACCGCTACTAATCTTGCTGGATTGACTACCAGAACTCTGTTGTTAGTGAAGACTGTGCATCCTAGCTTGGACAGTACGCGGCCTTCCCGGCCTCAAAAAAATGTATGACTTTTTTTTTGGTGTATTTTTACGAGCCGCAAGGGTGAAGCCGACGCACTCTCCGTGCCTGGGTCGACCCAGCCCCAAACTGGAGTTCTCTGGGAAGGTTAAGGCGGCCGGCGTGATGCTGACCACATCACCCCTAGTGTGCCGACGGTCGAGAAAATATGGGCCTAACACCATATTCCCAATATGCCTCAATGGGCATGTAACGGGATCCAATACTACCAAGATACGTGTACGATTCTACATCCTTTAGTGGTGTTTCTTCAAGTTCAATCATGTTATCAATTCTTGCATTTATTCTCATAATCTTTGTCTTTTCCCTGTTATTTCAGGCCAACTTGTTGTGACCTCTCATCTAGAATTTTCATTTTCTCTTGCATCTGATTATGGTTATGGGGTCAGAACATTGACCAAGTCATCTGTATACTGTTCCAGATCAAAATCAAGCTGTTTAGTCTCAGATTCCACTGGATTGGCCCATTTCTGTTTGTGTGATGTCGATGTTTTCATAACCCAGTCTATTGCTAGTAAGAAATGAAATGGAGACTAGAGGCATCCCTGTTTCATGCCTTTCATTATGCCTAAACGGTTCTGTAAGTTGTGTCCTTCATAGAAGAAATCTGCATGTCATGTCTTCATAGGTCTTCCTCTATTAAAGTTAATTGTCTTCATAACTCCATAATGCCTCATCTGTTTCCCAAGTGATTCTTGTCTACACTGTCAAATGCCTTTTGTCGCAGCTCCACGAATCCGATGTAAAGCTGTGAATTCCATTCCAGACACTGTGTTCAACTATTATTATCAATATGGCTATTATCGTCTGTCAGGATCTTTTTGTCGAAATACTGCTTGTTCATCTCTCATTGCTTGTCCCCTATGGCCTCTCTTTCAATCACTGAAGGAGGATTATTTATGTTTAATACTTTTCCTGGCACTGATAGTAACATTATTTACTATAAAGCGGTGTTGTCTACACCTATTTTCTCCTGTAAATTTCCCTTCTTAGGCAAATTGACCAGATAACCTGTCCTTCCATTCAGCTTGTATTTACCTAATGTCCAGACGGGCCGGAGCGTGCCCAATTCTTAACCCATTTGAAAATAAAGTCGCCGTCGTGCGGTTCGTTCTTCTATTCACCCAGACTTTGCTAGTTTTATAATATCTCTGTAGAGGTATCAATATCTGTTTTGATGGTGCCTCTGTGGAATTCCATCTTGACCAGTTGCTTTTTGGCATCTTTCAGAAGCTTTATGCTTTCTTTATTTTATTCTCTACTTCGGGGTTTCACATCTGATTTGTAGCTCCTCTTCTGCTGGGCTGGATGTCTGGGAGATTAGTTGAAGCTGATCTATTGAGAAGCTTCCCTCAATAAGTTATGTTAGAGCATGCCCTTCATGTGTGTTCTTGTATATTACTAAGCAATTTTCCATTCATATCTTTATGGACATGAGGTGCCATTTGCTTGCTTAATATTTCCCTCTTAGCTTCTTTGTGTTTTGGTACAGGTCCCCTCAGAGACCCTTTGGACAGCTTCCTCTGCTGTCCCGTGCCAAATCATCAATATATTTCATCTGTCTCTTTTGATGTTTCGTCTTACTTCTCTTGTTTGCTACTATGTGCACTTTTGGCTTTGGAGCTTCTGATTTTGCTTTCTATTTAAATAGCTTTCTTAGTTTTTGCTGTCTTCTATATTGCTGATGGTTTCCCTGTTGTTATCCATGCTTTGTGCCCGATATTCTCTTTTTCTCACTAACTAAACTGCTTCACATGTCTCGCATCCCATATATTCCTTTTCCCGCTTTCTTGCGTAGGTGGCTTCCGCATTATCTTGCTTCAATCTTTCCAGCTGTTGGAGCTACTTTGTATTTGTTGCGATACGTTGATAGAAAAATTTTTCCTCTTATTTCACTGATTTCATTAGATTGTCCCATGTGTACTGTTTCTATAGCTGTATACTGGTAAAATTTCTTGAGTTTTTAATTTCTTGTTTTAGCCAACAGAAGATGGTGGTCTGATACCACATCTGCTCATGCTACATACATTTTACAGTCATGCAATGAATTACCTAAACTTCTTTCTTATGCATAGTGAGTGATCCCAGCCTCCTGATTCTCAGTTCCCTGTGGGCCTGGTTATATCCATTGTGTAGTATTATGTATTTCTTTTGGGGGTTCATGTCAGGAAATATGCTTCTCCTATAGCTAGTATGATTTTGAAGACACAGAAGTTAGCCAATAGTTAGCCCATTTCGGTCGTTGTCATCACACCTAACCCATGCTTTGCTCCCAATGATTTTCTTCAAAGCCGGTGATTGTCTTGTACCCTATTTTCGCGTTACAGGGTACCCCATCAAATATTGTGATGTCTCTTATCTTTTCTTACTGTCCAAGACATTTTGTAATCTGGTGTAAATATCTTCTTTCTCAGATTCTTCTTTATCATTTGTTGGTGCATAACGTTGGATGATGTTTAAATTTACTTTCTTTTTGGCTGATTTTAACCTATGCTGTTATAATTCGGGGGTCCCCATTGCTTCCCAATATCTTATAAGAAGCGCCTTCTGTGCTTCCCTAAGGACAGCTTAGAAGCCACCCTCTTTTCACTGTGGTGGGCTTCTTTGCCTCCTCATGTCACTGAGGTCAATCACCATACCATTTCCCTGGTCGATCACACTCTCAGCCCCCCTCTCTATGCCCTTCTACCGTGTTTCGCAGAGACCCAGGACATCAATCCTGTAATTTGTTATTTCTGCTGCTACCTGTGCAGTTTTCCCTTGTTCACATAGAGTGCGAATATTCCAGGTGCCAATCCTGGAGATTTTCCTAGACGAAAAAAGCTTAGTCGGCATCCCAGACTCCTTTCCGCTTTCTCTGGGTTGCTTAATGCGCCTCCTTTCCAGATGGCCTTCTTCTGTCATGGGCGGCTGCGTTGATATATATTATGTATTTGACTTGTCCATGTTTGTTTAAGTTTTTGTGGTAAAAAGTTTTTTACGGGATGGGGTAACCAGCCCCATGCCCAACCCTCCTTAGTCGCTTTTTACGACATGCATAGTAGGGTACAGTGTTACTATTCTTTGCTCCCCTTTCGGGCCCCGGTAACACACGGGCGAAAGATTAAGATACCAGCAAGTAAATCAAAGTCACATACATTAATTTTAAATAATCTATTAAAATTACATGACACCAAAATACTATGTAACCTAGCGATCAATACAAGTTAAACATACCCTCCTGACACACTTACAAATCTGAGCTTTTGACTATGCAAGTTCGGCTCACAATTCAGGTCAGCTTGGCTTTTCTCAGCTATGGGGTGTGGCTATGGGGCTTCTTCTAGCGTTGGTCAGTCCGTTGGACGTCTTCTCAGCTATGAGATCTTGATATGAAGTTTTGAGAGTCGAAAATTGAATCTTAGCTGGCTTATATACAGTTCCCCAGTCCGTATGAGTCTGAGTTTGATTAGATCTCCCTCGCATCAATCTAATTGGATTAATCTGTCTTGAGTTGAATCTCTTCTTGTTTCGGTCAGATGAATTCTCACCTTTTGGCCCTCTTGATTGGATGGCTGATGGGTTCTTTTTTTTTGTTCCTCGGAATTTAGTGTGGATTTTCCGTTTATGAATCTTGAGATATAGAAATAGATAGATAAGGCAGGCATTAACAGATAATTGCAGTCCCAGGTCCTGCATCTGTTAAATATGTGTACACACTAACTCAGTTGTTAGTGATATAGTTTGTTGCGCATAAGAACGCATATTTTTGATATTGGAAAATTAGCGCGGTTGTTACCAAAGGGGCAGATGACGTTTCTCCGTAGTGGAGCAAGGCAGAGTTCCTTTCAGACTGAGAGTCTGATGTTTTTTCAGTCCTTCATTCGGACATATTGTAATTACTTGGTGACTGGCTCACTGCAAGTTAAGTCATAGCCCTCAAGTCACTCAAGTCAGGTAATATTATAATTGATTGATAATATTGTAAGAATAGTTTCGTCATTGACTTTCTTCAGTCAAGTCGACCTCTAGCTGGTACCCGTACATGTTGGGACCAGAATGGATAAAAGTCGTAACGTCAATGCACTGGAAGTTTTGAAGATGTTAAATAGATGAACATTGTTTGTGGAATGAACGGGATCTGCGTTATTGAATATTTAAAGTAGCCGTCATGCAAGTAACGGCTAATATGGAGAGGGGAGACAAAACGTCAGCAGTTAGAAGTTTGTATACACTTCACAAGTTATAATGCTTTATCAGAAGTCGGATTTTTATTGTCAAACTAACTAAGAAGGAGTATTCCGTAATGGGTTGTATACCCTTGATTGTAATATGATGGACTGCCCTTGAGAGGTCAACAGTCGTATAGAACGTTCGTTAAGTCAAGTCATTTATATCAAGATAAACATGTATGAATCTATCGATGCCTATTAATGATGCTTCACTAAGTATATGATGGAAGCTGAATACCATATGTCACAAGTTAATCTACTATGTATATGCATAAACTGTCGTATTGTCCACGTCTACGTATTGTCAAATAAACCGTTGATGGTATCATTACTCAACCACGAGTTCTAGTGTCCGTCCTTGACACTATTGAATTTGAATTGACTCTTGGAGATTTTCTATTATTCATTCGCGTTTTAGACTCAACCAGATAACTGTCACCCATCACTATTCTAATACCTATCAATGGGGATTCAAAGTGACCAGTTACAAATGGTGGATGAACAGCTACAGATCCTTTAAAGGCAAGTCACACTGGAGAAACTGAAGCTTTGACTTCAAATCAACAAGATTCAGAATGGCAGAAAAGCCACTGGAAAAGTCAAGATCTGCAGTGTAGATAATACCAAGTAGTCTTGAACCTGCTATTGGCTGCAAAAGAGCTAGAAATTCAGCAGCTGTAGTTAAACTACAACTATAACAATAACAACCACAACAACACCAACAACCCTGGCGATTCCAGAACAAGGAATGTCTTGTAATGTCATCAGCTGGTTTCCTAAGTGCGTGTCTTATCTAAAACCAACGTCGTTTTCCTCATTTGCTGTCACTCTGGTTGGGTTGTTTCCATCAGTTCTACATCTGTGATCTTGTTATACCGTTTTAATCTTTCTATTCTGTGCAGACACCCATTCTAAACAGTCGGCAACTTCTTGATAAGCGTGAATTGTTAGCGTTGTTTAACATTAGGCATCGCTTAACGAGACTCACTGTTTTAAACCTGGACAGGAGGTCAGGTTGGTAGGTGGTTAGGTTTTTTACATTTACTCTTAAAGGACTATAAGCCAGAATTCAGGGCCGATTTTTTCCAGGCGCTCATGACGGGAGGCCAGTTTGTGGGGGACGATATATTTGAGCTAAGTTTTTATTTTGTTTTGCCTCAATTTTGTATTTTATTACACCTGATTATTTTTATTTGTTAAATAAAAAGTTGCCCCGTTTTGGTGAGGCGTGTCCTGATCAACCCTAGTGTTAAGGATAGATTTGGGATGCAGATAAAATAGTGTGGCATGTTACTACACGCTAGCATATTTCCATTTTTATGTGAGGAATTGTGTTCGCCTGTAGTCAAACTACTGTTTGCATGAAGCGTTCACCCGTGGTGAGCGAGGCGTTTACCCGTAGTGAGCGACGGTCAACTAGTGACGTAGTTTGTCACATGTCGTGGGTTCAGTGTGTTAATTAATTGGCCTTCCGTCTTTGTGTTTGCGTCCGAGAGAGGTGTAATTTTTCGAGCTCCGGGATAATGGACAGTGATATATAAATATACAGTGTGGCATTATTGATTTTCGGAGGCCGCCACGTTATGTGCAAGATGGTTCCCGAACGTATCTAGAAGTTCATACCATAATTTACTACAAGTAACTTTGAGATATGAGGCAACTAATATTTTGTTAGCCCTGATTGCTTCTGCCGCATTACTTTGGTTTTTCGTGGATTGTCCGAACCTTTAGTACAACGGCCAGGATTGAGGGGAGATGAGAGGCGTAAATTATTATTATATTATTGCCACATTAAAGATGCCTAACGTTTGAAACTTATTGACGGACGATGGATAATCTACTACGCTTATCCATTGCCATGTACTTTTGATGTTTTGATGGACGTTATTGTGAAGTGACTTTATTTATTAAATGTCAACCATGTTTTCCGTGGACCTGTTCACCTACCGGCTTTTGTTATGTATACTGACCATAATGTCCTGAAAGAACACCTGCTGTCATTCGCGTATCCATGCATGATCTATTTATTTATCCCAGCGTAACATCTAGTCGGTTATGTTTCGGACGCATGTCCAAATATAAAATATCTTGTGGTCTGAAATTTAAAATCAGTTAATACGCTTTAGCTCCCTTAGAAACAAAGGCCTTCAACAAACACATTTCAAGTCCTCCTGTCACGTGCCATCAGCTCAAGCTCTTTCCACGTTTTCTTCATCATATTTACTTCTGTCTCCAGTTCTCTTCTCCATGTCTTTTTGGTCTACCTCTTCGTTTATAATCATTATTGTTATTTAAACCTACCTCATTCAGTTTCCTTTACAGCTGTCTAAAACATTACTATGCTTTAATATAACAAAACTGGAGAAAAAAAACTTACCATTAAAGTTTAAAACAATATAAAAACTTAAAACTACAGAAAATATCTCGCGTCAAATGTGGAAGAACCATAACGTCTTTTAAAAGTTAAAGCAGTTATTTTCAACTTATGGGTCGCCACCCAAAATTGGGTCGCGGGGAAACATAGCAGTGGGTGACATCCCTTAAGTTTCCGTTACTCTGAGTTTTAAGTGGCGAATTCTTGGCTGAATTCTATATTCTTTGCATGCAGAGATTTGGAGTAATCCAATTTTTGAACTGCTTCCCTCCAGCTCCGCTCCGGCATCGATTGTGACCGTTCTAGCTCCGTCCCCCACTCTAACTCAATTTTATTTTAAACAGTCATTTGGTTTTTTTTAATGTTAAAATTTGACATTTATTTTCTACAGTTATCCATGAAAAATGTTTGGGAAAAAAAATAATAATTTGTGTTTTGAATAAGACACGCCTTAAATATTTTATTCCATTTCTATACCTTAGTATACTATCATTTATTTGTAGTAAAAAAAAAAACAACAACAAAACTAGAGCACTGAAGCAGATAGCATTTCCTGTGCTCTGACTACGCTTCAGCTCCGGGAGAAATCGTGCTGCTCCACTGCTCCGTTAACCAGCTCCAGGCTACGCTGCAAAGCCCTGATTGTATAGACCACCAATTTCATCAACTGTGACATTTTGATCGTGAACGTAAAAGGTTTAAAACCACTACTTTCAAACATTCTTTCAAAGATACCAACATTTTTCATGATTTCGACATTTCTCAACGCTACCACATCACCAGTCATTCCTTCTCTTGTTTATCGTGCTCAGCGTACCTGGCCAAATACGACGACCTGTTCAATTCAAAGAAGGAGAGGCCATCAGTAGTACCAGATCCAAACAGTGCAGAGACTATAACTACATGGTGGCAAGCAGCGGCCATGATTGACTGGTAAGCTGTTCGAATATATTTCCTTGTGTCTCTTCACTGCTCTATCCCTCTGAAAGAGTAACAATGTATTCACTGTCTGACATTTAACCCCTCCCCTTTTCCCCCTTTATAATTGCTAACCACACTGCCTCAGAGGTACTGCAGTATGTATCTTTCTTCATTGTTCATATGTAAACTTTTTGTGTATGTTCACATTTCACTAATTCTTCATTTGTTACTTTATTTTCTCCTTTACTCTCTACGGCATACGATCGTTTTCTTCTGCTTCTCTCTCTGTCTTCTTTTTATCTCCAAATATGACCTCTTTCTACTTTGGTCCATTATATTTTGTGGCTGTAAGTCTCTCTGTATTTGTAATCGCTCACGTTTTCATACTCTAACATTCTTTCAGGTTTCATACTCTAACATTCTTTCAGGTTTCATTTTCTAACACTCTTTCAGTTTTCGTTTACTTCAAATCTATAGTTTACATCTTCTCTTTCTATGTTTTTAACTCTCTATTAGTTACCTAGTTCCATTGCCTCCTAGTTCTGTAGTACATGTTCTTCTAGTTCTTGACTGATATTATACCTTAGCTCTCTACTTACACGATATTTCTAATTCTTTAGTTGTATATTATCTTTGTTCTTTATTTCTTTTGCATTGTAGTTCTCTACTTCCGAGACCTCTATTTCTCAGCTACTATAATCTCGTTTATTTCCATGAATTCCCATTTCTCAACTTTCATGATCTCGAATTCTGTGATCTCCCATTTTTCTACATCCACGATCTCCCAATTTTGTAATTCCGATTTCCCATTTCGCAACTTTCATGTTCTCCCACTTCTCAACTTAAATGATTTCACATTTCTTACTTTCATGATCTCCCATTTCTCTTCTTCCAAGATCTCCCATTTCTCAATGTCACGGATTGCCTCCCCTGCTTTGCAGTAATGGTCCAACAGTGACCAAAACTCGAGAGTATCTAATATTGGCTTCCAAGGTATCCACCTGCGCGCAAGATTACTCTTGGCAGAGATGTAGATAGAAGATTAATGATACGTCTACCTTAAGGGAGCCTTCACAAGATATTTCCAGAAGTCAGGATCAATGTTGCATTGGGCTGAACAATTGTTAACGCATTATATCTGGTCCGTCGCCTTTTGAGAGAAGCAATGGTTTAGCCCGTTCAAGCCCCCATATGGTGTAATCCAACGAAATCCCTCTTATAAGGTATAGCTCTGTTTAGTGGTAAATATATGTCTAAGTATATATATATATATACGTTTGCTTTCATACATATAACTGAATCAACTATTTTTTTTTCTTTTTAAAACAACAGATAACAAATTTAATAGTGAATTAGTCTTTACCAGGTTAAAATAAATTTGGAAAGATTAGTGGAATTTTGATGGATGTAAAGTTCTCGTCATTGAGACGTAGGTGGAAATTTAACTTTATACTTAAAGTTTAACTGAAATTTCCTTTTTGCTGGTGCCTTTTAGTTAGTACTTAGCTTGTATGAGTGAGTTCTGCCGCCTAGGTTTTCGTCACGTTGTTCTGGTGATGAATGTACTTCTCTCACACGAGTGGCGTAGTAACTTCAGTACTTCATACAGTCTGATAGCTTGTAACCACGTACTTTTAGAAAAAAATAGAAAGACAAAAATTCCTCTGCTAAGTACACTGAGTTGGAAGTTTAACAGGTGCATCCTCTCGTTATCTACCCACCAATGTTAATCTCTCAGAAGAGTTAAATTCCTGAGTCTACACAGTGCAACTCAGGAAAGATGAATAAAATTTACCAATATTCCTCTGGGTATTAACTGGGACAATGTGTCTGGACAGCGCGAGCAATGATTTGTGCCAGAATTAACATTAACAAGTTACATACATCACACAAAATGAAATGCTACACTTGAGGCACATATGATGTAGTCATCACTCATCACTGCTCCAGACGGACTCTGGGGTCATCTCTGCTGTCGGGTTTTTCCGCACGACTAGCCAGAAGAAATCAGTGTGTGTGTGTGTGTGTGTGTGTATGTGTGTATGTGTGTATGTATGTATGTATGTATGTATGTATGTATGTATGTATGTATGTATGTATGTATGTATGTATGTATGTATGTATGTATGTATGTATGTATGTATGTATGTATGTATGTATGTCTCTTCGCCACCAACATACACGACTTACAATCAATGGCACAGAAGACAACAGTATTTATGGAGACCAGCGGGATGGAGGTTAAGCCACAAAAGTGTGCAGTGTTCAGCGGTCAGCGAAGCGGAAACAATTGGGTCAACACTCGTAAGGTGGACATTAATATCCAAGGTCATGAAATCCCCTCTTCTGATCGAGGGCGTTCCTACAGATACCTAGGACATGACATTACAATTGATAATACATCAGACCAGTTTCAAGCAAGCAGCCTTATATTAGAATTTAGATCAAATTAAGCTGTGCCCCACTACCAACATCAGCAAAGATCTCATTAATTAACCCGATGTGTTTCGGTCCTCTCATGTTTTATTTTTCTAACATACACTTCACAGAAAAACAACTTAAAGAAATTGAAGATGAAATTGTACACCACGTTAGAACATGGCTAGCGCTAAATGAATCATCCACAAGGAGCTATTTCTTTTGTCCCAGGTCGAAGGGTGGCCTTGGCATACCAAACCCCTTCATATTATACCACTCTCTACATATTTCATTCCTTGTCAGTATGCTCAATTGTGATGATAGTCTTGTAAAAACTGCAGCGATAAACTCGTTAGATAGACATATGAAAAAAACGTAAAATAGACCAAGTAGATGATGATAGGAATAACTTTGCAAGTTACGAGTTAAATGAAACAAACCATCTAGCTAAAAGATCGAAGGTGAATTGGCCAAAATCATTTTGGGTAGAACTGAATGAAGAATGCGCGCGTGAAGGAGTGAGTGAGTGTGAAAGTGGATGACAGTGGCCATTACACTGTACATTTAGATGTAGATGAAGATGTGAGTCTAACATACAAGTCAGCAAATGCTTTTTATTCTGGATTTAAATCACATAAACTTAACCTAATTCTAAGTGAACTAAAAAGTAAATCATCACAAGGGAGAATAGTGCGCGAAGTGAAATGTGTAAACCATTCATTGTCATCTAGTTTTCTATCTAATGTTAAATTAAGTGATAAAATACTTTCATTTGCTGTGAGATCGAGGTTACAGTTGCTGGAATGCGAAAGTCTTTTACATCTATACTACCCACAGACATACACGAAAATGTGCAAAATATGTAACCACCCATACGAAACAGTGTCACATTTATTGAATGGATGTACCAAATTCCAAACATTATACCAACAAAGGCACAATAGAGCTGTAGACATTATTTATGAGAAACTGAAATCCTCATACAATAATAAGAGTGACATAACAATAAATAAAGAGAACAAAACAGCTTTTATAGTAGAGGCAGCAATACCATATGACGCCCATTTAGATAAATGTTACCAACATAAATTTGATAAGTACTATCCATTGGCTGCAGAAATTAACGAACTAGGCTATCGTACGCATGTAATCGTACTGATAATTGGTAGTTTGGGTCATGTGCATGCAAAGTGTGTGAGTGGATTAATGTCGCTAGGGTTGCGGAAATTTGAAGCAAAGGTTTTATGTAAATATGTCAGTATCAGTGCAATTATAGGTTCTTACAGAATATGGAAACTTCGATGTAAAAAACACCCATATTAAATTGCTGAAATGTTTTCCCCACCGTCTAATCTCAATTGTGCTCTGTCTACTATACCAAACGACTATTGTATTTGATGCTATATTTAATATCTCACTCTACTAGCTGTCAACGTTTTTTTATGGCAAACAGAAATTCTGATAAAACCCCCATGTAAAAACAACCATATTGCTCAACTTGAATGGTATTCCACACACATTTTGTAAATTTCAATAATTCTCATTTTTTGGCAGGTTATATCATGTCATTATATGCCAGTGTCTTTTAGAAAGCTTAAAAAATTTTATGTATGTGTAACACAAAGGTTCGATGTAAAAACACCCACATATAACTACTTGAGACGTCTTCAACACTTTATGTAAATTCTAATGATTCTCCTATATGCCATGTTGTATCTATTATATCATGTCTGTACATATTAATGTATTTTATGGAGAATAAAGATTCTGATATGTATGTATGTATGTATGTATGTATGTGTGTGTGTGTGTGTGTGTGTGTGTGTGTATGTATGTATACGAGGGAAGGTCAAAAAGTAATGCCTCCTATTTTTTACGTATGTGAATACTGCATCGGTGTTCAATTTGTAAATTTAGCAGGATTCCTCAAACACTCTTCTGCATTGTATAGCATTACCAACCTGTTTCAGTAACAGGTGGCACCACTGTAACAGTTTAAAAATGGCTGCCAAAGATGTTCGGTTAAAACAACGTTATGTCATAGAATGTTGACTGACAGACATAAAGAAACAAGGAAAACCATAGTCATCAACCTCCTGCACCGTTACGAAACTGAAGGAGAAGAGTTTTTATCGAATATTGTGACAGGTGATGAGACTTGGGTTCATTTTTTTTAACCAGAATCCAAGAAAGCAGTCAATGGAATGGCATCACACAACTTCGCCGACAAGAAAGAAGTTCAAAAGTTCACCATCTGTAGGGAAAGTTATGGCCTCCGTGTTTTGGGATGAGAAGGGTGTGATTCTTCTCGACTTCTTGGAACAGGGAAACACGGTGAATGCAGACCGTTACATTGAAACTTTGAAGAAGCTTAGAGGTCGTCCTCGGCGACTTTACCCATTAAAAGATCAGAGAACTGCACTACTGTTGCACGATAATGCCACGCCACACACCGCTAAACGCACCATTGATGCGATTGCAGAATTTGGATGGACATTATTACCACATCCCCCTTACAGTCCTGATCTTGCACCTTCTGACTTCCATCTGTTTGGACCACTGAAAGAAGATCTTCGCGGACATCACTTTGAGGACCCCGAGACCCTTAAACTCGCCGTACGCCAGTGGTTTAGAAAAAGGACACACATTTTTACCGTGCGGGGATACATGCCTTTGTGAGAAGATGGGCAAAAACTGTAACAAATAACGGAGACTACATTGAGAAATAAATTTTTGAAGTTCAGACTTGGGGCTACATTTCAATGTGAATTTTATCTGTTTTCTTGCCTACTGAATGAAATTAAAAATTACGAGGCATTACTTTTTGACCGTCCCTCGTATAAAACCACTTAGCAAGAAAACATGTTAAATTCACATTTGTGAAAGAAATGTTCACAGCCCAATTACTGTCGATCTGTCACTTTTGATATAGGAATTCTAGGTCCGACCCTTCTCGTTCTGGCTTTTTGGGAGTTGCTCGGTTGAAGTTGCGAAGCTGTCTGTTCTGTGTCTCTGAGTTCACTAGATTATATCTCGCATTCTCAGTTCAAATCACAGGTTGTGCCCCCGCCGTATGTTCTAATAGAATTCATTGTATTTTCCGGCATCTCACTTCAAACCAATCAAATCTCTCTAGCACTGTTTGGGTTGTTTCATTTAAAATATCCCCTCGCGTGTTTAAGAATATACAATTTAATATTCCACGCGTGTCCTCTGTCTAACCATGCGGTAATATTTCCGGTCAGATGTCTACTCTGCCATCTTATCTGCAGTCATGATACAAAGATGACTCAGATGAGACGATTATCAAATTATCGCCTTTATCTGCTTGCCTCCACCAGACAGATGTCTGTGTGGTCAGACAATGTTGTCTTCTTTTATCGTACGTACCATACACGCTTGTGTCAACATGGTCATCAGCTTTTCACTGGAGTCAAATGTTGGACCGACACGTTTCCAAAGGTGGTCAGACTGATTCAAAGAGATAAGCGGGTGACCGGTCTGATGACTGGGTATTGTTATGATAATACCCCAGTTCACATGACGGAACGTAAATAAGTCTGAGGAGTAGTAAGAACGATAAAGACAGACCTATAGCAGATACTTCCGTAGGGAGTTGAGTGTTAGAGACTTCACCCTACTGATCCAACGTAGAGAGCGGATGAATGAATGAAGGTGCAAAAAGTATGCCAAATAAGAAGCTAATTGAATGGGAGAAAGAGAAAAATGAAGAAAAAAATGATACTGACGGAGTGGACGTGAAATCGCACAACCGTATCGTCACACTTCACTTTCATGATCTACCATTTCTCAGATTTCATGATCTCCCATTTCCATACTTCCCCGATCTCCTAGTTCTCTACTTCCATGATCTCAGGGAATTCCGTGATCTCCTATTTTTCTACTTCCATGATCTGCTAGTTTTCTACTTCCACGATTTTTACGTCTATGATCTCCTAGTTATCTACTTTCATGATTTTCTACTTCTCTTCTCCCATGATATCCCAGTTGTCGACTTCCATGATCTCCTAGTTCTCTTCTTCCATAATTCCGTAGTTCTCTAGTTCAACGACTGGCCAGTTCTCTACGTCCGCGTTCACATAATTCTTTTGTTCAAAACTCTTCTTCTTCCCAAATTTCTATGTCTTCCAGTTGTTTCTTCCTCCTATCTCAATTTACACCAGAGTTTGTTACACATTTTGGTCTCATGATCCATTCACACTCGTATGAATCATTGAGGACCGCAAGAGTTTTTGTTTATGTGGGTTATTTCTTTCGATATTTTACCGTATTAGAAAATCCTAGACCTACTACCATAGAACCTTCTAGAAAACAAAAGAATACACAACCATTAACCGTCAGTGCGATGACGTCATCGCACGTCATGTAGCCTCTGGAAAACTCCCCTGTACACGCGTGAGAGAATGAGAGTTAAAAAAAAAGGCAAATAACGTTGATATTATAATGAAAATAGTTTTGACCTCGCGGACCCCCTGAAAGGATCTCGGGGACCCCCAGGTGTCCGCGGATCACACTTTGAGAACCGCTACTCTACACCACAGCTCGTAACTTATATCTTAGTATTTTACTTGTCCGCTTTTTCGCCTTTTTTCTTGATACTTATCCTTAGTTTCTCTCTCCACTAGCTTTTTATTCCCTTTTTGATTTCGTTGTTTGTGTCTAAATTTCTTGATTTTTTCTTGATATTCAAACTCGGTTTCTCTCTCTGCTAGCTTTTTATTCCCTTATTAATTTCGATGTTTGTGTCTAAATTTCTTGATTTTTTCTTGATATTCAACCTCGGTTTCTCTCTCTACTAGCTTTTTATTCCCTTATTAATTTCGTTGTCTGTGTCTAAATTTCTTGATTTTTTTCTTGATATTCAACCTCAGTTTCTCTCTCTCTACTAGCTTTTTATTCCCTTATTAATTTCGTTGTTTGTATCTAAATTTCTTGATTTTTTTTTATATTCAACCTCAGTTTCTCTCTCTACTAGCTTTTTATTCCCTTATTGATTTCGTTGTTTATGTCTCGATTTCTTGATTTTTTTCTTGATATTCAACTTCAGTTTCTCCGTCTACTAGCTTTTTATTCCCTTATTGATTTCGTTGTTTGTGTCTCGATTTCTTGATACTATTTCCCACATCGTCGTATTCAATCAATATGTCTTTACATTGTCATGGCTCCAGCCAATGGGAGAACTCTTCCCGTTCTCTCTCTAGAATAGTAGAATGCGTTTTCAAACAGCAAGTTAAAAAAAAAAATTAAAGGTAATTCTTTTATTCTGTATATTTTGTTACGCTGTCCCACGAATTTAATTTTCTACTGGAACTTTTTTAATGCAAGAGTGAAAGGTTAAGGTGAAGGTGAAGGTAGTCCAATAGCTAATACTACCACAAGGGAGCAAAGTGTTAGACCTTTACCTATTCTTACAATCTTTACCTTCCATAACACAAGAGCAGTTACCTATTCTATAACTGGGTAGACTGGAGTGCGACGCGACCAGGTTTTGAATCCGGATCCTTTGCCTTGAGAAGCAAGCACTCTAAGAACTCTGCCACTCGAATTTAGGTACTGATTATACGTACTTACTTCATCAACTGCCTTCTCCACCGCGAAGGTCAGCTGCAATGGATCTTCAACGTCTCCTATCTCTTGTCTTGATGGTGCACGCTTATAGACTCTTTCCTGTCCATCTCTTGTCTTGATGGTGCACGCTTATAGACCCTTTCCTGTCCATCTCTTGTCTTGATGGTGCACGCTTATAGACCCTTTCCTGTCCATCTCTTGTCTTGATGGTGCACGCTTATAGACCCTTTCCTGTCCATCTCTTGTTTTGATGGTGCACGCTTATAGACTCTTTCCTGTCCATCTCTTGATGTTATCTTACCACTTGTAGCGCTGTCATCCTCTCGCAAGTTTGCCTTCAGCTCTTACTTCCATTATGGTCCAGCACGGTGTTATGTCTTTTTACATGACCAAAATATTTTAGCTGTCTAAATGTGATCTCCTTCATTAATTCTCTTTTCAGTCCTAGAACCACTCTATTTGTTTTCTTCTCTTTCCATGAGACGTGCCCCATTCTTCTATATAATCATATCTCAGAGGCCTCAATTCTTTCTTCCAATTGCTTGTTCATTGTCCATGTTTCTACACCATACAATAATCAAGAATATATGTAGCATTTTGATTATTCTCAGTTATATCCAGTTATAAGTATTTTACACACTGTGAAACACGCTGAACGGATACTCAAGGATTGTGATCATTATTGGCACAACTCTGCGGAATAGCCTGTTCAGTTTTAATTGAATTCGGGTAGGCTCTACGTTAACAGCGTATTACGTGACACAATTGTATACATTTGTAAAACAAAAGAATTTTTCTGAACTCACGACATGCACTTTTAAAAGTTACACATTGGACGATATTGTTTATTTTTCCTTCTAGCCCCACGACTGCCTAAGCCTCTGAAAACATGTTTCTTTTTTTTTTTATAGTGGACTGTCAGATTCTGACGTCTGCTGTCCTTTGTGTTTGCACATGTCTTTTACTAGTTATTTCTGGCTTTGTTACTGTTTTGTTCTATTTTGGTTGTGATTATTAACATTCTTTCTACAAACTGTAGCTCTGTGCTCTGTGTTATTATTCTTCAGAATTATTGACATCACCGCACTCCGGGCAAACGCAAAGACACAAAGTCTTTCTCAGCAAATGCCGAAGGATAGGAATACGATTGTTCTTATTCGCACACTGGTTGTCAACACACCTAATCCATCCTTTCATTGTCCATACATGCAAGCCTTACGTTGGCTGCCACATTCCAGCAGTTCTTGTAACAGGCGATCGTTAAACGTCAACGTTATTTCTGCCTTATACGTATCCAATGCACCCAATCCGTGTGCTCTCTTGACTAGTCTGGCAGCTCTCTCATTGCCGCGTAACCCTGCATGACCTGAACGTTACTCTGTCTAACCATAGATCAGTGTTCTCAACGTGGGCCTTATGGCCCTCCCAGGGGCCATGCCATATTTCTGCGGGGCCACAGTAAGATGATAAAGTGCCCTTTTCCAGCTAACTGTGACTATACAGAGGTATATAAGTATATAAATCAATAAAACGGTATTGAATCAGTTCTACAAATTAACGGTTCACATTAAACAAGGGACGTTTCGGGTTTTACCCTTCGTCAGCCATAGTTACAAACAGGTGACAAGGACAAGAATTACATATAGGTACTACAAAAACATACGATGATGAGAAACATACACCAAATGAGCGATACAAGCGGATGGAAAAAGTAAACAACCACAGTGATGAGCGAAAAAAGAACAATAATAATACAAGAAAATCGTAAAACCTGAAAGAAATACTGAAACAAGAAAGTAAATAATCAACGAAACTAAAAAAAAAAGAATGAACAAAACTTTGGAACAAGTAAAAGATCACTTAGCTAGATCCGTAGATGCTTGGAATAGAACACTGAGGTAGCTTGTCCAAGAAATCGTCTAAGGAAGTGATTTAATGTAATTAATAATAATTGATTTAATTAATAAATTTAATTTATTTACTTACACTATACAGAGATAAATGAGGCTCAGAAGGGGACCATGAACAAAAGACGGTGTTGAACTCCTGCCGTAGATGATTGATTTCCTATCTGTTGTCTCTTGACTTGCAAATTCTGTTGTTCGCACCCAATTGTTTGTATTGATATATACATTTATTAATAAAAATTGTTACAGTTCTTTATGGAGGACCACCATCTTGTTGTTGTTGATTTTAGGACCTTATACTAACCATTTGTGCACGGGATACCAGTTCAACCACATTTGGGTTATACTTTGGATATATCATGTTCTTTTTTTCTACATAGAACATTACATTTGTAGTTTTTTTCCTTTTTTGTTTCCTTAAATCTGTTAATGTATCTCTTCCCAGTTTTTGAGTATATCTTCCGTCATTCTGTTGAGTTTTGAGATGTTTGGACTTTAATTTATTGTATGCTAACTTCTTATTTACTGCCCTTGAGATTAACTCAAGTATTTCTATTGCCTATTGAAACTAATGCTGTTATTTTAACCATGTTACTCCAAATATTTAATAAATAAATATACATGTTTATATATGTAAGTATAAATCCCTAGTTGGAGTTTATAACTTTGGTTTAGTGAAAGTTTATGTTTGTCATCGGCCATCACACCTTGGGGGCGTCTTGTAACGCAGCAACAAACTTCTTTCATTTTGCTCGGTCGGCGGCCATCCTTCGCACAGTGCCCCAGCTCTGGTTCATTCTTTGCATCTCAGCCTCCACAGTTCTCCGCCAAGTTGTTTTTGGTCGGCCTCTCTTTCGCTTTCCTTCAGCATAGCATAGCTGTTCTTCTAGTGGCATCATGGTCTCTTCTGAGGACATGGCCAACCCAACTCCAGCGTCTGCCAGCTATGATGGTGTGTATGTCCTCTTGGTTGCTCCGAGTAAGCAGTTCTTGATTGGTAATGGCATTCGGCCAAAATATTCGGAGAATTTTCCTTAGGCAGATTGTGTAGAAAGAGGACAATTTCGACATTTCCTTCTCTGTTACTCTCCAGCATTCCGCGCCATTTCAATTGAACTTGGCCATTCAAGACGAAGGTTCTTTATTAAGAAGGCTCATGACGTAACACAGACAAAGCCAAGAGGAGTCTGAACTGCTGACTCACACATTTTTCTTGTAGGAAAATCTCCGGATTTGGCGCATGAAGCGTTCGAACACTAGACGGACGAGGGAAAACTGCGCAGGTGGCATTAGAAATGTAAATATTAAATGCACAATCAGCGTCTTAGGACTATGTGAAACGAAATAGAATGGGGTAGAAAGGAAGAAAATGAACATAAGAGAAATGATGGAAAGATTTGAACAATAGAGTGCACACTATGCGTGGCTCTAATGCTGCCACAGCAAGCGCAGAAATCACTCACAGAATGAGGAGCAACAGAGCCCAGAATAATGTTGGCAACACTCGAAAGGAAAATTAAAAATAAACATCTGCCTTTCATTTCCACCATTTGTTTGGAAAAGAGAAATCCAGGAAAGAAGAATGTTATGCCAGATGTAGTGAAAAATTCTAGATACCCCTATATAAATTGGAACAAAACGGGAAAATTAAAACATAAATGTAAAGCCGAACGAAATAATATTAAAGAAAGAAGAATGGTGAAAGACCAGTGCTTTCCCAATAGCGCTTCCGTTTTATAACGCCATAATGGCTGAACAAGAGACCCTCCTTTTTCTACTTTGTCTGCATAAACTACACGCGAATCACAGTCGGTTCTAAAAATAAAACTGGTACTGTATTTCTTAGAAGACCTTGATATGCAAACTGCATAATGACCTAGATACAAATACTACCATTAATGAAATTATACACAAAAAGTTGACCTAAAAAGACAGGCGGGCTAAGCAGAGACGAGAAAGGATAGACGGAGCGAAGCAATAATACTACGTCGTCTCGCGATTAAAAAGTGAACGCCAATCACACGCGAAACGCATGAAGGCCTGATTTTTTCAAATAAACAGTGATAAAAAACACTAACGATACGAGATTAGGTTTTGAAAACAGGTTTAAAGTCTTATTGGGAAACCTGACATTCTACTGTTTTATGTCTAAGCTCCTGACATTAGTCTGACAGTACAGAAGACATCCCATAGTATGGAAGTGAACAGGTGGTAACAGCAAATACACGACTATCATAGAAAAATACATATTTTGAACGAAGCCACTTAGCCCCATTAAACTTATATATTCTTGTACCTTAAGACTTGCTGACAAAGAATATGTCATGTGTTACGCAAATAGTCTATTAATTAACAAATTATAGTCAAAATACTATAGTGGGGTTGACTGACAGCACAAGATCATATCTGCTTATTGTTTTTAATGGCATGTTTGGAAAACACTGCTTTGGGGGAAATGAGGCCGACAAGTTAGATACGATTTGATTGGCTGTGGTAAAATGTAAGGCGAAACCTTATTGGTCTATCTGCAAATACAAATATTGTTGTTAATGGCAACTTATAGGATGGATAGTTTTTTCAAAGGCTCATGTAAAGATGGCCTGATTGGTTAGAACGTTAGATATGGTCAAAAAGAAGCGTCAGTTCACTGCCATTTTTGAAAATAAATTATGTGAAAATCAAGTGCGTTGAGAGCAGGCTAAGAATTTTCTAATAAAGGAAAAGCCTGGACAAAGGCAGATCAAAATTGTGCCAGAATTCATCGCCAGTCAACGTTACTTGTTTAATATTTCCTTGAATTGTGGTAAGCTAGACCTATTTAATATATTTTATATGAAAATTGAATGTGAAATGATAAATTATGTCTGTATGTGTGTGGTTCAGTAGCAAACATGAGACAAAGCCTAGATATTGCTCCACCTTGTAAAGATTGTCAGAGAGGAGTATAACTGCCTATACAGATAGATATATTGGATTGCCATATGTAACATGACACCTATCCTATTGTATAGAAGGGATTAAGCTGGAATGGCAGAGGCGTTGTAACCATTAGGGAGAGGAATACTGGTGTATATTGTCACATGAAAAGCTCGCAGTTGGCCTACAGCTCTGAACTTTATGTTTGTACTGTCTTGTACGTCAGTGTGGAAATATATTATATATTAGTTATGAAGAAGGAGGCATAACCTTCTTATTTCAGGGACCGTGGTACTGATGTTAATATAGCAGCACATGGTCTGAGCCTTGCTTGATCCAGAACTCTGGCAGCAGACTCCTTGCCCAAGATATCGGCCATTGTGGTTTTTTTTAGCAAACTGAGAAGCAAGCGAGCAGAGGATACAGTTTTCCTGCAGCCGCTATATGAGCTAAGAATGTTTCAGCACGAGCAGCTCACCCTTGTATAACCCACCTCAATTGAACTTACATAAATAGTCCAAGAGGGACAGTAATTGTTTTAAAAAGTAAAAGAATCTGTGAATCCTTTAATATTATTTCCACCAGTAACAAACACATGAAGTCGTGATGACAACCAACAACCTAGCTCAAACAGCCAGTATTGCCTCATAATACTACCTCACAACATTACACTCATATTATAATAATATTATATGTCGGGACAAAGATCCTTTGTATAAAATTTTGTACATAAACATTGTGTTTACATTTGATTGTGATTCCTGATTTACTGTGTAGTAGGATCAGGATATCTATTTATTGAAAAAAATTCAATACATTTGTTAAAATTTAACCCTTGACTTAATAAGATAATCTTTAGAGTGTTATGTGTTTGTGACTGTCATATTGTTGTCAATTTGTTGAGGATCTTAACTTAGGTGGTTATCTGTCTGTTGGTTGTTGTGAATTACACTACATCACTATCATAACCCTAGACATTAAACGTAGTCATCACTAAATTCTAGAATAAGTCTGATTGAGGTCTAAATGTGGTAGCAAGTAAGGTCATCTGTAACACACCACACTTATTAGATACAGATACCTTCACAGCTGATCTCAGTCAGTACACTAAGTCCCCTATAACTATATTATATAATCCCAACTTACCACATATATTGGGGTCCTGTCCGGGATTTTGAACCTTCTCCTAGCACATATATTGGGGGAGTTCACTTTAGGGAATAATAAAAATTAAAAAGGTATTCTTGGGTGGAAAATAGATAAGGTTGAGCTCTCAGTGCTTGTGGTTGTCCTTAGTATAATTAGTCATAGATTGAATTGTTTAGTTAAACATTGTATAAATTTGCCTGTTACAAAATGGCAGACCTGGCAAAGTTTCGATCTGCTGCTGTGCAGGCTGCTAAAGAATTGGGAATGGACGGGCAAATTATGATTGCTTATGTCACAACTGAATGTGACAAAGTTATTGAGCGTGAAGAAAGAAAATTTGAGGCTGAAAGAAAATTAGAATCTGATAGATTGGTCGAAGATAAGAGAATAGAGGCAGATAAAGAACTTAAGAGGTTGCAGATTGAGGCTGACAAAGACGCTAAAGCATTGGAGGCAGAAAAAGAGATTAAAAGGCTCCAGTATGAAGAGAAGAAGCTGGAGGCAGAAAGAGAGGAAAGAAGGCAAGTTACAGAAAGAAAAGAAAGGAGACAGGCTGCAGAAAGCGAGGCAGAAGAAAAGAGACAGGCTGCTGAAAGGGAAGAACAAAGATTGACTGCCGAAAGGGAAGCAGCAAAGGAGGAGAAAAGATTACAGAGGGAGCACGAGTTACGACTAAGGGGGTTGGAATTTCAAGGCCATGCTCCTGAAAATGGTGCCAGTCCCTTTACCTCCGATGCTACTGCTAGTCAGGGAGCCTCAACATCAGCTATGAGTTTTCATTTAGATCATTTTGTTGAGAAAGACGATGACATCGAGAGTTACCTAAATAGATATGAACTGTTAGCTACCACGTATGGGTTAGAGAGAGAAAGGTGGAGTCTAAAGTTATCACAAGGGCTTCGTGGTACAGCTTATGACGTTTTTGCCAAGATTAGCAGAGATGACCAAGACAATTATGACATGTTAAAGCAGGCTCTGTTGCTAAGATATGAAAAGAATGGAGAATTTTATAGAAAAAAGTTCAGGAATGCTAAACTACTGTCAGGTGAGACATATCACCAGTTCTCTGCACGGTTAGAGACATACTTGGAGAAATGGACGGCTCTGGGGAAAACCCAAGATCTTAAGGAAATGATCCTTATAGAGCAGCTAAGAGAGTCCATGGCTCCAGACCTGAGAAAGTTTCTCATGGAACAAGGTGCAGAGAGGCTGGGTGAGTTACTAAATGTTGCTGAAAGATATCAGGCAGCTCAAGCAGAGGTAACAGGTAATAAAAAGAAACAGGTAGACAATTTTAAGGCACCACAAAACTTTAATAAATTTGATCATAGAGATCAGAACAAAGGTAAGCACCAGTTTGATAGGCCACGGTATGATAATAAAAATAAAACCCCACAATTCGATGAAAGGAAATTTGATGAAAGAAAATCTTTCAACCAAAAAAGGAAGTGGTGTAACAATTGTCGGATGAACAATCATACCACCGAAAATTGTAGGAAGAAAACTACTAGTTTTGCTGCTATGAAATCTGGGAAGAAGGGAAAAAAGGGCAAACCTGCGGAACTACAGGAACCGTATCACCCCCCAGTGTGTGAAGATGTAATCTGTAATGGAGTCACCATAAGGTGCTTATATGATACAGGTCTAGATTATGATTCAGTTGTGAGTTCTCACCTGGTGCAAGCAGATCAATACACCACAGAAACAGTGGAGATTCAAGCTGCAACCAAGGAAGTAGCGACCATGACACTCCCTATCGCTAAGATACATGTGAAAACGCGATATGTGGAGGGAGTAATCAAAGCAGCAGTGATAAATGAACCAATCTACCCTCTGATATTGGGGTGTAGATATGTCTTCTTGGGGAATCCCAAGAGACCTGTGATATTGGCAACGGTGCAGACCAGATCACAGTCTAAAAAGGAGGAGGATAATCCAATAAATACTCATCCAGATGAGATGAGGAAGGCACAGGCGGAGGACAAAACACTCAAGCCGTGTTTCAAGAAATTGCCCAAATGTCATACACCTCCAGGCAAGGGAGAGTTTTATATGAAGAACAAGTTGATTTATAGGAAGGCTGGATCTGAATCTAATGGTCACGGACAGCTGGTCCTTCCCACTTCATATAGGACTAAAGTGTTGGAACTAGGGCATGCGATTCCCTTTAGTGGTCATATGGGGATCAGCGCAACAGGACAGCGTATAGCTTGTCATTATTTCTGGCCAGGGATAACTGAAGATATCAAAAGATATGTAAAATCCTGTCCAGAGTGCCAACGAGTAGCACCAAAGCATTGGACTGCACCAGCAACTCTAGGGGAAATGCCCATAGTGGGAACACCTTTTGAGAGAGTTGCCGTGGACATTGTGGGACCTCTCACTCGAACCAAGAGGAGGAACAGCTACATTCTGACTCTGGTGGACACCTGTTCTATGTGGGGAGAGGCGGTAGCCCTGTCATCAATTGATTCAAAACATGTGGCAGAGGCATTACTCACAATTTTCATCAGGTTAGGCTTTCCCAACCAAATCTTGACTGATAATGGCTCTCAGTTCTAGGGGAAACTAACCGAAGAAGTTTTCAGGATCTTTCAAGCCAAACACTTCCATTGTAGCCCGTACCATCCCCAAGGAAACGGCCAAGTGAAAAGATTTAATGGGACATTGATGTCGATCCTGAGAAAGATGGCACATGAAAAACCAGATACATGGGACCAGTACCTTCACGCCGCCCTCTTTGCTTATCGGGAGGTACCCCATAGTTCAACCGGTATGGCCCCGGCAACATTATTATTTGGAAGGCCAATAAAAGGTCCACTCGAAGCTCTGTTAAGAACGTGGACTGATGAAAAGGCAGAGGAAAATATTACATCATCATACCAATATGTGAATGAGCTGACCACTCGTTTAAAAACTGGCTGGAAACTTGCCAATGAAAATTTGAGACGAGCCAGGAAAAAACATGCTGCCTATTACAACAAGAAAGCTAAAGACAGAGATTTGGCTGTGGGAGAGAATGTACTGCTTCTTCTACCCTGTAGCCAGAATAAGTTGCAAATTGGATGGCAAGGTCCATATACAGTTCTAGAGAAGGTGTCTAGAACAAATTATAAGATAGATAAGAAGGGGAAAGAAAAAATCTATCATGTGAATCTCCTGAAGAAATATTTGGAAAGAGAAAATCAGGAAGAGACACATTTGCTGACCTTGTCTATTGCCATGGAGATGAAAAAAGAACCACTTTCATCATTTGAATATCCATTACATCCCTGTGAGACAGCGGCACAGGTGAAAATCAGTACAAACTTAACGAAAGATCAGAAAGAGAGAGTGCAACAGGTTTTACATGATCATACAGAGGTGTTAACGGACCGTCCGGGGCATACAAACTTATTGGAATATGATATGAAACTTATAGACCCAACACCTGTATGTATGAAAGCATATTCGATTCCTTTCGCTAAAGAGAAAGCTTTGAAGGAAGAGATAGACTATTTGTTAAAGGAAGGAATTATTTCACATAGTGAATCTTCGTATAGTTCCAGTGTGGTGCTCTTGAGAAAACCCTCTGGAGAACATAGACTCTGTATAGATTACAGGAGACTGAATGCTATCACAGAAGGTCAGGTGGATCCATTGCCGGATACAAATCAGCTGTTTGCCAGGCTGAATAAAGCTAAATATTTCTCAAAGGTGGATCTCAGCAAAGGCTACTATCAGATTCCAGTAAAGCCTGAGGTTAGACCTTATCTAGCTTTTAGTACCTCAGAGGGACACTATGAATTTAACAGATTGCCATTTGGATTGAAAAATGCGCCCAGTGTCTTCTCTAGAATGATGAGAAAATTGTTGGATCCTCTGAATAATCCGTGTATAACAAACTTCATGGATGATATCCTTATAGCGACAGAAACATTTGAGGAACACATTGACTCTCTGAACATGTTGTTTGATCGACTTAAAGAAGCGAATTTGACAGCCCGACCAACCAAATGTTGCGTTGGATGTAAAGAATTAGAATTCTTGGGGAATCCCAAGAGACCTGTGAGTTTGGCATCAGTCACATGCACAGTTTGGCATCAGTCTCATGCAGTGACATCCTAGTGGGAACAATGGCTCTTCTTTCCCGTTGTCTCCTCAGAGTCCGCCATAAACCACTCACAGTCCATCAGGGAAACATGACCCCTGACCCCAAGAACTTGGAGAATCAAGGTAATCACCAGGCATAGATAGAAATTTATCTATGTGTATATAGAATTAGAGACTGACATATAATGTCTGTTTTAAGTGGGAAGAATTGTAGTGAAAAATTCTAGATACCCCTATATAAATTGGAGCAAAACTGGAAAATTAGAACATAAATGTAAAGCCGAACGAAATAATATGAAAGAAAGAAGAATGGTGAAAGACCAGTGCTTTCCCAATAGCGCTTCCGTTTTATAACCCCATAATGGCTGAACAAGAGACCCTCCTTTTTCTACTTTGTCTGCATAAACTACACGCGAATCACAGTCGGTTCTAAAAATAAAACTGGTACTGCATTTCTTAGAAGACCTTGATATGCAAACTGCATAATGACCTAGATACAAACACTACCATTAATGAAATTATACACACAAAGTTGACCTAAAAAGACAGACGGGCTAAGCAGAGACGAGAAAGGATAGACGGAGCGAAGCAATAATACTACGTCGTCTCGCGATTAAAAAGTGAACGCCAATCACACGCGAAACGCATGAAGGCCTGATTTTTTCAAATAAACAGTGATAAAAAACACTAACGATACGAGGTTAGGTTTTGAAAACAGGTTTAAAGTCTTATTGGGAAACCTGACATTCTACTGTTTTATGTCTAAGCTCCTGACATTAGTCTGACAGTACAGAAGACATCCCATAGTATGGAAGTGAACAGGTGGTAACAGCAAATACACGACTATCATAGAAAAATACATATTTTGAACGAAGCCACTTAGCCCCATTAAACTTATATATTCTTGTACCTTAGGACTTGCTGACAAAGAATATGTTATGTGTTACGCAAATAGTCTATTAATTAACAAATTATAGTCAAAATACTATAGTGGGGTTGACTGACAGCACAAGATTATATCTGCTTATTTTTTTATGGCATGTTTGGAAAACACAGCTTTGGGGGAAATGAGGCCGACAAGTTAGATACGATTTGATTGGCTGTGGTAAAATGTAAGGCGAAACCTTATTTGTCTAACTGCAAATACAAATATTGTTGTTAATGGCAACTTATAGGATGGATAGTTTTTTCAAAGGCTCATGTAAACATGGCCTGATTGGTTAGAACGTTAGATATGGTCAAAAAGAAGCGTCAGTTCACTGCCATTTTTGAAAATAAATTATGTGAAAATCAAGTGCGTTGAGAGCAGGCTAAGAATTTTCTAATAAAGGAAAAGCCTGGACAAAGGCAGATCAAAATTGTGCCAGAATTCATCGCCAGTCAACGTTACTTGTTTAATATTTCCTTGAATTGTGGTAAGCTAGACCTATTTAATATATTTTATATGAAAATTGAATGTGAAATGATAAATTATGTCTGTATGTGTGTGGTTCAGTAGCAAACATGAGGCAAAGCCTAGATATTGCTCCACCTTGTAAAGATTGTCAGAGAGGAGTATAACTGCCTATACAGATAGATATATTGGATTGCCATATGTAACATGACACCTATCCTATTGTATAGAAGGGATTAAGCTGGAATGGCAGAGGCGTTGTAACCATTAGGGAGAGGAATACTGGTGTATATTGTCACATGAAAAGCTAGCAGTTGGCCTACAGCTCTGAACTTTATGTTTGTACTGTCTTGTACGTCAGTGTGGAAATATATTATATATTAGTTATGAAGAAGGAGGCATAACCTTCTTATTTCAGGGACCGTGGTACTGATGTTAATATAGCAGCACATGGTCTGAGCCTTGCTTGATCCAGAACTCTGGCAGCAGACTCCTTGCCCAAGATATCGGCCATTGTGGTTTTTTTTAGCAAACTGAGAAGCAAGCGAGCAGAGGATACAGTTTTCCTGCAGCCGCTATATGAGCTAAGAATGTTTCAGCACGAGCAGCTCACCCTTGTATAACCCACCTCAATTGAACTTACATAAATAGTCCAAGAGGGACAGTAATTGTTTTAAAAAGTAAAAGAATCTGTGAATCCTTTAATATTATTTCCACCAGTAACAAACACATGAAGTCGTGATGACAACCAACAACCTAGCTGAAACAGCCAGTATTGCCTCATAATACTACCTCACAACATTACACTCATATTATAATAATATTATATGTCGGGACAAAGATCCTTTGTATAAAATTTTGTACATAAACATTGTGTTTACATTTGATTTTAATTCCTGGTTCACTGTGTAGTAGGATCAGGATATCTATTTATTGAAAAAAATTCAATACATTTGTTAAAATTTAACCCTTGACTTAATAAGTGAAACAAGGCTGTATTATGTCACCACTACTTTTTGGAATAGCTATTGATTGGGTTATGAGAAACTATACCCACAATGAACAATTGGGTATAAAATGGACAAATGGAAAATTCCTGGGGGACCTGGATTTCGCAGATGATGTAGCATTCTTAAGTTCAACACCAAGACAATCCCAAGAAGCAATAAATAATTTGTGTCATCTCTCGGTTAAAATTGGTCTCCAAATAAATGCCTCTAAAACTAAAGCTATGAACTTTTCTAACGAGACCTTTGATATCATCTTGAACGGGGAAAAACTACAGAAAGTTGAAAGTTTCAATTATTTAGGCAGTAAAATGACTCAGGATGGTGACACAACAAGAGAAATCCATACTAGAATTGCTTTGGCAGCTAGCGCCTTCAATAGATTATCTAACATTTGGAAATTACGATCATTGAATATACATACCAAGCTTCGTCTGTTTAATTCAAATGTTATCTCAGTGTTAACATACGGCTGTGAGAGTTGGAAAATAACAAAATCATTGGAGAACAAGCTGAATACATTCGAGAACAAATGTCTTAGAAAACTCATGAACATCAGTTGGAAAGAATTCAAGACTAATCGACAAATAAGAGAAGACTCTAGGCAGAAATATGTCTCCGACTATATAAGGAAAAGACGATGGTCATATATCGGTCATGTCCTACGAATGCAAAACAACAGAATACCACTACAGGCGCTCACTTGGGTTCCTGAGGGTAAGCGGAAAAAAGGAAGACCAAAAGAAACACTCAGAAGAACAATAATAAGAGAAGGAAGAACGTTGGGCCTAAATAATGTGCAAGAGCTAAGAGGAGTGGCGTCACAACGAACAACCTGGAGAGCACTGGTTTCTGCCTTATGCGCCGTGTTTGGCGCTTAAAGAATTTATTATTATTATTATTAATAAGATAATCTTTAGAGTGTTATGTGTTTGTGACTGTCATATTGTTGTCAATTTGTTGAGGATCTTAACTTAGGTGGTTATCTGTCTGTTGGTTGTTGTGAATTACACTACATCACTATCATAACCCTAGACATTAAACGTAGTCATCACTAAATTCTAGAATAAGTCTGATTGAGGTCTAAATGTGGTAGCAAGTAAGGTCATGTGTAACACACCACACTTATTAGATACAGATACCTTCACAGCTGATCCAAGTCAGTACACTAAGTCCCCTATAACTATATTATATAATCCCAACTTACCACACCAGACTCCAAATAAAAAAAAAGAATGAAAAAAGACGAAAAGAGAATAAAAATTTTGATGGGGAGTAATTGCTTTGGAATCCACAGAGTAAGAGAAATTTGGGCCAAAAAGCACAAGGAGCAAAGAATTGAAAATGTAGGTAAACCAGATTTTTTTTTAATGCTAGCATTCCGTCTATAAGACTTTACCAAGTATAAATTGTATAATATCACTGCAGAGGTGTAAATATCTGCTTTGACAGCCTTGGCTGGAATGATAGCTGGACTTGATGCTTTTCCATCTTTTAGGAGCTTTATGGTATTCTTTATTTCTATCTGACCTTCCGCAATTAATTTGTAGATCCTTTTCTGTTTGTAGAGTGTTTAGGGGATTTTGAGTAGCTTGTATATTGATAAGTGTCTCAAAATGGTCTGTCCACCTCTTCATTTGTTCTTGTATATGGTTAAGCAATCGTCCATTCTTGCTCAGCTATTGCCCATTCTTGCTTGTAGGTCGGAGCAGCTAAGTGTTATGGCGTTCGCCTCTAATTCTAAAGGTACCGGGTTTGCACCCAGTACAGGGAATATAATTGATGGACATTTATTTTTAGAACCAGTGGTTCCTAATAATGTCACACTTTCCCTTGATCTCCTGGGTAGTGGGATCTCCTGGGTAATGGGATCTCCTGGGTAGTGGGATCTCCTGGGTAGTGGGATTTCCTGGGTAGTGGGATCTCCTGGGTAGTGGGATCTCCTGGGTAGTGGGATCTCCTGGGTAGTGGGATCTCCTGGGTAGTGGGATCTCCTGGGTAGTGGGATCGGATGCCTAGTCTTCCCGGATAAAGGCGAAAAAAATAGGAGGTCCCGTGTGCAAGTTCCCCGAGTTAAAAATCCCTCGCAGTTGGAAATCATAAAATGTAGGTCATGCGGCCACTTCCTGGTAAAGTTACAAAATAAAAAACTTACCCACTGTTACCAACAGATTACTGGTATATATATATATATATATATATATATATATATATATATATATATATATATATATATATATATATATATATATATATATATATATATATATATATATATATATATATATATATATATATACAATGTATATATTTATTATTATATTTATCTGTCGGAGGGAAGGTATTTGTTTTTACAATCAGTATGCTTTCCTGTTCAAAGATATATCACTCGTGATTGATTGATACTGTTGTTATATGGATTATCTCCCCTGGAGATCGAATTTGGCGTATGAATCTGGATTTTGTTAGTCTGTGCCTTGTTGGGCCAGAAAACAGATTGTTCTTGTTTAGGTTTATGCAAGAATGTTTATGGTCCGAGTCTATGTTTACTCTGTGTCTATTTCAGACGATTCGGTCTTACATCGTGATATCTTGGTATGTCTATGTGGAACTATTTTTCCTTGTACTGTACTTTGGGGTCAGGTGCTTTCGGCGCATGAAGATACGTTAGGGAGTTCTTCGGTGATGAAGGAGCCTGGCGGGATGTCATGTCTTAGACCTGTCCAAAGTTTGTGATCTCTTCGATTGATTATGGGGACGAAGATAGTTTCTTCTAGGATTGTTAAATCCATGAGTTCCCCAGTGTTGATTCAGTAATGCCAGGAGAGTGTTTGTGTTTGCTAGTATATTTCGTATGGCAAGGTAAAGAACTGTTCACTGAACTCTTTCATTCCTAGGCTCAGATGGGCAGACGTCGATATGAATTTACCTATGTATATGTCGGGACGACATGTTTATCTAGCAGCACTGTATATGTTTATATGCAGCAACTATGAGGACAGAATATGCTGATTCTTGTAGAATCATTTATTGTTGATGAACAAAGCTTCGATTGAAGGTTTACTATACATCCGTATAGTGAGCGATGCTCAACAGGGAACCAGAAGCCATTTTGGAATCCTATGTATTTTGGGAATCCTATTTATTGTCGATCATCAATCAGAGAACGGGGATGCCCCCTTATTATCAGGTGATGATTAAGAGATCACAGTTATTAAAAAAACCCAATACTAGTGGGTTAACATTATCTTCACATAGATTTGCTGTACTTTACCTAAAGGAATCTTCGCTAGAAAAGAGGTCCTGTTTAGGAGTCAAGTTTGAACAGTATTTATTCACTGACATGCTCGGTCAGTAAGGCCTGATGATTGTATTGATAAACAATGGAAATCTAAGTGCTTGTTTACAGATGTTCCTTTGCAATGTTAGTCAACATGAATGCTAACTTATGATGGTAGACCATTGATCAACAATATGCCATTTATGTCAACCTGTGTTCCTGTAACGATGCTCGTACTGTCCATGTGTACGTCCTATTAAATAATATGAAACGACCACAGTAGTCCAGCCATCCTTGACTTCCACCTGTGATTGGAGTGAGTGATCTGTGCACCTGTCGAACTGTCATCCATTCGCGTTTGTCATCATTGACGTCTACACTCACCCATTACATCAGAATATACGCACTTAACAGTACACCTTGTCAGGGCCCCAACAGTAGGTAACCTGACCCATTTACAGAACATTGTGACTGGACGAGCTATTCACAAAAAAAACCAGTCCATACTAATCTGGTGCGAGAAACAAAGCTTTATCAGTGTGATGTCCAGTACAAGACCTTATCAATGTGGTGGCCAATGTGGGGATAGAAAATTGGAAATAGAATTTGAACAAAAGAAATTGCAGATGCAGGTTGAGAAAAAGAGATTCCAAATAAAAATGGAAAAACAAAACAAAGAAGCTGAACAGAAGAGATTAGACAAAGAAGCTGAACAAAAAAGATTAGACAGAGAAGCTGAGGCTGAAAATAAAAGATTAGAAGCTGAGGCTAAACAGAAAAGATTAGACAGAGAAGCTGAACAAAAAAGATTAGACAGAGAAGCTGAACAAAAAAGATTAGACAGAGAAGATGAGGCTGAAAATAAAAGATTAGAAGCTGAGGCTGAGCAGAAAAGATTAGACAGAGAAGCTGAGGAGAGAAAAGCAATGAGAGAACATGAACATCAAAAAGAACTTTTAGCATTTGAGTTAGAAAAATTGAAATTGACAAATATGAGTAATGTTAATCAGTCAAATGGTAACAGTGGTAAAGCCTTTACTTATAAGGTCAAGGTACCAGCGTTCAATCCTTCCAGTGACGATATTACATTCTGGCTGGATCGTTTTGAACGTTCTTGTCGAGCTCATAATGTGGATAAATCACAATATGCAAACCAGTTATCAGAAAATTTGAAAGGTGATTCTCTGACTAGTTTAAGTTTGGTTGAAGAGGCTGACAAGGATAATTATGATGTTATTAGAGCAGCCTTATTGAAAAAATATCAATTAACAGAGGAAGGTTACCGTATTTTGTTTAAGAAAATGGTACCTGAATCAGGGGTAGAATTCTCAGAATTCATTGCAAGGACACGTCTTACATTTAATCGTTGGATTGAATTGTCCAAAACAGAAAAGACATATGAAGCCCTTATGGACTTGTTGCTCAGGGACAAGATTATGTCAAGTGTTAATAAACCATTCCTTGAATTCCTACATGAGCGTAAACCCAAGACACTAAAAGAAATGGAAGAATATTGTACCCAATACGTCACGGCACATCCGGACGTAGCTTTTAGCAATGCTAAGGTTAAAGAAAGTATGCCAGTTGCATCTGCAACACCATACAACCCTAATTATTCACACAAATTTCAGGGACCACAAAACAGGTTTGATAAAAAGGGTAACCATAATAGTTATCAAAACCAAGGTAAACCAATCATTTCAGGGTTCTTCTTCGAAGAACTGGAGACGAGCCGACAGCCCTCGATTCAGGGGTGGTCATAATTATAGAAATTTCCGCAGAGGAAGTCATTATAGGAACTATCCAAGTTATCCATCATGGAGACAACAAGACCATAATTATAGAGATACTCATTATAATGAATATGATAACCATGAGAATTATGACTCAAACCCAAATAGGGGTTACAATAGAGGAAATAATAATGATTACAGAGGCAATAATAATCGAGGTAGAGCACAATACAAAAAACATAAATCTCATTATCAGGCAAACTCTGCACAGCAAGAGTCACATGAAGCCTATAAACAGACCAAAGATAATAATGATGCTAATAATATGGCATGTTCCGCTTTTGATTTTGGGAGAGCATCTCAGTGCCCCCAATGCAAAACATTATTTGAACCAACTACGGTATCCACTTTAAGTTGTGGCCATCCTCTTCCCGCTCTTCCTGCGTCAGTCGCGCATGATGGAAGAGGTTCTCTTGTCTTACATAGAGGTTTAGTAAATGACAATCCAGTCTCAGTTCTTTTTGATCCTGGATGCACCACAATTGGTGTTAGGCAGTCGCTTGTAGATCCTTCTCGTGCCACTGGAAAAGTAGTCAAATGTGTAACATTTGGCGGCACCTTAGAGAAATACTCTACTGCTATCATTAGGATTGCTACTCCTTTCTTTACAGGAGATGTACACGCATGTCTTCTGCCGAATCCGATCGCTGATCTTATCATCGGTCGTATTCATGGAGTCAAAGAATGCACTCCACAACAAATTTCCGTTTGGGAAAAACAAAATATGCAAACTGCTAATGCTGTAGTCACTAGAGCTCAAGCTCTTAATATGCCTCAAACTTCATCTACTGAAGATAATGAAGTGCATAACCAAGATGATCCCTTGGTAATTTCTCGTGACTCGTTTATAAAACAGCAAGAAGATGATCCAACTCTAAAGAAATTCTTCACGCTTGCAACAAAAGGTGATCCGAATAAAGATACAAAGCGTAAATCTTGGATTACAATGAAGAATGGCGTACTTGTACGTATGGTGCAAGACTCCACTAAGTCAAGTCATTCTCAGATTCTTGTTCCCAAGAATTTGAGAGTTAAAATTTTGCAGCACGCTCACGACTCTCAGTGTGCTGGACATATGGGTTTTCCCGTACAAAGTCAAGAGTTCTTGCGGCTTTCTTTTGGCCTTTTGTGAACAAGGACATACGGATTTATTGTCGATCTTTTATAGTATGTCAAGAAGTCAAATCCAAAGGTCCACGCCATGCTGCACCTATTCAGGCTGCAGACATTCCTATTCGACCATTTCAGAAAATGACGATAGACATCATTGGTCCATTTAAGATCAAATCTGCTAGAGGACATCAGTTTATCTTAACGTGTGTGGACATGTGCACACGTTGGCCAGAGGCTATTCCTCTGAAGAGCATTACTACTGCTGACATTGCAGATGCTCTTTGGCTTATATTTTCTCGTCTGGGATTCCCCGGAGAAATATTATCAGACCAAGGCACCCAACTAATATCGGATACCATGTCTCAAGTGATGTCTACTCTGCAGATAGAGAGATCTTTGAGTAGTATCTATCATCCTATGTCCAATGGGATGGTCAAACGGATAAATAGAACACACAAAAACTTCCTAGGGAAGATAACTGAGGATCATCCTCAAGATTGGGACAGGGTTTTACCAGCGGCCCTCTTCGCTTACAGAGAGGTCCCCAATGAACATACAGGATTTTCTCCCTTTGAACTTGTCTTTGGCGCGCGACCGCGCGGCCCTATGTCTTTGCTTCATGATCTCATAACCGCTGATAATATTACCGATGACACAAAATCTTCTTACGAATATGTCATCGCGCTGAGACAAAAGATTATCGAAGCATGCAAATTGGCAACCTCTTCTTCTGAATTTGCTAAGCAGAAAGCAAGACAATTTGCCAATAAGAAAAGAACCTTACGACAACTTTGTCCAGGTGACAAAGCATTTGTTTTACTACCTTGTAGGGAAAACAGACTTCTTATTTCTTGGAAAGGTCCATACGATATAATCTCGAAAATTTCCGATGTTGACTACATTGTCGATATTGATGGAAAGCATAAAACCTTCCACATTAGTATGCTTACGGAATTCCATGAACGTCCGGATTATTTACAGCCTATTTTCCAGGCAACGGACGATTCACCAGTCCAACATGGTCATTACTCATCACTGTCGGTAATACAGGATGAGGAAACAAGTTTTTCGGATGTTAATCTTCCGCTTCCGATGATTCCACTTCATTCGAGTGAATCATGGAAAAATGTTACTGTCTCTCCTGATTTATCTCTAGGAGAACAGCGACAAGTTTCGGCTATGTTACAAACATTTCAGGATGTCCTTACTGACATCCCTGGACAAACTCATGTCATTGAACATGACATTATTCTAACTGACCATAATCCTATTAGAGTCAGACCTTATCCTATCCCTATACATTTTCAAGCACAGGTTGAGAAGTAGTTGGATGAGATGATAGATTTAAAAATAATTGAACCATCCACTTCTGCATATTCTTCGCCGATGGTTTTTGTACGGAAAAAAGACAATAACATACGTCTTTGCGTTGACTATCGCCTAATTGAATCAAGTTACGAAGTTCGATGCTGAACCTATGCCGTTACTAGAAGAGCTACTTACTAGGCTTTCTAAATCTAATTTTTTCACTAAACTAGATTTGTCTAAAGGATATTGGCAAGTTCCTTTATCTGAACGCGCCAAACCAATTACGGCTTTTTCTACACCTAGAGGCCTTTTTCAATGGAATTTCATGCCTTTCGGCCTTATGAACGCACCAGCTACATTCGTACGCATGATGCGTCGAATTCTATCTTATCGGTCAGATGTCATCGCGTATCTAGACGACATCTGTCTTTTTAGTGATACTTGGGAAGATCACTATTCGGGGTTAGTTGAATTACTGTCTACTCTACGCGAGTATAACCTGACAGCGAAACCCTCTAAAGCCTGCATTGGTTTTAGCGAAATTTCTTTCCTAGGTCATCGAGTGGGTCATGGTTTCCTAAAGACATAGGACCATAATATCACTAAGATACTTAACATCTCTATTCCTAAGACTAAAAAGCAAGTGCGAAGTCTCTTAGGTCTTATTCAATTTTATGGAAGATTCATTCCGAATCTATCCTCTATCATGGCACCTCTTTCTACACTACTAAAAAAGGGTCGCCTAATATGGTCCACTGGTCACAAGAATGCCAATCCTCTTTGGATAAGATCAAAACTTTGTTTTCATCACCACCTATTTTAGTGTTACCTACTACAGATAAGACATTTGTTCTTCGTAGTGACGCTTCATCCACTGGGATTAAAGCGGCACTAATGCAAGAGTACTCTGGAACTCTGCATCCTGTAATGTATATCTCCAGAAAACTTAATGCTGCAGAAAGGAATTATTCGGTTTTAGACCGTGAACTATTGGCTATGGTTTGGTCAATACTCAAACTACAAAGATTCCTTCTAGGCGCACATTTCATAGTAGAAACCGATCAGAAAGCTCTTACGGCTATACAGAGTAAAAATTTGAAGAGCTCGAGGTCTACTCGATATGCAATTGCTCTTCAACCTTTTCATTTTTCGGTACGAGCTATCCGTGGATCAGATAATGTGATGGCAGACATTTTGTCTAGATGCCCACATGATTCCACCTAACTGTTGGGTCTTGGACTTCTTAACACTTCCAACTCTACAACAGTTTTTCTTTTCTATATCAAGATAAATACACATTGTAATTTGTAATATAGTGATTGTATCACTACTATCACTACGTTCATTGATATATATATTCACCGATACTCGTTGATGATTTTTCTTTTTGTCAATCATGTACTTATAGTGCTTAAATATGAAATTGTTATATGCATTGTGTCATTGCCAGCATTGTAGTATACGTTGGTGGCACCTCCCTGAAAACATTTATGCTTAAGAGAAATGCTTTCTCTGAGATGTTGAGATGTATTCTCACAAGTCGATCTATGCTTCGACTTTACCTTAATTTGAAATTATAAATTGCTCTTATTAGTCATCTGCGCATTATTCGTGCGTGGTGAGCCTATTGTATGTTGCTCTCGGATGGAAAAAAAAATTTCATTTTTTTCCCGGGGGTTGCAGTAGTCTGTTACTAACAGATTACTGGTATATATATATATATATATATATATATATATATATATATATATATATATATATATATATATATATATATATATATATATATATATATATATATATATATATATATATATATATATATATTTATTATTATATTTATCTGTCGGAGGGAAGGTATTTGTTTTTAGAATCAGGATGCTTTCCTGTTCAAAGATATATCACTCATGATTGATTGATACTGTTGTTATATGGATTATCTCCCCTGGAGATCGAATTTGGCGTATGAATCTGGATTTTGTTAGTCTGTGCCTTGTTGGGCCAGAAAACAGATTGTTCTTGTTTAGGTTTATGCAAGAATGTTTATGGTCCGAGTCTATGTTTACTCTGTGTCTATTTCAGACGATTCGGTCTTATATCGTGATATCTTGGTATGTCTATGTGAAACTATTTTTCCTTGTACTGTACTTTGGGGTCAGGTGCTTTCGGCGCATGAAGATACGTTAAGGAGTTCTTCGGTGATGAAGGAGCCTGGCGGGATGTCATGTCTTAGACCTGTCCAAAGTTTGTGATCTCTTCGATTGATTATGGGGACGAAGATAGTTTCTTCTAGGATTGTTAAATCCATGAGTTCCCCAGTGTTGATTCAGTAATGCCAGGAGAGTGTTTGTGTTTGCTAGTATATTTCGTATGGCAAGGTAAAGAACTGTTCACTGAACTCTTTCATTCCTAGGCTCAGATGGGCAGACGTCGATATGAATTTACCTATGTATATGTCGGGACGACATGTTTATCTAGCAGCACTGTATATGTTTATATGCAGCAACTATGAGGACAGAATATGCTGATTCTTGTAGAATCATTTATTGTTGATGAACAAAGCTTCAATTGAAGGTTTACTATACATCCGTATAGTGAGCGATGCTCAACAGGGAACCAGAAGCCATTTTGGAATCCTATGTATTTTGGGAATCCTATTTATTGTCGATCATCAATCAGAGAACGGGGATGCCCTCTTATTATCAGGTGATGATTAAGAGATCACAGTTATAAAGAAAACCCAATACTAGTGGGTTAACATTATCTTCACATAGATTTGCTGTACTTTACCTAAAGGAATCTTCGCTAGAAAAGAGGTCCTGTTTAGGAGTCAAGTTTGAACAGTATTTATTCACTGACATGCTCGGTCAGTAAGGCCTGATGATTGTATTGATAAACAATGGAAATCTAAGTGCTTGTTTACAGATGTTCCTTTGCAATGTTAGTCAACATGAATGCTAACTTATGATGGTAGACCATTAATCAACAATATGCCATTTATGTCAACCTGTGTTCCTGTAACGATGCTCGTACTGTCCATGTGTACGTCCTATTAAATAATATGAAACGACCACAGTAGTCCAGCCATCCTTGACTTCCACCTGTGATTGGAGTGGGTGATCTGTGCACCTGTCGAACTGTCATCCATTCGCGTTTGTCATCATTGACGTCTACACTCACCCATTACATCAGAATATACGCACTTAACAGTACACCTTGTCAGGGCCCCAACAGTAGGTAACCTGACCCATTTACAGAACATTGTGACTGGACGAGCTATTCACAAAAAAAACCAGTCCATACTAATCTGGTGCGAGAAACAAAGCTTTATCAGTGTGATGTCCAGTACAAGACCTTATCACCCACCACAAAAGCATTTATAGAATGTGTGATTCCTGTATACACACATTGGGATCCTCGCCGGCGCTACGGAGTTCGTGCACTGTGCTGAGAAATCTCCTTGTGTGATCTAAGGGAGGAGATCGGAGCAATTAAGAAGTTGTCTGTGTGCAATGCAGATGGTCTTTAAAACCAGACCAAACTATTCTTGCTTGCATTTCCTTGTTAGCTACTTTGAGCTGAATCGACCTCATTTGCACTCCGGGAAAACCCATAGGTACTCAGTCTCCCTCAGCGAATGTCGAAGGGTATGAATGCTAACTGATCCCGTAGTGCGCTGGTTGCATCCTGTCATGTCCATCTCTGCTAGTCATACGTTTGATGCCAAATTCCAGCAATCTTAGCTTTGTTGATTCATTGATTGCAATATATTCTCTACCAGGCGATCAGTAATTGCCTTTAGTAATTCACCCTTCTCCGTATCCAATGTCCTTACTATGGGTGCTCTCGAAGCTAGTTTGTGAACTCTCTTACGCTAGAATGTTTAATAAAACCTACATCACTACATTTATCTCTTTATTTATTCCCTTGGCTATAAACCTGCAGCATTGCATTTATCTCCTTACTTGCACACTTATCTATAAAATAGTATCACTATATTTATCTCTTTACTTGTTCACTTATCTATAAATCTACATGACAACATTCATCTCTTTACTTGTTCACTTATCTATAAATCTACATGACAACATCTATCTCTTTACTTGTACACTTATCTGTAAACCTACATCGCTACATTATGCTCTTTACTTGTACAATTATCTACAAATATACATCATTACATGTATTTCTTTACCTTTACTCTCATATATATATATATATATATATATATATATATATATATATATATATATATATATATATATATATATATATATATATATATATATATATATATATATATATATATATATATATATATCACCTCGACATTTCTCACTTTATCTTTCCACGAGATGCCGAGAATGTGGCATAGACACCGTAAAAGGAAGATATTGAGCCTTGTTTCTTGTTTAGAATAGGTTGTCCAGGTCTCGCTGTCATATAGGAGTGTGCTGGTGACGCAGGCGTTATATACCGCAGCTTTGGTCTTCGTTGTATGTTTGGAGTTTTCCCAAACGCGATGTGAGGCGGGCAAAGGTAGCTGCAGCTTTGCCAATGCGGCTGTCAATTTCTGTGTCCAGTGAGAGTTTGTCATTAATGGTAGACCCCAGGTATGTGAAGTGGTGCACCACTGTCAATTCATAGTTATCGATAGTGATAACTAGTGCAGCACCCACATCCTGACTCAGCACATTCGTTTTCTTTAGACTTATTGTGAGGCCAATCCTTGCATGCTTGGGTGAAGCGATTCATCAAGCTCTGAAGCTTCTGTTGGCTTTGAGTGACGACTGCAACGTCATCAGCGAAAAACAAGTCTCTTATAGTGACCCTTCTGATTTTTGTTTTTGCCTTCAGCCTTGAAAGATTAAACAGACGGCCATCTGACCTAGTGTGAAGGCATATTCATTCAGTTGCATCTCTGAATGCATGTTTCAAGAATAAGGCAAAGAAGATCCCGAAGAGGGTCGGAGCCAGAACACAGCCTTGTTTAACGCCACTTCGTATGTCAAAGGGCTGTGATGTGCTTCCAGCATATTGGACTGTTCCCTTCTTGTCGTCATGCAATGACTTTATCATTTCCAGCAATTTAGAAGGGCAGCCTATTTTCAGGAGGATTTTAAAGAGTCCATCCCTACTAACCAGGTCAAATGCTTTTGTGAGGTCTATAAAGGCGATATATAAAGGACTTTTCTGCTCTCTTGATTTTTCCTGAAGCTGGAGGAGAGAAAAGATCATGTCTGTTGTTGATCTACCAGAAGAGAATCCACACTGTGACTCTGGATATAAGCGCTCAGCTAACTTGTGTAGTAGCATTAAGATGACTCTGGCAAAAACCTTACCAACAATACTAAGAAGAAAGATGCCTCTGTAGTTATTGCTACCACTTCTGTCGCCTTTATTTTAATACAGTGTTACAATTTTGGCATCTCGCATGTCTTGAGGAATAATTGTCTCTTCCCAGCACAGGCACATCACCCAATGCAGGGGATGTAATAGCGTGCTCTTACAGCATTTGATTAGATCGGGAGGAATCCAATCACTGCCTGATGCTTTGCCAGAGGCCAAGCTATCAATGGCCTTGCTGAGTTCCTCTAATGTTGGTTCAGCATCCATCTCCTCCATAGTTGGCAGACATTTGACAGCATCAAGGGCTGCAGGCGTAACGGTATTTTCTCGATCGTAAAGCTCAGAGTAGTGCTCGACCCACCTCTCCATCTGCTTACCCTTATCAGTTAGCTTCTCTCTGCTGATGGCTTTTAGCGGTGCCGTCTTACTTTTTTGGGGACCAAGGGCTTTCTTTATACCGTCATACATTTGTCTAGTGTACACATCTGATGAAGCATTGAACCAGTCATTTGACTTCGCTGTTTTCTTACCGAAGGTTGCAAGTGCAGTACTTTGAATGGTGTTCCGCAGGTGCTCCCAGTTCTCTGTAACAGTATCACCATGCTGAGGGCTACAGAGCACTTTCTTGAAGGTGGCAGTAAATTGAGCGATCATGACAGGGTTTGACCTTTTGCTGGTATCAATGCGTGGTTTCCTTTCATGTCTGACACGATAGAGTTTTCTTGGTTGTGCTTTGATTTTGCAGCAAACCAAGGAGTGATCTGTATCACAGTCTGCATTATGGTACGAGCGCGTGAAGAGCACAGACCTGAAAAGTGGCCTTCTGACGAGAATCAGGTCTAGTTGGTGCCAGTGCTTGGGTCGTGGGTGTCTCCATAACACCTTATGCTGGGGTTTTGTCTGAAAGTAGGTGTTGGTCACGCAGAGGTCATGAGCCGTTGTCCATTTTCATTCATCTTGCCAATACCAAACCTGCCCAGACTTGAAGGCCATGAAACATTATCAGCACCTACTCTAGCGTTAAAGTCACCAAGGGGAACAAGCTGTTCGTGAATAGGTATGCTTTTGATGACTGCTGCTAGATTCTCGTAGAACTAATCTTTTGCTTCTGAGGCAGAGTACAGAGTAGGAGCATACACACTGACAAGGGTGATGGGACCTGCGCTAGTTTGCAGCGGAGCGTTAACAGGCGTTCTGATCCATTCTCACTTGGTTCAAACATTTTAATTAGCGATTTTTTGACCGTAAAGCCTACTCCATGTTCTCTAGTTTTATTAAGGTCTTTCCCTTGCCAATAAAATGTGTAGTCCTTCTCGCTCACCAATCCAGAGCCTGCCAGGCGCGTTTCCTGAAGTGCAGCTATATCCACCTGAAGTCGTTTAAGCTTACCATTGATTGTGGCTGTCTTCCTGACATCGTTTATGTCCTGTAGTTTTTCGGATAGTCCAGTCATCATAGTCCGGACGTTCCAGCATCCCAATCTGAGAGTTTGCTTATTTCTATTACGATAATTGCTTGGTGCAAAATTTTGTGTCCACAGTTTGGGTCTGACCCTAACCCCCAAGCACTCAATGGGGAAAGCAGACAGTGGCGGGACAACACCTTATTGACTGGGGGCTGCCCAGCTTGGAGCGGGCGGTAGCTGTCCAGTGAGATCCCAGAACCTCTCCCACTGTCGGAAGTAGCCCCTGGCGCCATGCCCTACACCAATTGGGCAAATTGCTTATAACCGGTAACTGCTACTTCCCGTGTTTTGCCGACACTTATAGGGTGAAGATGGAGTGTCCTCTCCAGGGCGCGAGCTTGGGCACAGTTATATGGAGATCAAGCTGTTGCCCATGCAGCATGTTCCCTCTCTACACGCAGCCGGTTTATCCAAAGGAACGGCAGTAGCCGAGACAGTTTGGTACCAGCCACCTTCGCAGGAGTTGCCAGAATAATGTTGAATCAACATTAGACTGCCTTAGGGACTCCGACTCCGTATTTATCCACGGGTTTACTCCCGAATCCAATTCCATAAATGGATATTCCCTTAAAGCAGCGGTAGTTTGAATTCAGAGTTCCTTCTCTTAGATAAGTTACCAACCAAGGATCACGAGACCTTTCTGCCCGAAGCTGCTGGTTTAAAGGCGCCAGTCGCTCGCCTTCGCCCCTTCTCCCGTCAGCGGAAATACTTCCGCCGGGCTCAAATTGAGCCACACGTGAAGGCCGGGAGTTGGACTTGGTTGTCAGGGGCTATTTGAGGCGCGTGCCATAGAAGTATTTATCAGTAGTGAGAGCTTATCCTCACTACAACTCTTAGCTATAACAATCTTTGGAACCATATATATATATATATTTTCTAAGGTTTGCGCAAGATGGGTTCCTCGAAGTCTCACAAATGACCACCTATTGCAAAGGAAAGCAATTTCTGAATTGTTGGAGCGTTTCAATGCTGATGGAGAGAACTTTTTGGCTAAGATCGTTACAGGCGACGAAACCTCAGCACATCATTTTGAACCTGAGACCAAAAGACAGTCAATGGAGTGGCATGATCCGCAATCACCAAGAAGAAAGAAATTCAAGACAATTCCTTCAGCTGGAAAGGTCATGATCACTGTCTTTTGGGACATTGAAGGTATGATTCTTGTGGACGTTATGCCAAGAGGAGAGACAATCAATTCGCAAGCTTACATTAAGACATTCAAAAAACTCAATCAACGTTTTCGCAGAGTTCGGCCGCACAAGAATCCAGCAGACCTGCTTCTCCTTCTCGACAATGCGCGCCCTCACACAAGTCTGGCAACACGGGAAGCAATAACCAAATTGGGTTGGACTGTACTACCCCATCCACCCTATAGTCCCGATTTGGCACCCTCTGATTTTCATCTATTTGGTCCACTTAAAGATGCACTCCGTGGGACAAGGTTTGAAGAGGATGAAGGAGTGATTCATGCAGCGAAGAAATGGCTACATGATCAAGACAAAATCTGGTGCGGGCTAGGAATACATGCACTTGTTTCGCGCTGGCATAAAGCCGTACAAGTTGATGGGGATTATGTTGAATAATACCGATGTTTACATGACATATCCATGTATATTGTGTATAAATTTCATGCTTTTTTAATAAACAGCTCCTGAGAAAAACGATGTGGTGCATTACTTTCTGAACGCCCCTCATATATATATATATATATATATATATATATATATATATATATATATATATATATATATATATATATATATATATATATATATATATATATATATATATATATATATATATATATATATATATATATATATATATATATATATATATGCTGGAGAGTTACAGAGAAGGAAATGTCGAATTTGTCCTCTTTTCACGCAACATGCCCAAGAAAAATTCTCCGAATCTTTTGGCCGAATATCATCACCAACCAAGATCTACTTACTCGGAGCAAGCAAGAGGACATGCACACCATCATAGCTGGCAGACGCTGGAGCTGGGTTGGCCATGTCCTCAGAAGAGACCCCGATGCCATCACAAGAACAGCTATGCTATGGACCCCTGAAGGAAAACGAAAGAGAGGCCGACCAAAAACAACTTGGCGGAGGACTTTGGAGGCTGAGATGCAAAGAATGAACCAGAGTTGGGGCACTGTACGAAGGATGGCCGCCGACCGAGCAAAGTGGAATCAATTTGTTGTTGCCCTACAAGACGCCACCAGGCGTAATGGCCACTGACTGCTTTGACGGTCGGCGGCTAAGGATCAAAGAAAAAGAAGAAGAAGAATATATATATATATATATATATATATATATATATATATATATATATATATATATATATATATATATATATATATATATATATATATATATATATATATATATATACAATTACATAATACATTAGTTTCTCTATTCGTACACTTACCTGCAAATCTTTCTATACACTCACATAAGCATCCATCTGTCTGTCTCTGGTGTCTGACTATGTATCTGTGTATTCATTAAATACTGGGAGCAACAAATTTAAAATAACAGCATTCTTGTCAAAGCGTTCAGTTTTTTGGCGTCCGCTTTTATGTCTTAGCTAGCAATAACCCGTCAATATTGACAGGTTTTTAATTATAGTGTGTTGTTTCGGTTATATTTATTACAGACGGTACTATTACCATTGTGGTCATTTCATTGTAGGCGACCGTCACTAGATATTTGTAGTGAAAATTATATGGATGTATTAAATATGAAGACATGGAGTAACCTTCCTCAATGACATGTGGAGCAGTGATAATGATCTATTGGACCGTAAATTGACTAAATAACTAACATTTCTTTTATGATAAAATGTCTCGTAATTGTTCGTGCATCTTTTAAAATCTTGACTTTCCATAATCAAACTGTTCATGCACTCCGTCATTTGCGCACTTTTCTATTTTCGGGAGAGTACATGTAAGGGAAACAATACAATTATTGTCTAACTTTCCACCACAGTTGCACCCCCTTAGCTGTGGTTGAAAGTTAATGTACTCTCTCGAAAATAGAAAAAAAAGTGCGCAAATGACGGTTTGCAAGATGTGACTGACCGACCGACGTACTTAAGGTGGGTACTATGGTATTGAATATTTAGGCTATATCCTCATAGGTAGATTGGGTGTGGAGGAAAAGATACACCAGACTGGCCTTGGTGTGGCACTTAGATGTTAATTGGCTCGACGTTGTGTTGTCGGTGGAGCCTTGCTTTACTGATTTTATGTCTCCTTGGATTCTTGACTTTTTTTCAGGTACATAAACAGCCCGATTCGCTACGCCTGCCAGAATAAGACATCCATGGGCAACTGGAACATATGTCAAGATCAGCCCTATACTGTAAAATCTCCGTGTTTGGTATACTCTTTTGGGTGAGTACTTTTCAGGATATAGTAGATGAAATAAAGTTCAGAAATCAGTGATGTCGCTCCGTGTAGAATCCTGGGGGGGGGCGGGGGGGGGGGGGGGGGGGGGGGGGAGGGGGGTGTCTCTGGTCAGACAAGGAAAGAATATTACTGCTCGCTCAGACGTATCGGATGAAGCGACAAATAGGAAGAAGTTGTGGATGGGGGCTGGTAACCTCATCATGTAAAACAAACTGTTCCAGAAAGCACTTCTGCAAGATCACGTGACTACTTGGTGTAGACTTTTAGCTGTAGTGGTGGCTCCGTGCTTCACGGGGAGCGTAAAGAAAATTCATGATGATGATGATGATGATAATCCAGCACATAATGTGTGTTCGAAAAAGAGTTGGCATAGAACAATACAAACACCACAGGTTTCAAGGAGCCCTATTACGGACTAAACTCAACACAATCACACAAGAGACTCCCAGCAAACAATGCATGGCAATAGAACACAATATACAACAATGCAGACAAATAGGGCAAATAGTGGATTTAGAAGGGACCACACAGACAGAAACACAACACATAGTGCAGGCTTTCGAAATTTACTACAGGAACCTGTACACAGAAGAAAATTTTCAACCATGTATACAAGATAGATTTATGCAATTTACATTAGAAATTATCTGACGCAGACAAACAAATACTAGACACTGAGCTGGCACTAACAGACATTACTTGCAGTAAATGCAATGCAAAAAGACAAATCACCAGGACCAGACGGACTCACGGCAGAATTTTACCAACACTTCTTTCCTACGTTAGGGCCTCTTTTATTACAAGTATACAAAAATGCCTTTGAGAATAAGGAACTCCCACCAAGCCTAAACATGTCTTACATCACCCTAATACCAAAACCAAACTCCGACAAAACACTCCTTAAAAACTACATACCAATATCACTCTTAAACGAAGATTATAACATTTTAACAAAAGCTCTAACAAACAAACTAAAACCATTCATGGCGACCCTCATACACGAAGACCAGCAGTGTAGCGTCCAGCACAGAAACATCCATCACCACACACATTTCATAAGAGGAGACATAATTACCTACACACACCAGAAGAATTGTCAGTCTTCAGTTCTTTCCCTTGACCAAGTGAAAGCCTTTGACAGAATATCACATTCATACCTCCACAAAACATTACTACATTGCAACATAGGTGAACACTTCAGACAATGGATTAATATTCTGTACATGAAGCTGTAGCGTAGCAAATGTTGCGTAAGTATTATATGTGTTGATAAATGTTCTGTGGAGGATGCCGCATTTGCCACACAACGTTGAGGGTGTTGTAATTCATCTGCTCCTCTCAAGGTATGATAATCCTGGCCTTTGCGGAGTAGTGTGCCACCCTCAGACACCAGGGATGATGAGGCGTAGTAACTTGGTGTCTGTAGTCTGGTTTAAGTGTGATGTAGATGTGTATACAGACAGTGAGCATTACAAGCAAGGCAATCCACACAAGGACGTCACGTTAACTCACGACGTGAAAAGTCAATGATGCTTGCAACAGCTAGTGACGGTTTTGTATAATTTATTATAAACGCCACAATGACGAAGTGTGTAGACATAAACAAGCAGGTACATCATAGGTACGATCAAACAGTCATTATTACATATGTAGACAATTCAACTGGCACAGCAGACAGCATCAAAATAATGTGCATCATCTGCCTTTTAGGATATCGTAAAGCCGCTGTACATGTAGTCAGGTAGTAAACTTCCCCCTTTCCATAAGAGCTAGAAGATATCAACTAGGAGATTAAAGATGGTCTCCTCGATTTGACCTCAACAAGATAGGCATGTCTTTTGAGCGCCACATTATCGTCCTGTATTGTCCAGCAAACAGCAAAGGTATCAAACCTAGATCCATCAACAAAGTTCAGGAAGCAAATAGTCCGTAGGACAGGCATCAATCGATGCGTGACAATCTAAGTGGATCATGAGCTGAGCAAACTAGTCATATCGTAGACTTTAGAATAAGGCAGGCTAAGCAAAAGTCAACATCACAAGATGGCGATAAAGTTACTCAGCCAAAAAAGGGATTTAATTACCTGTTCATAAGGAATTAAATGAATAATCACATATGCCTCCAGGCATTAGGAATAACACAGAGATATATCATCTCAAGATAGGAACAACAATCATGAGGACTCCTTCCTGAATAAACTAAGCGAAGACTAGCACATAGCTACGTCTCGCCTTCACAGCTTCTCAGCACCGACTGACCTGGGCGGAAATCGTTTTACCAACGCCACAAAAAGGGACATGCGCAGAAAACGCGAATCGAATACAACTCAGGCCAATTTACGAAACGCAGAATGTTCTACCATGTTCGACTTAAGACCTATTACCTTAAAAGGAAATGAATCTTGAAACATTGCGATTGCCAACTGTTTTCAAAGAACTGACGATCTGAGCGCTCCATATATGGTCGTGACTCAAAATCGTTCACACAGCTATCGGCAACCCTAGCTATCAAGATAAGACAACTTCTTAACGATAGCTATTAAGATTAGACGACTGTAGAAATAAAAGTGACTACAATTCCATGAGTTCCCTCCCATGCGTTAAAAAATGAATCTAGTCAGAATGCATGGTCAGAATAAGTTGCTACAAGTTTTTAGCAGCAACAGAAGCCTGAGAGCAAAGTGTTAGTGAATCATACATTAACTAACACCTTCAGGCTAACAAGATCTATCAGACAGGGATGCTTTCTTTCTCCTTTACTGTATGTTCTTGCACTAGAACCACTACTAGAGAACATTAGAAAGACAGCTCGATTAAGGGCACTTCATAAAAGGGAAAGGTGAACAAAAGTTGCTCGCTTATGCAGGCGACACCATCTTTTTCCCACCAAACAAAAAGTCTATAGAAATTATCCTAAACACATTCACAGACTTTAGCAAAGGTAGCGGAGCAAAAGTAAATGTTCAAAATTCAACAATAATGGGCATAGGCAAATGGAAGAACAAAGCAGATTTTTCCTTTGGGCTAACACCAACAAACAGCATCAAAATGTATGACATAACCTTTCCCACACACCCAAATCGTACACATAGAGACACATGGAAGAATATAACATTCAAAATACGAGACTTGCTGCACAGATACAAATACAAAACTACAACTAATTTTGGACGAAGTTTAATTGTAAATACATACATTTTCCCTTAACTACTTTATATTGCCACAATTTTCGACCCCCAAAAACAGACTCACCCGTGTGTTGCCAGGGCCCGAAAGGGGAGCAAAGAATAGTAACACTGTACCCTACCAGGCATGTCGTAAAAAGCGACTAAGGAGGGTTGGGCTTGGGGCTGGTTACTCCATCCCGTAAAAAACTTTTTCCCACAAAAATTTCAACAAACATGGACAAGTCAAATAAAGAATATAAAACAGACTATCACAGATATAAACAACCAGATCAGAGCATTCGTTTTTAGTGCACAATTTACAGCATTAAACACAAGACACTTATACAAGAAAAGAAACACGGATCAATTGCCCTCCAAGACATAGAAACAAAGATCCAGGTGCTCAGAATTAAACACATAAGCAACATCATCAAACACCCAGAACGACACACATTCGCTCATTATTACATGGACTTCAGACGTTCCAAGCTGAGACCACTGAACACTGCAATTCCCCCATCACTTCGGCCCTATGCCCTCATATTATAAGACATACATACAAGCCATTCAGGGACATGGAAACTTTATACACCAGAAAGCAAAAGCAATATATAAACATTTAGTTAAACTCCAAGCACCACCATTACACCTAAGAATTAAAAGAGGACAGAAATATGCTATAACAAAATACACAGAAACCTTCGCTAACTTGCACAACCCACAAATAACTGCTAAAGCAAAAGAGATCACATTTAGACTAATATACAACATGACACCCACAACAGAACGAAAAGCCCACAGATCCAACCAAAATATCAAAATGTCAGCTATGTAAGAAAAGCATCCCAGAAACGGAATATCATTTGTCTTTTGAATGCAGTACAATCACACCCACAATGAAACTACTGCAGAAAATCATCGATTTACAAACAAAACAAAAATCAGATATCTACAAAGCAATCATGTTAAGCATGTCGTACCGATAGGTTTTGAGTTATTTTTGGTTCCGTCTGGGTAGAGTGGATGGTGATAGTTACGTGAGAAAGGTGTGAGAAATAGATTTCACGGGTGGTAGCTTAAGGAAAAAGATATGTCTCTGGAATGAGTAAGTTTCTCTAGTCCAGCTTATCTATACGACTATAATTTAGTACAAGACAACATTGCCCTCCTCATACATATAAATATAAGTTTAACTACACACACACACAGCTATGTGACAACAAGACACACAAACGTGAAAAACTACGGTTAAATGGGTATGGGTCTGACCAACACACAAAGTTAAGTTTCGTTTGTTGTTTATTATCATTTAAACTTGACAACATCAAACATCTAAAGAAAGATCAAATAAAATCAGACTTACATACATATGAAAATAACAGAATAAATGTGCCCTCCCCCTATGGATAAAAGAACCCAAAAAGTTAATAACCCAAAGGTCAAAGGTTAGCACTATGTTACAGAATAGACAGTAAGGAAACAAGTTCCTACTATATGTTACCCAGTAAAGTTAACAAGTTTAGGCAAATCCAATTTTATTAAAGTCCATGTAACAAAGAAAAATATTCACTCTCTCTGTCATACAGTGGCCAATCACGCTTACCTACTCTTGGTGATATCCCTTGGAAATACCATTTTTCCTGAATGTATATAAATGTCAGGTTTTTTATTTCCCAAATTGGCCATAGTCCATCCTCCAAAAAATAACGACTAGCGAGGTGAACGCCGAATCTGGTGTGGGTGTTCTTTTTTTCCTGGATGAACAAATGTCACCGCGAATAGTTAGTGTAGCAAAACGTGCTCTTGAGGTTCACAGTTAAAAAAGAGGAAAATACATCCAGTATTGGGAAACATCTGGTTGCTAAAATGTTACACTTGATAAATGATGGTAATCCTATCGGCTGGCTCTTTGGTAGAGTGCCGATTCTGAAACAGCGTAAATTCTGGATAAATCCACTTGAATACGACTGTCAGAAGTCGGGAGTATAGTGTTATTTTGTATACCCCAGTGGGCTGGTAAAATTGAAAAAAAAATATTCCTGGGTTTTGTAAGTCCAGTTAAAATTTACAAGTTAAAATGTTTCTCATCTATCTTTGGCCAGTCCTTGCTCACAAATGCAATTGGTGACGCACAAGCCTAGAAAAGACAACATTAACCAATCAGTAAATGAAGAAAAGACTGCTGGACGCCCTTATGATCAGGTCTGCTAGGAATGAAAACATTTATGCACACAGACGGGGACAAGACGATCTCTTATCCACTCCGTCAGTCCTGATTAATGTTAAACGGCACAGGTATTTTCCTTTACGCCTATACGGTCAGCTTTCGCTAGTGCTGAGATCAGGTCAGATGGAGTTATGCAACTATCCCGCCCCCTCTAGCACCAGCAGTAAGCGTACATCACATACTGACCACCCCCCGTTAAACTTGGTCTTTCAATAGCTACCCTCTCTCCCTGGTCCGCCTAGTGTGCCTCCAAGGCATCTTTGTTTCAGAAAAACCAGATTGTACTGGCTTATCTTCGGAACGCTGTCTTACATTTCGTTTTATTTGAGTGTGTGCGGGCGTGCGACCTTTATTATTGACCTTCTCACCACGTTTGTCACACTCAGAAGCTTTCATTAGCATGTAACGAAATGTAATGAATATGGGTTTTAGAATATGTTTGTATGTGGTTATACATATGTGTACCCAATAAGTACATCCTGCTTCCTTTTCTTCACACTTTTTTTTCCTCTTTTCTCGGGTTTTATACTTACCAAAGCCCTTGGTTTTGAATATATAAACTCATACATTTGGGTATGCATGTGTACAAAAGTACTTGCGAGAACCGGAGAGTCTTCATTTGCCATGTAATTTTTTTCTCATGTTCCTTGTTGTAAAATGTACATATTCTGTAAACTGAAACTGCAAATAAAGATCACTATAAGCTTAAAGAAAATAAATTGGTCTTGCGCCAGTGGAATTCCACATTGATTTTTAAAAAATGGCATGGGCACATTTAAAATTCTCTGAATTACAAGTAAATCTCGCTGTAAACATTAGTGTGTGCTGCACTGTAAAAGGGAAAATTTGCGAAATTGCCGAGAATGTCAAGTATATCATCGAAAAGGGGACTGCAAATAAGAAAATAATGCCACTTGAAATGTTACAACTGATGAATGCAGGTCCAAAAGCTAACCAAGACAGATAAGAATACATCGGGCTAAATAAGAAAATATTCGGCAAATGTAGAACGGCAAAAGAAGCATGGGTAAACCAGAAGTACAAAGATTGGAACTGCAGCACAGATAAGATACAACACCAATTAGTGATGAACAAAGGGATTCTGTAGACGGTAAAGGTACAAACAACGACAAACATTTTATAACAAAATGAAAAGGAGAGGGCCACAGAAGTGAAAACAGATCTACATTTTGAATAGTATAGACTACACCAATGCATTTGACAAAGTGAATCACGAATAAATTATCAAAATCTTATAAAATATAAACATGTATAGTAAAGACATAAGAATAATAAAGTACATGTGTTGGCAACAAACAGCAGCTGTAAGAATCAGCAGTCAAATAGGAACGTTTCAACTGGTTAAAAAAAAAGTGTTAGACTGGGATGTGTGCTGTCACCAGATCTTTTCAATTTTTACAGTGGAAAAAAGAAATTAAATCCACAGAGAAGAATCATAACATAAATAGCCTCAGGTACGCATATGAGACAGTGTTAATGGCAAATGGGGAAAATGTATTGTAGGAATGATTGATACAGAAGAGACAGAAAGTTAAAATAAAGTCCTTAGCCTTAATAGCAAAAAAGACAGAGGCTATAGTCATCTCAAAGAAAACGACTTCTCCTGGACGTTTTTTCAAAGTAAATAGAACAGTTTAAAAAATGGTCAATAGATTGAAATACCTCGTCACACTAACAAAATCGGATGAAAGTTGTATCTCAGAAGTGATGTGTAGAATAGACCATGTAAAAGCAGCATTCTATTTAAAATGAAAAGCATTTTATGCAACAACTCTTTGTTAGAAAGAAATAAAGACAGCTCTTCAGCGTTATATAGGAACAATTCTGATATACAGAAGCGAGTTATGTACAATTTGTAAACAAGTAGTTAAAGCACTATATACTACACAGAAGAGGTTTTACAGAAGAATGTTAACATGGGCAGCTAAAATGGTGATGTCTTGAAAGATGCCAGTGTGCAAAGGAATTTTATTCTTCAGGTTAGAAACAAAGCAATCCACTTTATTTTGATCATCTTATAAGAAGAAGGGAGATGGAGTATATCGGGACAACAGGAAAGATAGAAATAAAAAGAGATATTGGACGAAAAAGAGAGAAGATTCTGGACAGTTTGAAATCATAGCTTGGAAAGAAGTCAACAACAGATTTGATCAGTAGTACTGTAGATAGGACGTTTTGTTATATAAAGGTATGTCACACAATTTAAAAAAAAGTACCGGATTACTATTTAAACAAGGATTTCAGTTTTGGTTACGTTTTTCATTTATTTACTTTCATTTTTTAAAACAAGAAGTTATTTACAGATTCTCCGTGCAAAGAATGCGTAAGGCCTCTAGTATATATATATACTTGTATATATACCAAGTCAGTGTCTATTTGTACCTTGTACATTTCCACATCCTTTGTTCATCTAGCAAGTAATGCAGCATGCACTTTAAAGCAGTTTGGAATCCTTGAAGCAAACAGAAGACAAGGAAAAACTATACTAGTAACGGCTTAAATTCGTACTGTTCAAAGGGTGTAATGTGGCCATTATAGCCAAGGGAAATAATTAGACCTTATAAAAGACGTTAGTAATTATCTGTGATTAGTGTCCACACTCTCTTTACATAACAATTTAAAATGTAAAAAAAAAAGAAAATAAAATAAAATTGATTATAGAAAAATGAAAAGCCTCTACACCTCACGGTAGAAGAGGAAACAGAGTTTTCTTCAGCAATTTATACAAATAAATTTCCGCAATTCTGAAGTCAGATAACCTTTTTTTTTTAAAAAGAACCTCACAAAGTCCTAAGGGGGGTTTAAATAATTTGAATACTTTCTAGGAAATTATCTCATGATAACCGACGATTACGTTGTACAAGGTAGACTGCATCGAGATGGTGGAAGAGCGGAGGAACAGGGATCATGTGTTATCAGTAGTATAGTAGGCGCAAAACGGTTAGGATTCAGGTGGATGAGCGTGACCTTTATATAATAAAATACTCCGATCGATTCAGGTGGATGAGCGGACTTTTATATAGCAATATATTAGTTCGATAATGGTGGGTTAGTAGGTATTTTAATTGTTGTGTGTTGCAGCTGGTCGGTGGGGTATTGACTTTGGCTGGCGGGTTTTTGTGTTGTTGTTGTGTGTTGTTTCTTTACACATATATTTTACAATAGGTAGACAATATTTATACATATATATACATACAATATTTATACATATATATACATACAATATTTAGACAACATAGATAACAAAGGTCAAGGTTTTTTAATAAATATATTTAATATCACAGTGTTTTGTTACAGCTGCTGCCCAGAACAAATATATATAGGTTTCTTAATTGTAATAAATATATTTAATATCACAGTGTTTTGTTACAGCTGCTGTCCAGAACATATATATATATATATATATATATATATATATATATATAATATATATATATATATATATATATATATATATATATATATATATATATATATATATATATATATATATATATATATATATAAGATATTAAAAAATCGATAATGGCGGAAAATATAAAAAAATTGATAATGGCGGCGTAGGTTACTAAGGCGGTTTTTTAAGGGAGAGGGTATTGGTTTTGGCTGGCGGGGGTGATGACTCATGGATGTGTGTTGGGGTGTAGCGTCGGAGTAAGACAAGGTATAAGCGGTGTGGTGTGGGTGGTATTGCTTTTGGTTTGTCTGGTGTGTTGTGTGTAGGTATTTTATATGTTGTATTGTGTTGGTGTTGTGTTGTTTCTTCATACAATATATATATACATATATACAACATACATAAAAATCGATAAAATCCTGCACTCTTGAGATAAAGAGAAAAATATAAAAAATCGATAAATTCGCTTAGTATGAGTTTTATAGAGGAAGCTGGCTAATGAGCGTGGTGTGGTGTTGATTTTTGAGTGCGCGGGGGGTATTGAATTTGGCTGGCGGGGGTGACGACTCATGGGTGTGTGTTGTGGTGTAGCGCCAGAGTAAGACAATGTATAAGCGGTGTGGTGTGGGTTTTTGTGTGTTGATGTATTGTTTGCCGGTATTTTAATTGTTGTGTGTTGTTGTATTGTATTGTTATACAACGTATATATATATACATATATATATATATATATATATATATATATATATATATATATATATATATATATATATATATATATATACAAGTATATATACAATATATATTTTACAAACAGATAGACAATATTTATGCGATAAGTAGGTAGGTTGTAGTTAATTATTGTCGTTAGCTGTTCGAGGAGTATTGGTTTTGGCTGGCGGGGGTGATGACTCATGGATGTGTGTTGGCGTGAGGAAATATGACGTCAAAAAACCGATAAAATGGAGGAGCAAAGGCTAATTATTGTCGCTCGGTAGTCGGTGGGGTTTTTAATGGAGTGTATTGATGCTGACTGGCGGGGGTGTTGACGCATAGGTGTATTGGCGTTGGCGTAAGACAATGTATAAGCACAGAGGCGTAATAAGTGTTTATATATAAATTTTTATTATATTATTATTATGAAGTGGTGACATTATCGGCGTGTACCTGTCTTTTTATGTAAAAATAGGACAGGGAATTTCTGTGTTGGGGTGTAGCAGGGCACCGGAGTAAGACAATATATATATATTTATATAATTATTGTCGTTAGGTGGTAGATGGGGTTTTTAATGGAATGCGCTGGGATGATGACGCATGGGTGTGTGTTGGCGTGAGGAAATAATGGTCAAAAACTCGATAAAATTGCGGGGCAAAGGGTTATAGAGGAAAATATTAAAAATTGATAAATTTTATAGAGGAAGATGGTTAATGAGCGGGGTGTGGTGTGGGTGATTTTTTGGTTTTGTCTGGTGTCTTTGTGTTTAGGTATTGATGAGAATATAGGGTGGGGAGAGGTGAAGGGGTGTAATTATCGTTGTGGACATGTCTTTTGATGTAAAAATATGACAGGGAATTTCCGTTTGTTGGGTGAATGTAATTACATATTGATACGGGTTCTGGTCCACGGGGTAGTTTTCTTTATTATTTATATTATATCATGAGTTTTAATTTTGTCCTTAATTTCTGTGTTCTTTAGACCGGGGTTTTTGTTCCTTTCATTTTCTATCCGTTTTGATGTTCCTTTCTTAGTGTGTTTTTCTGTTGTTTTGCTCCAAGCTGTTCCCGCCCCTGACTGCAATCTGGTTAGCATTATGTTGGACTTATTTACTCTTATTGTGCTACAAATAACAGCTGATAGAATGGTCTGGCGCTCTCTCTTCCAAACCTCTACACCTCACGGTAGAAGGGGAACGACTAAGTAAGTAAGTGCTACAAATAGGTTGTTGTATACGAGTTGTCTTTACTCTTTTTTTAAATATTGTCTAATTCCCCTATCTTTATTTTATACCTATCACCGATGACTTACAATTAGTATTTATGCTCTATCTGTGCATAATGCTAAATTAACACAAGACAAGCCATTAATATTGTTTTTCAATATATAAATTTTAAATTATGTTTAGATAGCAACAGTTAAAAGCTGACTAGGCCTACTACTAAGCTAGTACATTTGAATTAAATTTAATTTTGTTCACGCGCGTGCCCACCCATGAAATCGCCTATATCATCTCTCGTGACGTCGACATTTTTGAAAATGGTCGTCATTTAAGAAAAATGGTCTTTCAAGTTATCGGTGACGTGGATATCGCATTTGATGATGACAAAACACGGCTCATCTATAACAGAGACTAGAATCTGTTGTTCCGTTAGAGGATATCTAAATTTGCCGTAGCTCGGCTTTACACGGGTGAACGGCGTGCTCAGAAAACGATCGATTGTTCGGTCGGTTTTCTTCAAGCTTTGCCACTCGCATTCCCACATTTCGACTACTGGAACCTTAACCTCTTTAGATAGGTACGCGCGAATTTCGCGCGTTTTTTCAAACAACTCTGGCATCGGGATTTTATTGACTGGATTAATGTCTCTACCACGGGTAAGTGACCAGTCTGGATGACCGTGAAACAAACAACCGTGAAATTGATACACGGTTCGCGATACATTAAATAAATGTAACTAAGTATTTGTTCCAGTTATCAAACGGGTATCTACTTTTTTGTCCTGTAATTTTCAAACTTTAGTAAAAATTTTTCTTCCAATCACCAAAGATGGTACCAAAATTTTTCCCAGTCCTACTGAAAGGTTCCAACCTGTAGGTAAATAGATCAGCAGTCAAAGACTTCTTTAAATATTTCTTTAAATATTTCTTTCAGTTTTCCAAATTTTTCATTAAATATTTTTTCATTAAATATTTTTTCCTGTTGGCAGTACTTGACAAGGCAAATAATTCTTGCAGCTGTCAAAAAATTTTTTCCAGTTGTCAAATATTTCTTCAAATGTATTTTTCCACTTGTCAAATTTTTTGCACTTGTCAAATATTTATGCAAATATTTTTTTCCAGTTGTCAAATATTTCTTCAAACAGTTTGCCAGTTGTAAAATATTTCTTCAAATGTTTTTTTTTCCACTTGTCAAATATTTATGCAAATATTTTTTTCCAGTTGTCAAATATTTCTTCAAATTTTTCCCGCTTGTCAAATATTTCTTACAGTTGTCAAATATTTATGCACATGTTTCTTCCACTTGTCAAATATTTCTTCAAACGGATCTCCCAGGTGGCAAATATTTAAAAAAAATATTTGGCAACCGCAAGAACCATGTGAAGAAATATTTGACACCTGGGAAAAAACATTTGAAGAAAAATTTGACAACTGGAAAAACATTTAAAGAAATATTTGACAACTGTAAAAAATATTTGACAATTGTAAAACATATTTGACAACTGTAAGAAACATTTGACACATGCAAGAAAGAATGAAAGAACTATTTGGCCCCTGCAAAAATAAAAAAATTATAAACAGGTTAATAAATATTTACCTACAGGTTTTAACATTTGAGCAGGCCTGTGAGAACATTTTGGGGCCATCTTTGCTGATTGGAAGAAAAGTTGTCATTAAAGTTTGACAATTGCAGGACAGAAAAGTAGATAACAGTTTGATAACTGGAACAAAAACTTAGTCACACTTGATTGAACCGGTAAAAAGTTTTTACTCAAGTTTTATTTTGAAGAAAAATTTGACAACCGGAAAAACGTTTCAAGAAATATTTGACAAATGGAAAAAACATTGGAAGAAAAATTTGACCACTGGAAAAACATTTGAAGAAATATTTGACAAGTGGAAGAAACATTTGCATAAATATTTGACAACTGTAAGAAATATTTGCCAAGTGGAAAAAAAATTTGAATAAATATTTGACAAGTGGAAGAAACATTTGCATAAATATTTGACACCTGGGAGATACGTTTGAAGAAATATTTGACACATGCAAGAAACGTTTACATAAATATTTGACAACTTTTAGAAATATTTGACAAGTGGAAACAAAAAATTTGAAGAAATATTTGACAAGTGGAAGAAACATTTGCATAAATATTTGACAACTGTAAGAAATATTTGACTAGCGGGAAAAATTTGAAGAAATATTTGACAAGTGGAAGAAACATTTGCATAAATATTTGCCACCTGGGAGATCCGTTTGAAGAAATATTTGACTAGTGGAAGAAACATTTGCATAAATATTTGACAACTGTAAGAAATATTTGACAAGCGAGAAAAAATTTGAAGAAAAATTTGACAACTGGAAAAAAATATTTGCATAAATATTTGACAAGTGGGAAAAAAATACATTGGAAGAAATATTTGACAACTGGCAAACCGTTTGAAGAAATATTTGACAACTGGAAGACATTTTTTGACAGCTGCAAGAATTATTTGCCCTGTCAAGTACTGCCAACAGGAAAAAATATTTAATGAAAAAATATTTATTGACAAGTTTGGAAAAACGCAAGAAATATTTAAAGAAATATTTAAAGAAGTCTTTGACAGCTGATCTATTTACCTACAGGTTGGAACCTTTGAGTAGGACTGGGAAAATTTTTGGTACCATCTTTGGTGATTGGAAGAAAAATTTTCACTAAAGTTTGAAAATTGCAGGACAAAAAAGTAGATACCCGTTTGATAACTGGAACAAACACTTAGTTACATTTATTTAATGTATCGCGAACCGTTTATCAATTTCACGGTTGTTTGTTTCACGGTCATCCAGACTGGTCACTTACCCGTGGTAGAGACATTAATCCAGTCAATAAAAACCCGATGCCAGAGTTGTTCGAAAAAAACGCGCGACATTCCCGCGTACCTATCTAAAGAGGTTAAGGTTCCAGTAGTCGAAATGTGGGAATGCGAGTGGCAAAGCGTGAAGAAAACCGATCGAACAATCGATCGTTTTCTGAGCACGCCGTTCACCTGTGTAAAGCCGAGCTACGGCAAATTTAGATATCCTCTAACGGAACAACAGATTCTAGCCTCTGTTATAGATGACCCGTGTTTTGTCATCATCAAATGCGATATCCACGTCACCAATAACTTGAAAGACCATTTTTCTTAAATGACGACCATTTTCAAAAATGTCGACGTCACGAGAGATGATATAGGCGATTTCATGGGTGAGCACGCGCGTGAACAAAATTAAATTTAATTCAAATGTACTAGCTTAGTAGTAGGCCTAGTCAGCTTTTAACTGTTGCTATCTAAACATAATTTAAAATTTATATATTGAAAAACAATATTAATGGCTTGTCTTGTGTTAATTTAGCATTATGCACAGATAGAGCATAAATACTAATTGTAAGTCATCGGTGATAGGTATAAAATAAAGATAGGGGAATTAGACAATATTTAAAAAAAAGAGTAAAGACAACTCGTATACAACAACCTATTTGTAGCACAATAAGAGTAAATAAGTCCAATATAATGCTAACCAGATTGCAGTCAGGGCGGGAAACGCTTGGAGCAAAACAACAGAAAAACACACTAAGGAAGGAACATCAAAACAAATAGAAAATGAAAGGAACAAAAACCCCGGTCTAAAGAACACAGAAATTAAGGACAAAATTAAAACCATCAAGGACAAAATAAAAGTGAACTCTGAAGTAAATAAAGACAGGGAATCAAACAAAACAAGCAACGAGAAAGGCCTCTATGCTACGGAATTTTATAAAGTATACCATCAATGGTTTTCCTCGCGAAGTTTTGCGCCGCCGATCGATCGAGTTTTATAACTAGCGGTAAAAGCACGTGCGTGTTTGAACTTTATTAAAAACGGCTGAAAATGTCGTCGACATTGTTCCAGTTGCAGCCTGTAAAGTGACACTAAGGAGTGTCTAGTTCACGCCATAATGTAGTCTGCATATGGGATATATCTCTGCGGAGCCTCGTTGTGTTCAATAAAACTGTCTTTTTGGAATTGTCCAGCCTGGCCTTTGACAGTATTTTTTATGTTGGAGAATACGGCTGTGTGCGGGGTCACTTACATACTACTAGATGGACATTGGGGTGAGTAGGCTTATTACTCATGATATAATATAAATAAAAAAGAAAACTACCCCGTGGACCAGAACCCGTATCAATATGTAATTACATTCACCCAACAAACGGAAATGCCCTGTCATATTTTTACATCAAAAGACATGTCCACAACGATAATTACACCCCTCCACCTCTCAACACCCTATAATCTCATCAATACCTACACACAAACACACCAGACAAAACCAAAAAAAAATCACCCACACCACACCCCGCTCATTAACCATCTTCCTCTATAAATTTTATAAATTTTTTATATTTTCCTCTATAACCTTTTGCCCAGCAATTTTATCGAGTTTTTGACAATTTTTTCCTCACGCCAACACACACCCATGCGTCATCACCCCCGCGCACTCCATTAAAAACCCCACCTACCACCTAACGACAATAATTATATATATATATATATATATATATATATATATTGTCTTACTCTGGTGCCCCGCTACACCCTAACACAGAAAGTCCCTGTCCTATTTTTACATAAAAAGACAGGTACACGCCGATAATGTCACCACTTCATAATAATAATATAATAAAAATTTATATATAAACACTTATTACGCCTCTGTGCTTATACATTGTCTTACGCCCACGCAAATACACCCATGCGTCATCACCCCCGCCAGTCAGCATCAATACACTCTCCATTAAAAACCCCACCGACCACCTAACGACAATAATTAGCCTTTGCTCCTCCATTTTATCGGTTTTTTGACGTCATATTTTCTCACGCTAACATACATCCATGAGTCATCACCACCGCCAGCCAAAACCAATACCCCCCGAACAGCTAACGACAATAATTAACTACAACCTACCTACTTATCTCATAAATATTGTCTACCTGTTTGTAAAATATACATTGTATAACAATACAATACTACAACACACAACAATTAAAATACCGGCACACAATACATCAACACACAAAAACCCACACCACACCGCTTATACATTGTCTTACTCCGGCGCTACACCACAACACACACCCATGAGTCGTCACCCCCGCCAGCCAAATTCAATACCCCCCGCGCACTCAAAAATCAACACCACACCACGCTCATTAGCCAGCTTCCTCTATAAAACTCATACTAAGCGAATTTATCGATTTTTTATATTTTCCTCTTTATCCCAAGAGGGCAGGATTTTATCGATTTTTATGTATGTTGTATATATGTATACATATATATATATATTGTATGAATAAACAACACAACACCAACACAATACAACATATAAAATACCTACACACAACACACCAGACAAACCAAAAGCAATACCAGTTTATAAACTAATAAAACGGTATTGAATCAGTTTTACTAATAACAGTTCACATGAGACAAGGGACGTTTCGGGTTTTACCCTTCGTCAGCCACAAACAGGTGACAAAGACCAAAATTACATATAGGTACTACAAAACTATACGATGATGAGAAACATACAAAAAATGGGCGATACAAGCAGATGGAAAAAGTAAATAACAATACAAGAAAACCGTAAAATCTAAAAGAAATACTGAAACAAGAAAGTGAAAAAGAGAAAAGCTACCAGAATTTATGCAAAATGATGTTGTATATTTAAACCGCCGGGAGCTAGAACGCCCATTTTAAAAATAAGGCGATTCTCCAACGAAAAGCGAGTCTTGTCATTACCGGCACATGAACGCAGGGCAGTGACATGTATATCGGAATTACCTGAATGGTCAGGTCTATTGAAATGAAGGGCCACCGGTAAATGTTTGTCCTGATAGATGTCATTCAAGTGCTCACGAAACCTGTCTGCCAAACGCCTACCAGTTTCACCAATATAGGTCATGCCACATCTCTTGCAGATGATAGCATAAATCAGGTTTCTGGATTCGCACGTAAAAGACTCTTGCATCGAGCTAAGCTAACTTTAACTAGTTCCACAGTTTTGTTTATTCTTCTTTTTTCGTTTCGTTGGATTATTTACTTTCTTGTTTCAGTATTTCTTTTAGATTTTACGGTTTTCTTGTACTGTTATTTACTTTTTCCATCTGCTTGTATCGCCCATTTTTTGTATGTTTCTCATCATCGTATAGTTTTGTAGTACCTATATGTAATTTTGGTCTTTGTCACCTGTTTGTGGCTGACGAAGGGTAAAACCCGAAACGTCCCTTGTCTCATGTGAACTGTTATTAGTAAAACTGATTCAATACCGTTTTATTAGTTTATAAACTTATATTCCTTACCAGTTTTACTGCAGCCCCTTAATTTATTTACTTATACAAAAGCAATACCACCCACACCACACCGCTTATACCTTGTCTTACTCCGATGCTACACCTCAACACACCCCCATGAGTCATCATCTCCGCCAGCCAAAACCAATACCCTCTCCCTTAAAAAAAAAAACCCTTAGTAACCTACGCCGCCATTATTGATATTTTTGTATTTTCCGCCATTATCGATTTTTTTTTGTATTTTATATATATATTGGTTCTGGATAGAGGCTGTAACAAAACACTGTGATATTAAATATATACCGCTCAAAAAAAGTTAAAGGCCACTTTCAATTTTTAGGTCATTTCAACTAAGCTGTTTTTTTTTTTTAAACCTGAACACTCAGTCAAAAAGGTTTTGCTGCATTTTGTTGCATGCTTAAACAATGTTTGTTAATCTGACAATAAATCAAATCTGTGTTACGTGTGTGTACCTCCAAGGTCAGTCAAATGTACGTAGTGGAAAGGGAAATAATGCATGTTTGAAAATGCTTCTTATGGCAAAGCCTGTTGATAACATTGCTGAAATTTGCTTTTCACGTGAAAGTCGTGACTATAGTGAACACATGTCACCAACTTTTCGGAAGGAACGGGCAATGGGTATGTTGTGATTGTTCTTTGTCTGAGAGCCAATACAACAACAAATGTGTCTTGCCGTCTTGTGGTAGACCTTGGACGTCCTGACTTGCGTTGTTCTGCGACACTGCCGGTTGCATAATAACGATCACGCAGAGTTTGTATGACAGAGTGGGCAACTCCTAATCTCCTAGCAACTTCTCGCAGCCCTACATCATCCTGCAGCCATGCCATCGCTCGCCATCTGTCAACATTGGTCAAGCATCTTCGCTGAGCCATGGCTAAAATGGTAAATGTTACAAACATACCCATTGCCCGTTCCTTCCGAAAAGTGGGTGACATGTGTTCACTATAGTCACGACTTGCACGTGAAAAACAAATTTCAGCAATATTATCAACAGGCTTTGCCATAGGAAGCATTTTCAAACATGCATTATTTCCCTTTCCACCACGTACATTTGATTGACCTTGGAGGTACACACACGTAACACAGATTTGATTTATTGTCAGATTAACAAACATTGTTTAAGCATGTAACAAAATGTAGCAAAACTTTTTTGACTGAGTGTTCTGGTTTTAAAAAAACCAGCTTAGTTGAAATGATCTAAAAATTGAAAGTGGCCTTTAACTTTTTTTGAGCAGTATATTTATTATAATTAAAAAACCTATATATATTTGTTCTGGGCAGCAGCTGTAACAAAACTCTGTGATATTAAATATATTTAATAAAAAACCTTGACCTTTGTTATCTATGTTGTCTAAATATTGTATGTATATATATGTATAAATATTGTATGTATATATATATGTATAAATATTGTCTACCTATTGTAAAATATATGTATAAACAAACAACACAATACAACAACACAAAAACCCGCCAGCCAAAGTCAATACCCCACCGACCAGCTACAGCACACAACAATTAAAATACCTACTAACCCGCCATTATCGAACTAATATATTGCTATATAAAAGTCCGCTCATCCACCTGAATCGATCGGAGTATTTTATTATATAAAAGTCACGCTCATCCACCTGAATCCTAACCGTTTTGCGCCTACTATACTACTGTTATCTATATCACGAATTTCGTAAAAATGCTCGGCATCTCAATGTTTAGCTGACACGAACTATTATGTAATTGAAATTTCTGAAAGTGTTTGAAAATATTTATTACACTTCTTTGTAGTTTCTTCTTTTTATTAGGTATGTCATTTATACCAAAGCATTACAAGATGAAACATACTCGATGGATGTCAGATTAAAATAAAACAAAACACACGTCCAAAACTCAATATTCACATCTATACTCAAGATAAAAGACATTCACAATGTCAATAAAATAATAAACGAAGTATAATCCTCTAGTTGAAAAGTAAAGTCAAGATCTATTTGCAGAGCTAACATAGAGCATCTGCCTATGGCAACAACCCATGTATAAACATGTAATAATAACAACCAGTTTCCAGAACAATTGATAACAGAAACGCTGGCAAGAATGATTCACATACAGCAAAATGTCAGTCCGCAATATCGCAATTTCATAACAAGATATACGAGGGTGAGTAAGCTGCCGTGGCACCCACCTTGCAGACACTTTGTGGTACTGTAGCACATCAGAGATGATGTGGTGTGCTGAACCGTGACTGATGTCAAGATGTGTGGCAATATCATCCACAGTCAATCGGCAGTTTCCCTGTACGAGTCGTTCAACGGTTGCTATCGATTCTGGAGTCACTACTCTGTGTGCCTGACCCGGTCGTGAACAATCTGTCACAGAAATCACGCCGTTTTTGAACTTTGTACCACCATTCATACACCTGCGACCTTGACATGCATGCATCACCGTACTTGAGCTTCATTCGCCGATGAATTTCTATTGGTTTCACCCCTTCGCTGATCAAAAATTGAATAACAGAACACTGCTGCTGTTTGGTGTATTCCACTAGCGGGGCGGCTATCTTTAAAACGTCATTATGACGTCACCTTATGCGTCATCACCGCGATGGCGCGTGCATGACACTCGAGACATCCAGGACAACAATATTGGCAAGTTACAATATAATGGCATGATTATTCTTATTGTTATAACATATTTCCGGTTTTCACTTGACTCACCCTCGTGTATATAGGTTATGGAGCATAGTAGTAGGCATGTAGTATTCAATATTCACATAAGCTATCTAAGCAGTTGAGAAGATACTTCAAGGTGCAAAACTCACTATGTTCTTCCATGAAATACGCGCCAGTGCATACAGACAGAAGCTCTAGTCTTCAGGTCATAGGGCTTGCTCGAGTCTGGCAGCAGAAGAATGGATTTTCTGGAGAACACATCCTTGGTCTTTCTTATGTTCTCTATCATTTTCTTCCATCAAGACCACCCTGTTTAGCATGCCCAATAAGTCTGTGATGCACAAACACCGATACTGCACATTACCTGGCGATGAATTTATGAGAAATATTTATCAATCAAACTTGGTGTAATGATTCGGGAGGTTCCACAGTTTAAATACTCTCAACTGTCTTATCTAGAGTTTGTCAACACTTTGTTCTGCTACACATCTCAGAAGGATTACATCCTAAAAATCAGACGTAATCTTGACAGGTCTGAAAATAACAATGGAAGAAACTATCCCAATTAATTAAAAAAGGATCATAACCTAAGTTATGCTGGTGTAATTTGACATTCCGCCAAGCCTTTTCCACAGTCTTCAACGTGCAGCATATAATGCCCACCACATGACATTCAGATCAACAATTCATTCTAGAATCAACCCTGACCAAACGCTAAAGCACCTGACAGGGCATACCACTTCACGTTGAAACAACTACAGCATATCATCAATCGCATCAACCGGTGTGGCAACATCCCTCATGCTACTAAATAGACTTGGGCTCTGCACGAAAAAAAAAAAACCAGAATGTGGTTCCTATCACGTGCTTTAGACTGTGTATTTGATGAAGTCCAAAAACTAATCAAGAGCACTGTCATAAAATAAATCCAATGCAGCTTCCATGACGCCTAATGCTGAGAAGTGGATTCTCAAGCCAAGACTTGTGCTTAAATCTTCATGCTCTGAGATCATGTGGGCTATAACAGAACCTTATGTGAGCAATCTTAGTGGAATTTTATCCATGCCTCCTGAGACAACACGAATATCTCCGATATCGCGAATAACATTTCTCACGGTCCACCAGTTACCATTACCCGGAAGATGTCTCGACTGAGCGAAGCGGTAGTAGTTGCCAAACACGGGACATTTCCCATTCAAGTTGGAAATTTTATTTTTATTTTATTTTTATTTTTTTTTAGAACGGCCTCATTCTATACCGGCTGTTATTAATTTTTACTAAGCTCGAAACAGGGTTGCTATTAAGTTAAGGCTAACCTCTCGAAACAGGTTTGGGGTTAGGTTAAGGTTAGCGGTAATGTAAATATAGATAGCCAGTTTGGCAATATGGGGCAACTGTTATCACCTTTTACTGATGTCTCACCACCACTGTGCAGTCATCACTCAGGTAGAGGAAGGCCTTGGTGTCAGTCTACTCTTGTCGTGGACCTGAAGTCTCGTAGGACATGGTCTACTGCTTGTCTTCCTCACATGCACACATATTTTTCTGTTTAATTTTTAATTGGTTGAACACATATTTTTTTCTTCTTCTTCTTCGTACACTCTCAGACGTCCACTCTCAGACGTACACTCTCAGACGTCCACTCTCAGACGTCCACTCTCAGACGTCTAATTGAATATTTTCAAAGAAAGCAGTAGTCAGTTTGAGACTATCTGATTCTACTTAGAGCTTTTCCACGAATGGTACTGGTGTCAGCCATGTGCGCTTTCTCTGTTCCGCATTTGTTGGGCAATTTTGAAGCAGATTGTCAGCAGTCATTTTATCAGTGCCACAGTTACACTGATCGGTAGTTCCTATATTTAGCTTGTTGAATAGATGGTATCACATTCTGCTGTGGCCAGTGCAGAGTCTGAAGATTATCACTTGTTCTCTTCTGTTGAGCTGGTAGTATGCATTTTATTTGAGTCTGGCCGTTTCTCAGTCTGAAAATTATTACCTGATCTCTTCTTAGTAAGGTGCATTAAGCTTATTTTATATCAGACGCTGGATATTCTCTACGCTCAGTGATTCTCATCGCGGGTCATACGGCTGTCCAGGGGGACCATGCCATATTTCTTGGTGGCCACAGTAAAATCACCCGTGTGTTACCGGGGCCCGAAAGGGGAGCAAAGAATAGTAACACTGTCCCCTGCCAAGCATGTCGTAGAAGGCGACTAAGGAGGGTTGGGCATGGGGCCGGTTACCCCATCCTGTAAAAAAAAAATTTAAACCACAAAAAACTTCAACAAATATGGACAAGTCAAATAAAGAAAATAAAACACAGCCATCCAAGACAGGGGAAGGTCCTCTCGCGGGGAGGCGTATGATGCAACACAGAGAAAGCCGAAAGGAGTCTGTGTTGCTGACTAACCTTCTTTCTTCTAGGAGAACTTCCAGATTTGGCACCTGGAATGTTCGGACATTGAACGAACAAGGGAAAGTGGCACAAGTAGCAGCAGAAATGAGGGAATACAAAATCGAGGTTCTGGGAATGTGTGAAACAAAGTGGAAGTGGGTAGACAGGAAGAAACTCATCACAGGTGAATTGGTGCTGTCCTCAGGACACGAAGACGAAAGTTCACACCACAGTGAAGGGGTAGCTCTTATGTTATCTAAAGAAGCACAGAAAGCACTCATTGAATGGGAAGCTGTGGGACCCAGAATAATAACAGCTATTTTCAAAACAGCTAAAAAGAAAATTCACGTCAATGTCATCCAATGTTATGCACCAACTAATGACAAAGAAGAGTCTGTGAAAGAAGCATTTTATACTAAACTACAGGAAATTATGGATAAAGTAAAAAGAAGAGACATCACAATTTTGATGGGTGACATGAATGCAAAGATAGGTACAGTCAATACCGGATTTGAAGAAGTCATGGGAAAACATGGGCTAGGAGTAATGAATGAAAATGGAGAACTATTCGCAAACTTCTGTGCTTCAAATCAACTGGCTATAGGAGGAAGCATGTTTCTACATAAGAGAATACACAAGGCAACATGGATATCACCAGACCATAGAACAGAAAATCAGATCGATCATATATGCATAAAGAAGAAGTTTAGATCATCATTGCAGGATGTAAAGGTATATAGAGGAGCAGATGTGGCATCAGATCACCATCTTCTGATAGCCAAAGTAAAAATGAAACTCAAGAGATATGCAACAATGCAAAATTATAGACAACAGTTTAATGTAGGACAGCTAAGAAATCAAGAAACAAGAGACAAATTTGCGGTCACAGTATCCAACAAATTCCAAGTGCTCCAACAGTTGGAAGATGTAGAGAATACAGAAGACTATTGGCAGCAGGTCAAAACGGTATGGAAGGAGACATGTGAAGAAATACTGGGGAAAAGGGAAAGACAACAAAAAGCATGGATAACAACAGAAACCATCAATAAGATAAAAGATAGAAAAAACAAAGAAGTAAAAAGAAGTATCAAAAGAGACAAGAGGAAGTATATTGAGGAGTTGGCAAGAGAGGCAGAAGATGCTGCAGCCAAAGGAAATATGAGAGAACTGTATAGCAGCACAAAGAAGCTAACAGGGAAATACAAGCAAACAAGTTGCCTCATAAAAGATAAGAATGGGAAACTGCTCAGCAATATACAAGAGCAAATGAAGAGGTGGACAGAATATTTTGGGGACCTTCTCAATAGACCAGCTCCACAAAACCCGCCGGACATCCAGCCGGCAGAAGAAGAGCTACAAATTAACGGTGAAAGACCAACGAAGGAAGAAATAAAGAAAGCCATAAAGCTTCTAAGAGATGGAAAAGCGTCTGGACCTGATGGCATTCCAGCAGAGGCCATCAAAGCAGATATCGACACGGCTACAGAGATGTTATATAAATTACTTGGTAAAGTCTGGGAAAAAGAAGAGATACCAGCAGAATGGAAGGAAGGATATCTGGTTAAGTTGCCTAAGAAGGGAAATCTACAAGAGTGCACAAATTATAGAGGAATAATGTTACTATCAGTGCCAGGAAAGGTGTTGAACAGGATTATCCTTGAGAGATTAAAGGAGTCCATAGACAAGAAATTGAGAGATGAACAAGCAGGTTTTCGACAAAACAGATCATGTACAGACCAGATAGCCACTTTGAGAATAATAGTTGAACAAAGTCTGGAATGGAATTCACCACTATACATCGGATTTGTGGACTACGAAAAAGCATTTGACAGTGTGGACAGAGAATCACTTTGGAAATTGATGAGGCATTATGGAGTTCCCCTGAAGATCATTAATTTAATAAAGAAAACCTATGAAGACATGACGTGCAGAGTTCTTCATGAAGGACAGCTTACAGAACCATTTGGGATAAGAACAGGAGTGCGACAGGGATGCCTCTTGTCTCCATTTCTTTTCTTGCTGGCAATAGATTGGGTTATGAGATCATCGACAACACACAACAGAAATGGAATCCAGTGGACTCTGACTAAGCAGTTGGATGATCTGGATTTTGCTGATGATTTGGCTCTCCTGTCCCATAACCGTAATCAGATGCAGGACAAATTGAAAACACTCGATGAGAGGTCACAGCAATTGGGTCTGAAAATACACAGGGAAAAGACAAAAAATAATGCGAATAAATGCAGGTAATGAAAACAGGGTTGAACTTGAAGAAACGACAATACAAGATGTAGAATCATACACATATCTTGGCAGTAATATAGATAAAGTTGGAGGGACAGACAGCGATATCAAAATAAGAATACAAAAAGCAAGAGGAGCTTTCATTGCATTGGGAAATATATGGAGATCAAGAGAAATAGGATCCAACACAAAAATAAGAATCTTCAACTCAAATTTGAAGTCAGTCCTATTGTATGGCTCGGAGACATGGAGAACAACAAAGACAACAACCAAAAAGCTACAGACTTTCATAAATGGGTGCTTGCGTAGAATAGAGGGATTAAAATGGTATGACAAGGTTACCAATGTGGAACTGATGACAAGAACTGGACAAGTGCCAGTGGAACAAGAGATGAGAAGAAGACGATGGCGATGGATAGGACACACACTGAGGAAACCTGTTGATAGCATTACAAGGCAGTCCTTGTTCTGGAACCCCCAGGGCAAGAGAGGCAGAGGAAGACCAAGAAGTACATGGAGAAGAGAGTTGGAAACAGAGGTGAAAATGATGAGGAGAACATGGAAAGAACTTGAGATGATGGCACGTGACAGGAGGACTTGGCATGTGTTTGTTGAAGGCCTATGCTCCTTTGGGAGTGGAGGGTTATGAATGAATGAATGACAGTAAAATGGTAAAGTACCTTTTTCGAGCTAACAGCAGCTATGAGGGAAGCCACAGAGGTAAATAAGGCTCAGAAGGGAGGCCATGAGCAAAAAACGGTTGAGAACCTCTGCTCTATGCCACATTTCTTTGAAGCTATTTTTGATTATTGCCTTTATCTGGTCGTTTCTTGCCCAGTCTTCAGTTTATATTATGCTTCCTACTTCTTTGGCAATTCTGTCTGCTTTCTGATTTCCTTATATCTTCTAATGAGCAGGAATCCATTGAACCTTTTTACTTTGAGGAATTTATTACGGGTTGCCTTTAGTGCTTGCGACCTCCTGGTTAATTTGTGGTTTTTAATGGTTGCTTAATGCTGTTATGACTGATAGAGAATCTGTGATGAGCACTAACGTGTTTCTGGCATAATCCTGGCTGCTCCACGGTGGTTATTGCAACTGTTTTTACTTCGTGTGCCTGAACTTTGTATTTGCTTGAGAAATTTCAAGTGGCCATTGAGGTTATTATCTCTTGTCCATTCTTTAATAGTGTGATAATATTAGTGTTATTTGGCATTAGTGTTATTTGGCATTAGTGTTTTCTGGCACTAGTATGTTGAGTTTCTGTTATTGAAAGGGACCCAAAGATGCAGCAATAGAGAATGCAGTCAGCGATCCATAGCTTGACTGCTTGCATCAGGGTCAGCGAACCAGAGCTGACCAAGACCCTACTCCACCTCCACGTGGTGGTCCTGGAAACAGACTGCATCACTGCAGTTTGGCTGAGCGAGTAGGGATCGCAGAGGGAAGGCAAACCCGGTCCCAAAAAATGCCGTGCTGAAGTCGGATGTGTCGACCGAAAGGTGCAGATATCACAGCTCCGGCGTAAACAGACACAACGCAACCAACGTCCTTTTCAGGGCGAACGAGGAAGAAGAAGAAGAAGAAACATATGATGTTTTTAGTCTTATTAATGTTGTAAGCAGCTTGCTTAGCTCCTTAGATAGTTTAGTGAGAGATGTTGATTTGTTTCTCTGTTTATAGGATCAACTTTGATTTTTCTTTTGACGACGCAATGGCAAAATTAGGTTGTGAAGTGCATTCGTTTGACCCCAGGTGAGTAAATGTTTTTCTGTTATAAGAACAATATCTCATGTAATTCATGGGGGTCTCTGATGGGGCACAGAATGAAAACAACTTCTGCTTCGTCATGCATGTCCTAAGGGGTGACTAATATGAGGTTATGCTTGGGTCTCACTCAGTGCGTAAAATAAATTGCTACGGAAGCCATCAATACAAGAGCAAAGGGATGCTTTGATGCAGGCTTCCTGTAACAGGGCCAGTCGCTGTGGTGGTCCCATAATCCATAAGGGAGTGAAAATGAAAGTGGCGAATGTAAGAACAGATGACAAGATAAGGACAGATTTCAGAAGGAAAAGAACAAAATACAAGCAATAGACAAGTATAACATTAGTTGGGCAGAATGGGTGTATGATGTGAGGAGTCGGGGTTGTCTCCTTGATATCTTTACATACTTGACTTGACCTGATTCACTGTCACTGAGCGTCAGCTCTTGGTGACCTTAATGCCATTATATGGTATTGCGCAGTTCGTATAAGCTGTTTTGGGCTACCATAAAGTGTATGATTTATGAAGACTTGTGTGGTAGGAGGGGTTGTCTCGTTCCCTGGAGTGCAGGGCACAGTAATAGATGGTGTTATACTGTCTCTAACTGGTTTGGATAGTGTCTACATTTTGCTTTATTTTGTGAACATATTCTGTTTTTGTGGCCATTTAGTGTAGAGTGACCTCGTCTCAATCTGAAGATTTTGGTTTGACATTTCAGTTCAATATGGTTGATAGCATCTTTCTTATTCGGAGCTGTTAGTTGTATGAAGAGTATTCTTCCTGTGTTATGTACAGCTTAAAACAAAAATTAATTTTTCAGACCATGAATGAAGAATATACTTATTTGAAAAGGTATTAACCAATGCTGAAACTGATATACAATCAGATACAGTCTGTGGGAAAATGACATACATTTCCAAATCTTTAATGTCTACATGTTCCCCCCCCCCCCCTTCTCCCCCCACCGGCACAGAGAAACAAATGGAATCTACTTTGATTATATCGAATGTAAGAAAACAATCATAGCAGAGGATTTCAACGCCGACAACAACTTTAAGTACCGAATCATAAAGACCTCTTTCGCTCGAAGGTAACAAGAGTTCTTAGGGAAGCAACATATACCAGAGACTAGACTGCCTACTCAAGCCGTACATGACTTGCCATGCCACATAGAATTTAAAAAATCAATAATACGCACAAACCTTCTGCAACCTGCAAATAAAATCCTCCTACCTACGCTGCTGAAAACACTTGCAATGGAAACCATCTGTCAATATGAAAAAGATATTATCCATACTTACACAGATGGATCAGCTTTAAAGCAGCCATAAATGCTAGATATCCATCAAAACTGCAGGCTCCTGTGGTACCTGGTGCAGAAACTACGAAGCAGAAGTAGTCACTATCCCACAAAACATTAACTAGAATCTTCGAACTATTTGAAACAAGTGAGATAGAACCAAATGATATTGTAGTCGTCTCAGGCTCGCAGGCTGCCCTCTCGGCAATAGAAAACTGAAAAATAACTCAATCAATACTATCCAGAATATTCAAGAAATATGCCACAAAATAATGAACTTGTTTGGAACAGAAATCTTCATGCAATGGATACCTATCCACATTGACATCACATTGAGTAAGGCAGCTGATAAACTAGCAAAGAAAGGAGCGCGAATGCCACACATTGACCAACAATTGAGTATGCTAACAATAAAACAAACAATAAATAACAATTGTAAAGAAGATTGGCTGAACACGCAAGTACAAACAGGACAAGACACAATGACTGTTGGTTATATTATGCTGAATGTACAAACTTATGTGGCGACGTTGGAACAATTTTTAATCCCGAACTTGTCTGAGGAAACATAACGCGCAACGTTTCTTAATGACATTGTTAATATCAACACATCATATGTAACATGCTGTTCATTCAGGGCACCAGTTAAACCAGACAAAAAGGTCTTTCGTGTTTAGACAAGCGTCCTAATATAACATAATATAACTGATGGTCTAGGTTGAACAAGGCGCACCTCGCCAAAACGAGGCCAAATTTTTTTTTTTTTTTTTTAAATAAAAAAATTCAGTGCACTAGTTTAGTCGATCAACCTACAAGAAAGATCCTCTTCAAGAACGGGACTGCCTACTACTAATTACTTTTTAGTGGGCCGGTATAAATAGAAAACAAAGAATACACAAAAGTATACTTCAGGCATTCGTGAGAAATAAACAAGAAGACTAGACGACAGAAAAAACAACAGAAGTGATAGGCTTACCGGGAATCGAACCCAAGCTCTTCCGCCTCCTCCTGTTCCTGCTCCTCCTCATCATCATTGTCATCATCATGATCATCATAACTTTTCTATGCGCTCCTTACGGAGCCTGGAGTCACCACGGCAGCTGGTCCCATTGCGGGAAGCCAGCACGAAGCGGTCACGTGCTCTTGTAAGGGTCTTTTCTGTTGCAATTTGTTTTACATGATAAGGTTGTCAGCCTCATATTAGTTGCCTTGTACGACATGCCTGGGGGTACACTAGTCCTATTCTCTCATTGCCTCATCAGAGACCCCCCGGGAACGATATGGTGTCCAAGATAAACTACTTGTCCAAACAGTGAGGAATATTTATGAGTGTCTATGGTCTTCAAATGTGAGTCAAAGTCCGCTGGGAGGACAACATTAGACAATCTTTGAAGGACCGAGGACTAGAATGGAACCAGGCCAGGAGGAAGACAGCCGATAGGATAGTCTGGCGCTCTCTCTTCCAAACCTCTACACCTCCCGGTAGAAGGGGAACGACTAAGTAAGTAAGTGTTTGTTTTTCTTTTAAACGCTGAGAAATATACAGCATGAATAGATATATAGGTTCACTTATTGAATTCTTATAATCTGTCTTTTCAGCTGCGAAATAAGTATGACAAATAATTTTAATAATTTGTTGTTGTTGTTTTTTTTTAGAATATAAAGATTGGTTAATTTTTGTTGTTTAATAACAATGCTGAGCTCCTCGCTCTTTAGCAGCCAATACCAAGTTGAAGACTCCTTGGTATTGTCTACACTGTAGATCTAGGCTTCAGCTGTGACTTGTGTGCCATTCAGAAACGTGTTGAGTTGAAATCATGAGCTACAGATTCTCCAACTTGGCTTGCATTTAACTGATCTCGCATCTGGTCCCAAGTTTCGTAATTTTATTTGAGATAGGTCTTAGACATAGTGGTCCCGTTCGAGTGAAGAATGATGGTGAAGGCTCTATGATAGTAAGGGTTAAGAAATAGATAGTTGATTCACAAGGGTGCTGGAAAGAGTAAGGACAGTCTCTGAAATCGGGTAATTTCTCCGATTTGCCTATCTTACGACAATTTTATTTATCTGTAGACTCCTAAACCTCTCCTGGCTAAAAAAAATTTTCCAGTTACTCAACACTCATGTACACACACCAATTTGGTGCTTCAAACACACAAACGTGAATACAAACTACATATAACAGAAATGGGTAATGGGTCGGCCAACATAGTAATTTAAGGTTTATGGTGTTTATTATCATTAAACCAAAATCACAACATTTAGCATGGTACAGTCAAAGATCATAGTTACAGAAAAAAATACAAATAACAAGGTGGGGGGGGGGGGGGGGGAGTAGTAGTATCCCAATATGCCCTTCCCGCTTGTACAGACAAAAAAAACCCAGTCCAAAGGCAAGTGGTTATTATAAAGAGATAATTTAACCAAAAAATAGATTAATTTATTCTGATAGGGGGGTTTACCATATTTGGTATGGGGTGTAGGAACAGACTCCTAGTATTCTCCAAGTTATCCCTTGACTAAGCAGATTAAGGAAGGGGAAATAAGCAAAGGTAAGCAATCCCACTTAAAGAGAACAATACAAGGAATACAGTATAAGGATATTTACCAAGTAAAGAGAATTATAAGTTTTGCTAATATATCTCATTCATTCATGCACGCTAGCGATGGCCATCACATCAGTCACACACACATTCTCACTTACCGATCGTTGAATCTGGCATTCCATAGAATAACACACACAGGCAAGTAAACACTCAACACGATGTATGAGTCTTTTCCTTCGTTTTCCAGCCCCAGACTAGCGGGTTTGGCGTTTAGCAAATTTTCCCGTAATCGCTGGAAGGTGAAGCATTAGTGTTCCTTTTTGATTTATTCTCTAAAACGTTTCTATGGGATGGCACTGTCACAGGTATCGTTATGAGAAGGTAGTGGTCTCCTGGATTTCACCCGCTGGTGGTGGGCAACTTCTATAGCGTGATGACAAAGACTGAACAGTGAGTTATGTTTTCTTCGGGGGGTTTAAATCCAGTGGAAAACAACAGGACTGTCAGTGTACAAGAATATACTCTTTTCCACAGTAGAGCAGTAAAAATTATATATATATATATATATATATATATATATATATATATATATATATATATATATATATATATATATATATATATATATATATATATATATATATATATATATATATATATATATATATATATATCGCTTCTGGCAATTGTTCTTCTCCAGTTAATTTACATAATTTATTGCTTTATGAGTTTTAAATGTTCTTGGGTTGCTTTATCTCATGTAACGTTAGAGAGCGAGACCGCACAGGGCCGCCACAAGAAGATTATATTTAAAAGGTTCATAAAATTCTGGATAATAGAAGAACCGAGTCCGGAGGACTCTATAATTTGCTGGGACGCAAAGGTATATGATCATCCTATGGGAAAAAATAGAAAACATGAAATCATACACTGAATACTAATCATATTCAGACGCGCGCTAAGTTTACAGTTAAGACTATTTTTAAACACTAGCGTATTCAGTTATATATATTTAAGAATAACTTTCCGCGGGTCTAATGGTTAAAAACACACGTATATACAGAACTAAACTGTATTAATTTGTTATAAATCCCTTAACGGCTCCTAAATTAATTTAAGCATCTATTATCTTGGGAAATAACGTATAGATATATCATTTACTTTACAACTGGAAACTTTTGAGATGGGTTTATTTAATAGGTTTAAATTAACACAAAATCGAGGGAAATAAAATGAAAGAACTAGACCACTGATCACTTGAAACTAGTATATTACCACTGGCAAAACAGAATGAATTTTAAACTCCAATATAGAAGATATGCACAGGAAATCTTGTTCTATATAGCTAGTACTTTCTTCAAACTCTCTGGCGCAAATGATAAACGCATTCTTCAGTGGTCTCAATATATAATTGAAGAATTGAAGGATCAGGGGGACACGCGAAAGTTCACAACTTTTTTGACATCAGGGAACTTTTCTCATTCTGCGCCGCCAGTCCCCGCTCTATTACCCAACTATCTTACCGTTAGACTATTCCCCGTTCGTCTCAGTCTGCGAGCGATTCTCTGGTTCACACTGAGGTGTTAAACGACGGCGTGAAACTGTTTCGTCCGTTCTGGGACCACTACTGCCTTTTTAATCGTTAACCGCTTTCCTCGTTGGACTCTGGCAACGCCCTACTAGTCAGGAAGAAAGAAAGGTGAAGGAGGTAGTTGATTTAGATCGCTCTAAGGTAAGGCGGAAGGCGTGGCTTAACCTCCCCTTTAACACAAAGCGATGTCCTGGATGCACGCATGAAAACTGTTTATCATATTAATAAGCCCACGTTGTAGAATTCCACGTTGCTATTGTGCATGCTAATGAGCCCGCGTGGAATCCACGTTGACTATTGTGTTTCACACAAATCGAGGGGCTCCAATGCTATTCGAGGCTACTTATCCTTTATCATCCATCAATTCAGGGACTTCAGTTTTCATATCTCTACGTCACACCAAGCTAGTAGTAAGAAGCGTGTGGCATACTGTGCAATCCACTCCCATCTAAGGGGGATCTCCAAATCACTGGGTCTATAGTGAGATCCTCCTGCATGCAGTGAACCAGGTCAAAGCCAAAGAATCCCATCTGGGGCTCAAGTGACTTCTCCAGGCTAAGTGTGCAGTGCTGGGTTCTCGACAAGTTTCACCACAATGGGGGGATCCCTGGAAGTGTGTGGATGATTTCAAGAGTCAATGAGAGTGTAATTAGCCTCACAGTCAGAGGTTCACTTCCACTTATGTATATAACGTTGTGCACAGCTGGTGGTCATAAGAGGATGACCCCAGATATGCTTCATGCATAAAGATGGGTTTAACAAATTATTGAAAAAAATGGTACAGTTTTACGTGTTACTAGACAAAGGGTAACGACAAATTCCTACGTTTCGGCCATAAGGCCTTCATCAGGACAAACGAGCAAAATCAGAAAGGAAAGAAAGAAAGAATAATACAACAAGTAAAACAACGTGGAATCTCGTGATGTTTTATTCTTAAAATATTTTTTTTTATATAACAAGGCTAAACTCTTTTGACCCCAAACGCCGTGACAATTCCTTGGGAGAGCCCAGAGCAAGAGAACAGTAGTTTAGCTCTGCATAATTGGAGAGCCCCTTGGATGGCGTGGAATGCACAGTATGCCACGCACTTCTTACTCCTAGCTTGGGACCAGATGAGACGATCCTTTGAATGCAAGCCAAGCTGGAGAAACTGGAGCTCATGACTTCAACTCAGCACGTTTCGGAATGGCAGAAAAATCACAGGACAATCCTAGATCTACACTGTAGATAATACCAAGGAGTCTTCAACTTGGAATTGGCTGCAAAAGCGCGAAAAGCTCAGCTGCCCTAGTTAAACGACAACAACAATTTGTAGTACATTATCCTCACAAGGGCCACCTGGTACGTCTGTTTGGATGTTGTCAGATTTTCTCATGGCTGTTTGATTTGGTTTGGTTTTAAGGACCATATTCATTGCACACGCACAACTCCATAAGTGTTTTGATCTCCTTCCTTAGATCGCACACGGAGAATCTCAGAACAGTGCACGAACTCCGTAGCACAGGCGAGGATCTCAGTGTGTGTATATAGGAATCACATATTCCATAAATATTGTTGTAGTGGGTGGGTTTCATAATTTTTTTTTTAAATGTTGCTATGGCAGCGGCCGTATGGCCTACTCTTTACGATTTCAAACTGCTGAGGGATTTTTAACGCGCGCAATTTGCACACTGGACCTCCTACTTTTTTTCGTCCATATCCGAGAAGGCTAGGTATCCGATCTCCCTACCCAGGAAATTAAGTCACTAGGAACCGCTGGTTCTAAAATAAATCACACAACTTGTAGTCCCTGTACTGGGAGCTGTACTTTACACAATATAAAACTAATTTCTTGCATGGCAGACCTAAAACATCTGAAAATATTCTTCAGTGAGTTTACAACGATTTACTGCTTGTTGATAAACATCCCCCGTAGAAACAAACAAACAAACAAGTGAGATTTGAGATCTTGTGTAAAGCCTAAGCGCTGCCTGGGTCAGAAAGAGTTAAATTTGGTTTGTAAGGACTATCTTCATTGCATACGGACAACTCCATCCATCAGTGCTCGAATCTCCTCCCTTAGATCACACAAACTTGTCATATGATAAAGTCACCAGAGGGGACAGAAATGAGCGTAGATTATTGTTATTATTTAAAAAAAAAAAAAAACTCGATGAGATAAGCCAGCGATTTTCAACCGGTGGTGCTGCGGCACACTGGTGTGACGCGAAGGGTCGGCAGATGGTGCCGATGGAGTTTGGGGAAAGGCTGAAAAGAAGCGATAGCAAAATTGAGGGATTAAAGAAAAAAAAAACTTAGTCGTTCCTCTTCTACTGTGAGGTGTTGACGTTTGAAAGCTGTAATTGTGGGCCTGCCTCTGTTCGTGAGTTAAGAGGAGCAAAGGCAGCAAGGAAGGGAATTGGTCACCCTACCTTATACCAAAAAAAAAAAAAAAAAAACACTGGACCTAGTGTGGTGAAGTCTGTACACTTCACTCACCTCGGGCAATAATTGTTATGCGACTACATATATATATATTTTTTTTTAATTTATATTGTTTGAAATATCACATACGTTTATTTTTCCCCATGGAAGTTACAGGAAGAGAGTCAAATATGTACAGCACAGCAAAAGAGGTTCGGTTCATCATCAGCATCATGTTCCATGCAGTTTCCCGGGGGTTCTCTGAAGAGACTAAGACAGAATAGTACTACTGTTTCCGCAGGCATGTCGTAAGCGGCTATTAATGTGAGATTGTACATAGGATTGGCAACCTCATCGTGCAAAACGAATTGTTGTAGTGACTATCACTGTAAAAGAGCGCAAGAAGTGCTTTGCACAGGTTTCTTGCACGAGGACCAGCTGTAGTGGTAGCTTCTATACTCTGTAAGGAGCAATAAAACTTAGTGAAAGTAAGCCATACACACACACACACACACACACACACGTCTGTATGTCTTTCATGTGACCTAAGTGTATGTGTGTATATATATATATTTTTTGTTGTTGCTTTCTTTCTTCTTTTCTTTCTTACTTACTTACTTTCTTTCTTTCTTTCTACCTTTCTTTCTTTCTTCCTGACTTACTTACTTTCTTTCTTCCTTCCTTCCTTTCTTTATTTCTTCCTTCCTTTCTTTCTTACTTACTTCTTTTTTTCTCTCTTTCTCCCTTTCTTTCTTTCTTCCTTACTTACTTACTTTCTTCCTTTATTTCTTCCTTCCTTCCTTTCTTTCTTACTTCTTTCTTTCTCTCCTTCACCCTTTCTTTTTTCTTTCTTTCTTCCTTACTTACTTTCTGTCTCTATTTCTTCCTTCCTTTCTTACTTACTTCTTTCTTTCTATCTTCCTTTCTTTCTTACTTTCTTACTTTCTTTCTTCCTTCCTTTCTTTCTTACTTCTTTCTTTCTTTCTTTCTATCTTTCTCCCATCCTTTCTCCCTTTCTTTCTTTCTTCCTTACTTACTTTCTTTATTCCTTCCTTTCTTTCGTAATTACTTCTTCCTTTCTCTCTTTCTCCCTTCCTTTCTTTCTTACTTACTTTCTTTATTTATTTTTCCTACCTCTCTTGCTCATTTTCTTTCTTTATTTCTTCCTTCCTTTCTTTCTTACTTATTTACTTTCTTTCTCTCTTTCTTTCTTCTTGTCTTTCTTACTTACTTACTTTATTTATTTATTTCTTCCTTCCTTTCTTTCGTACTTACCTTCTTTCTTTAATACTTACTTTTTTCTTTCTTTCTTACTTTCTATCTTTCTCTCTCTTTCTCTTTATTTCTTTCTTCCTTCTTTCTTTTCTTACTTACTTGATTGCTTTCTTTCTGTCTTTTCTTTCAAGTGTCTTTAAGATATTCAATTTTATTTTTTGCACGTCAGTGTATATGTTTTTCTACAAAACCCTCAGACAGTAACAGCTGTCTACCATCTGTAAAGTTATAATTCACCCAGCGAAGTGAGAATCAGCTTTTGTGTTGATTAATTTACATGAAGAGCTCTACTCAAAAAACGATCTGTGACGGACTCACAGACAGGATGACGTCATTTAATTAGGAAATTCACAGTTACTGAACAAAATACATCTAGAAGTCGATACTATTCTGAGTAACCAGAGATTTTCATTCTTTATTTGCTGTTATTCATCTTTTTTCATTAATTTTCACTTCTCAGTTAATGCGGTCAGGCGAAGATGAATTCTGGGGTTTTAGTGATGTAACGTTGCATGTGGTCGTAGTCTTGAAGTTATTCGCTGAAGGTCCGTCCGACGTTTTTTACCTTTTAAAAATGATGATTGTCCTTATTAATATAAATCGAATGGAGTGTGAAGCCACCAGGTTTTGAACCCAGAACCTAGTAACTTTGCCACAGTTGGCAAGCACTCTAACCTTTCTGTCCATTGGTCGCTCATCGTTTTGGTAGCTAGAGCTGTTGTTGTTGTTTAACTAGGGCTGCTGAGCTTTCCGCTCTTTTGCAAACAATACCAAGTTGAAGACTCCTTGGTATTATCTACACTGTAGATCTAGGTTTTTCCTGTGGCCTTTCTGCCATTCTGAAATGTGCTGAGTTGAAGTCATGAGCTCCAGTTTCTCCAGCTAGAGTAATTTGTCTACCTTCCATGCTCCTCAGTATGAAACAAGGTGATCAAAAGAGGGGCAACCATTCAACATTCCATAACATGGGCCTCAGTGCCACCAACTCAGACGCATATGTAGCCAGACAAGACGTTTACGTCACGGGACTGCAACTCTGGAAGATGAGAACAGTCAGGGCCATCATGAAAGAATTGGGCCATCAAAATGTAAGTGCAGCCGACTAGAAAATTCTGTTGTTTTTTTTTTTAATTTTCATTGCACACATGTGTTTGTATGTATGTATAATACAGTGTATTATGTAAATATATTTGCACCAGTGCATTCTAGAGTACAGGATATGGACGTTTCGATGTAAAACACAGCCATATTAATATAATTGAAACATTTATCATACTGTAGTTGAATCTAATCTCTTATACGATATGTTGTACTGCATACCAAACTGTTGTTGTATTTAATGTATAACAACACTACATGTTAATATATTTTGCAGAGAATACAAATACTACTTTGTATATATATATATATATATATATATATATATATATATATATATATATATATATATATATATATATATATATATATATATATATATATATGTCGTAAATTTATTTTGAGAGAAAAGAGTCGTAGAAATAGTGGTCCGGTTTAGAGTGGAAAATGATGATGGAAAGCTCAGTGATAGAAAATGTAGAGATTTAATAGTTACTTCACAGCGTGCTGGAGGAGAGTAAAGACAGACTTATTTACGACAAATCGTGTCTCTCAATCTTCTCGTTCACTCTCCTGGTCAAACAATTATTTGCCAGTTTTCCAGACTCGCATCTGCGCGCTCACCGATTCGGTGTTTTCAAACACACACACGACGTTGATACAAACTATATTAAACGAATAGGGGAAATGTTGGGCTTTGGGTATATCCAACACACAGAACTAAATGAGTTTAGGTGATTTTATTCACTTTAAACATCAATTACTAAAAATATCAGATATTACATAAATTATCATAAGTACACAAATGCAAATAACAAGTTTGGGAGGGGGTGAAGAAGATTGGTATCGACTAAGCCCTTCCCGCTTATTAGACAAAGATAAACCCAGTCCAAAGATAGATAATATCAGGAACACGGGTACGTTAACCTAACAGTAAAGTTAATTACTCTGAAAGAGGTGTTACCAAGTTAGGTATAAGTGATAGAAAAAAAAAAACTGTTCTTCCCAGCTGTTCTTCCCTTTACTAAGCAAATGGAAAGGAGGTGGTTTTAAACAGAGTTAACAAATTATCAACTATCCCACTTAAAGGAACAATGTAGGGTATACAGAAAAGATATATGTTACCAGGTCAGCACATAAAAGGATCCCGTAATCGCTGGAAAATGAATCTGTAGTTGTGTCTCTTTTCTTAATAACAGTTTCTATGGGAGGGCACGGTCTCTGATACCGGGGTGAGGATGGTGTGGTCTATTTGACTATGCCGCTGATAATAAAATTCTTACGCGTGCTGGTACACTTTATCCGTGAGGTATGGTTTAAGTCCAGTGAGAAAACTAGTCACATCACTGTTCAGGAAATTATGAATTATCTCTCTGTGTCAGTAAACTAACAAAGCTCGGGCCAGTGTTCTTCTTCCCGTTACGACTTAAGTTGTTTGATGGTGCGTTAAATTTGTCTTTGGGTGTGCTTTCTTTGCTATAAGTTAGATAGCGGAATTCCAAACATAGAATCGCCTCAAAGATTAAAAATTTACACAGTCTCAACAAGTTCTGCGTCAGGGGAACTCTACACACTGTTTATGCTTTGCTTTGCTTAGATTGATTTCTTTATTGCTTCTTAATGCTGGGATCGCACAGGTTACGATCACTCTGTATGAAAGAAAAAAAAAAAGACATGTAATATACCGAAAACAAATAACCTTCTAAAGCGCGATGAATTTCCCGTTAAGCCTATTATATATATGCTCGCGTATTTAATTATGTATTTAATAAACACTGCGCGAGTTCTAGTGGTTAAAAACACACATCTATAAAACTAGGACTTAACTGAATTTATTAATTATAAATTCCTTCGCGACTTTAAAAGTTAATTTAAGCATCTATTATCTTTTGAAATAATATAATAGATAGATCATTATATTTAAAACTGGAACTCTTGAGATGGTTTAATTAAATAGATTTAAATTAACACAAAATCCCTTGAAATAGAATGACTAGACCACTGATCACTTTACACAATATATATTTTACCGCTTTGCACAGAATTAGAAATCACTGCAAATATATATAAAATCCAGGGGAAAATCTATAACAAGATTTCAATAAAGCTAGTGCTTCTGTAAAGGTCTGGCCAGCGAGTGATAACGTGTCTAGTTCTACATGGTCTATTTAGCTAAAATGAAATGTAAGTTGAGTGGGACATGATAAACTTGACAACTTATTTGATCTCACGAACTTTTGGGGATCTGACCGCCAAATCAAGAGAAGAAGCCGCCCCCTGGTCTTCGTATCCGCTCGCTGCTGCCCGTTTCGCTTTCCCCCGTTCGCTCGGTTCCTCGATTGACACCGAGACGCGAAATTAGCGGCAAGCAACTGCGTCTCGTATCAGGGAAAACTACTGTCTTTGATAGCGCCGATAGTCTCCCCTAAGATCCCTCGGTCTGTCTCTTTGATCTCGTCGCTGTATCCTACATGAGTCCCGGTGGAATGCGTTCTGGCAAACGAAAAGTTACAACAAATGTTCAGGGGTTCTAATGTTATGAAAAGCTAAAGGTCCCTTTAAATCATCCATCATATCAGGGAAAATTCACTAGTCAAACTAGACGTACGTCACAATCGTCCCCACTTTTAGACATGAAACCATTTTTCATGTTTTCATTTTTGACAATGGAGGTGACCTGATTGGTGATTTTAGGATGAGTGGTATCTTCAGTTTGCTCTTCTTCCTCTGTAGACCAGTTTCTACTCAGAAAATCAGCCCCGACATTCTGTCTTCCCGGAATATATTCCACTTTGAAAGAATAGACGCTTAGAAGGAGGGCCCAACGCATGATCCTAGCGTTAAATTCTTTATTGGCACCAAGAAATGCTAACGGAGCGTGGTCTGTTTGCACCGTGAACGATGTACCATAAAGAAACTCATGATGGCGTCTGATACCGTCAATCAGAGCAAGACATTCCCTTTCAACTACGCTGTAGTTCCGTTCCGCTTTATTTAATTTCCGACTGCCATAGGCAACTGGAAATAGCATGTTCAGGTCACTGTCATCGGCTTGAAGCAGTGTTGACCCGATGCCCTGACCTGACGCGTCGACTCTCAGTACAAAAGGTTTCTTGAGGTCAGGCAACCTCAAAATGGGGTATGCAGACAACTGTCCTTTCAAAGTGCTATACGCGTGTTCGCACTTTTGATCCCATATGACCTTATCAGGACAACCTTTCTTTGTGAGGTCAGTCAGAGGTGCCGTCAGTCCGTTGAAGTTCTGGATGTACTTCTGATAGTATGCACATAGCGATATGAAGGAACGTACGTCTTTCTTCGTTCGGGGTCTTTTTGCTGCCACTATTTTCTCCACGTTCTTCTTAATAGGCCAACTGCATCCGTGAGAAATAGTGTGCCCCAGGAAGTCTAACTGTTCAAACCCGATGAGACATTTGCTAGGTCTGGCTGTGAGACCCGTTTCCTGTAGTCTCCTGAGGAGCATAGCAACCGTAGCAATATGTTCTTCATAGGTTTCCGATGCAATTAAGATGTCATCCATGAAATTATGGATATGGGGACTTTGCAAAGGTTGTAGAAGCTTCCTCATCATCCTGGTGAACACTCCTGGTGCGTTATGCAAACCGAACGGCATCACGTTAAATGTGTAATGTCCTTCACTAGTGCTGAAAGCTAACAAAGGTTTAATTTCCTCCTTGACTGGTATTTGATAATAACCTTTGCTGAGGTCAATCTTGGAGAAGATCTTTGCTTTGCTGAGCTTGGTGAACAACTCAGAAACAGTTTGGAGAGGTTCGGGCTGGAATTCCGTTACAGCGTTTAGCAACCTGTAATCAATGCACAGCCGAACTTCCTTATTGGGCTTCTGCAACAGCACTACGCTCGAGCTGTAAGGAGATGTAGACTCACTGATAATTCCTGCCTGACGCAGCTTGTCTATTTCTCCGCGAAGTGCATCAGCTTTAGCGTACGGGATGGGGTAAACTCTGGTTTGAACAGGGGTCTCGTTTGTTAATTTCATATCAAATTCAATGAGATTTGTTCGACCAGGTACATCCGTTAAAACTGCACTGTACTGTTTTAGTAGAGCCCTAGTTTCTGTTTGTTGTTCTGGTGAGAGATTGTCGCCGAACTTGACATCTTTAAAGGATTCTGTGGGTTGCAGTGGATACTCCATGCAACCATCATCATCTTCCTCGTCTTCCGTTGCTATGGCGACAGCCAGGAGATGCTCGGAGGATGGCACCGGTCTTTCCAAATATTTCTTTAGCAGATTTATGTGGAAGACCTTCTCCTTTCCTTTGATGGAGATCTTGTAGTTGGTACGTGAGATCTTTTTAAGGACGGTAAACGGTCCTTGCCATCCGATGCGAAGTTTATTGCTTCCGGTTGGAAGTAGCAATAGGACTTTCTCCCCTGGTTGTAGTTCTCTCTCTTTTGCAGCTTTGTTGTATCTTTTAGTAATTTTAGCGCGGGCTTTCTTAAGGTTGGTAGTAGCTAGATCCCATCCTAGCTTTAGCCTTTCCTTAAGCTCAGATACATACTTGCTTGCAGAGACGACTGTCTCGTCAGCCTTCTGGTCTGTCAGGGACCGAAGTAAGGCTTCTAGTGGCCCCTTAATAGGTCTGCCAAATAAAAGTGTAGCTGGCGCAAAACCCGTAGACGCTTGGGGTACCTCTCGGTAGGCGAATAAGGCAGCCGATATATATTGGTCCCAGTCTTCCGGTTTCTCCTGACCCAGCTTACGTAACATCATGGTGAGGGTACCGTTAAAACGTTCCACGAGCCCATTTCCGGCCGGATGGTAGGGACTTGTGTGGATATGTTTGGCCCTCAAGATCTTAAAGATCTCCTCCATTAACAGGCTACGGAATTGGGATCCATTGTCCGTCAAAACTTGTTGAGGGAATCCCAACCGTGTAAAAATTTGCACAAGGGCTTCTGCGACATGCTTGGAATTAGTGCATGGTAGCGGTACGGCTTCGGCCCACATAGTGCAAGTGTCAACTAAGGTCAGGATGAACCTGTTCCTTCTTTTGGTCTTTTCCAGAGGACCAATAATGTCGACAGCAACCCGTTCAAATGGAGTCCCTACTATTGGCATTTGCCCCATAGGTACTGGGGGTGTCAAGTGCTTGGGTGCTACCCGTTGGCACTGGGCGCAGGATTTCACGTACCTGACAATGTCAGAGTTCATTCCTGGCCACCAATAGTGGTTTTTTATTCGCTGAATAGTGGCGTTTTGTCCCATGTGTCCGCTAAAGGGAAGAGAGTGCCCCATTTCTAAGATCTGGTTTCTGTACTGCGTCGGTACTAGGAGCTGGTTATTCCCCGTGTCCGGGTTGCCCGTTCTACGATACAATACACCATCCTTAGAAAAGATGTCTCCGTTGTGTCTGGGGTCCTTAGCCATGGGCAGTTTTTTTAAAGCAGGGCGCCAGAGTAGGGTCCTTTTGTTGCGCCTCCTTCAGTTCATTCGGCAACAAGTTTGGCGCAGGCTCCCTCTCCTTCTTGGCTTGCCCTCTTGTGGTTACCGCTGCCACAATCGGCTCCTTAGGTCTCCCAATGAACACATATCTACATCCCAGGATAACTGGGTAGATCGGATCATCCATTATGGCCGCTTTAATAACTCCTCTGACAAAGTCAGAGTGTATTTCTACCAGTGCGATAGGAAGCGTCCTGGGTGCATCACTCCTGAAAACTCCACTAAGTTTGACGGTTTCCTCTGTCTCCTGACCGGGTTTGACTAGGTGCCTAGCGACAATACAATCAAAACTTAATCCAGTGTCAAAAAGACAAGTAGTAGAGGTACCGTTCAAAATTACAGTTCCTCGAGTTGAGGGTCGGTCCCCCTCAGGTTGAGAATCACTGACATTGACTCTACCTTTCGAGGCTGTATGCAAACATCCAATGCGGTTTGCACCGGTTTGTTTGCCCTGATCAGACGTTCCTGGTGTAGGGGTCTTCCCTTTTCCTTGACCTTGGTGGCCGCGCTGCCACGTAGGCTTGTTGGGTTGATCAGAATTTTTGTTGGGGGGGTATCGGGTTTTGTAGAATTTCGATTTTTCCTGGGGGAGGTTTCTGGGTATTGTTATCTCGTTGGTTATAATGTTGAGAGGAAGTGGAAGAATAGGATGCCTGCTCTAGATTCTGTTTTCGAGATGGCTCATCGGTGGGTTTACGTTTAGTGCTGGGAAGTTCGGCCATTGCATTGCTATAGCGTTCGGCTTTATTGAGTATGTCTTCAAGCCTGACTGCCCCCTGTTCAGCCAAAAATCTACGTGTTTCATTCGACAAAGTGGATTTTATCTGCTCCACAAGAACAAGTTCGAGGAGTCCCTCATATGAAAGAGGTAGGTCAGATAATTCAATGCACTTTGTCAGATAACCCGTGAGACGTGAAGAGAACTGTGGAAATGTTTCCGTGCTCTCTTTTCGGCTGTTTCTGAACAACTGCAGAAACTTTCGGGCAGTCATCTCAAACTGCTGTAGTAAGGCCTTTTTCAACATGTCGTAATCATGTTGATTCGGTCCCAGCTTTGTGTACACGTCATAAGCATTGCCTTTCAGTGACGTTGAAAGTTTGAGCGCCCAGCGGGTACTCTCTAACCCATAAAGATTCGCGAGTCGAGTCTCTCGAATTTTTCTAGGTAGCTGTCAATTTTTTCGTTAGGGCTAGGAAAAGATTCTAAAGAAAACGACATAGCAGTTAATTGGGCAGATTGAGTACTGGAGAGGTCCATTGATTGAGACTGGGGCGAAGACGGCTCTCCGTTAGTCGAAGTAGAGGCGCCCCGACTCTCTAGAGCCTTAAGCGCCAGTTGATGCTGTCTTTCCTTGTCTCTCTCTCTCTCTCTGCGAGTTTCCATCTCTGCTTCAATTTTCTTCTGTTCCAAAAGACGTTCTTCCGCTTCTTTCTTATCTGCCCTCTCCTGGGCTTCTCTCCTCTCTGTTCTTTCTTTCTCTTCCTTCCTCTCAGCTTCTGCTCTCTGTTGCTTCGCCTTCCTCTCAGCTTCGGCTCTCTGTTGCTCCGCGTCATATATTTCCAATTCCTGGTTAATAAACGCGTTTGCAGCTTCTGCATCTAATCCTGCCTCTTTCGCTTCCAGCCTCAAGATGGACCTCATCTTTATCCTCTCTGCCATTGTTAAAGAATAAGATGAAGTATGCTTAGAGAACTAGTAAGAAGAAACGCGAAAGGGAGGAACTCTGAACCGCTACGAGAAAAAAAAAACACAAGTACAAATTTACCTGTGTTACCTCCTACCTGTACTGTGCAAACTTATCGCTGCTATTATCTGGCAATTAAGGCTCTAAACGCAAGCGACTATGCCACTAAATGGTAAGTTACACTGGAAAAGAATCTACTATTACTAACAGTAGAGAAAAATTTATATTAAAACAATTTAAAAGGAAAAAAAAAAAATTTCCCCTAAATTTTAAATCTCTGACAACAAACTCCGTCCCTAAAGTCAATTATTGAGATGAGACGTTGTTAACTTAATTTTTAAAAATCAGAACAATCCGTCTTTAGCTAAGCTCAACTCTTTTTGACTTCAAAAACCTTAGTGACTGTAAAACAATCACGCAATCCCAGCAACTTTTATAAAGAAAGAAATATAATTATCTCCGCCAGAGGATAATTAAAATAGCAAATATATTTGTTTATCTGTACTTTCTACTGCTGTGGAGAGAAAACAACCTGTAAATATGCTGTGTGGACAACCCAAATACTTAAAGAACGTTTGTCTAGGGGTGTAATTATTTATTTATTTCCCTAATTCACAAAGACAAATCATTCACACTCTACCTAGTTAGACCCAAACTAAATCAGACTCAAAATATCTTTAACCCGGCTATGCGATTGCCTCAAATGTAGCTCAAGATCCCAGAACCAGCCCACAAATATGTGTGCATCAAATGTATCTCAAAATTATCCCGACGAGCCAGCCAAATATTGTCGTAAATTTATTTTGAGAGAAAAGAGTCGTAGAAATAGTGGTCCGGTTTAGAGTGGAAAATGATGATGGAAAGCTCAGTGATAGAAAATGTAGAGATTTAATAGTTACTTCACAGCGTGCTGGAGGAGAGTAAAGACAGACTTATTTACGACAAATCGTGTCTCTCAATCTTCTCTTTCACTCTCCTGGTCAAACAATTATTTGCCAGTTTTCCAGACTCGCATCTGCGCGCTCACCGATTCGGTGTTTTCAAACACACACACACGACGTTGATACAAACTATATTAAACGAATAGGGGAAATGTTGGGCTTTGGGTATATCCAACACACAGAACTAAATGAGTTTAGGTGATTTTATTCACTTTAAACATCAATCACTAAAAATATCAGATATTACATAAATTATCATAAGTACACAAATGCAAATAACAAGTTTGGGAGGGGGTGAAGAAGATTGGTATCGACTAAGCCCTTCCCGCTCATTAGACAAAGACAAACCCAGTCCAGAGATAGATAATATCAGGAACACGGGTACGTTAACCTAACAGTAAAGTTAATTACTCTGAAAGAGGTGTTACCAAGTTAGGTATAAGTGATAGAAAAAAAAAAACCTGTTCTTCCCAGCTGTTCTTCCCTTTACTAAGCAAATGGAAAGGAGGTGGTTTTAAACAGAGTTAACAAATTATCAACTATCCCACTTAAAGGAACAATGTAGGGTATACAGAAAAGATATATGTTACCAGGTAAGCAAGTTAACAAAATGGTCACACAAAAGAATTAATTTCCTGTCATTCATACACGCGCTAGCAAAGGCCTTCACTCATCTTGCTCTCACTTACCGATTGTGAAAAAATCTTGCACTCCATAGAATAACACAACAGCAGTTACACCTCAACTAAATGTATGAGTGTTTGTTCAAGTTCTAGCCCCAGATTATCGGGTAGGCGGTCAGCACATAAAAGGATCCCGTAATCGCTGGAAAATGAATCTGTAGTTGTGTCTCTTTTCTTAATAACAGTTTCTATGGGAGGGCACGGTCTCTGATACCGGGGTGAGGATGGTGTGGTCTATTTGACTATGCCGCGGATAATAAAATTCTTACGCGTGCTGGTACACTTTATCCGTGAGGTATGGTTTAAGTCCAGTGAGAAAACTAGTCACATCACTGTTCAGGAAATTATGAATTATCTCTCTGTGTCAGTAAACTAACAAAGCTCGGGCCAGTGTTCTTCTTCCCGTTACGACTTAAGTTGTTTGATGGTGCGTTAAATTTGTCTTTGGGTGTGCTTTCTTTGCTATAAGTTAGATAGCGGAATTCCAAACATAGAATCGCCTCAAAGATTAAAAATTTACACAGTCTCAACAAGTTCTGCGTCAGGGGAACTCTACACACTGTTTATGCTTTGCTTTGCTTAGATTGATTTCTTTATTGCTTTCTTAATGCTGGGATCGCACAGGTTACGATCACTCTGTATGAAAGAAAAAAAAGACATGTAATATACCGAAAACAAATAACCTTCTAAAGCGCGATGAATTTCCCGTTAAGCCTATTATATATATGCTCGCGTATTTAATTATGTATTTAATAAACACTGCGCGAGTTCTAGTGGTTAAAAACACACACATCTATAAAACTAGGACTTAACTGAATTTATTAATTATAAATTCCTTCGCGACTTTAAAAGTTAATTTAAGCATCTATTATCTTTTGAAATAATATAATAGATAGATCATTATATTTAAAACTGGAACTCTTGAGATGGTTTAATTAAATAGATTTAAATTAACACAAAATCCCTTGAAATAGAATGACTAGACCACTGATCACTTTACACAATATATATTTTACCGCTTTGCACAGAATTAGAAATCACTGCAAATATATATAAAATCCAGGGGAAAATCTATAACAAGATTTCAATAAAGCTAGTGCTTCTGTAAAGGTCTGGCCAGCGAGTGATAACGTGTCTAGTTCTACATGGTCTATTTAGCTAAAATGAAATGTAAGTTGAGTGGGACATGATAAACTTGACAACTTATTTGATCTCACGAACTTTTGGGGATCTGACCGCCAAATCAAGAGAAGAAGCCGCCCCCTGGTCTTCGTATCCGCTCGCTGCTGCCCGTTTCGCTTTCCCCCGTTCGCTCGGTTCCTCGATTGACACCGAGACGCGAAATTAGCGGCAAGCAACTGCGTCTCGTATCAGGGAAAACTACTGTCTTTGATAGCGCCGATAGTCTCCCCTAAGATCCCTCGGTCTGTCTCTTTGATCTCGTCGCTGTATCCTACATGAGTCCCGGTGGAATGCGTTCTGGCAAACGAAAAGTTACAACAAATGTTCAGGGGTTCTAATGTTATGAAAAGCTAAAGGTCCCTTTAAATCATCCATCATATCAGGGAAAATTCACTAGTCAAACTAGACGTACGTCAGCTAATAATGAAGATAGAAACATGATATGTTGCACACTTCAAATATGGCATGTGCCAATTGTGTACACCAAATTGCACTGCAACCGGCCAAATAATACGGCTGCCCTAAACCGTTGAAATGGAGCGTGTTAGGAACATGCGTTATAAGCAGCGAATTGTGATAGAATTTCTCGTTGCAGAGAAGGAAACTGTTGTGAACATTCACAAGCGTCTATGTGATGTATATGGAAGTTTTGCAGTTGTGTGGTTGAGTTAAAGTGTAAGAGTATTTGTCGAGTTGGACAATCGTAGTGAAATCGACAATGATAATGGACTGACAGAGTTATAGATTACACATAAATAAGGTGTAAATAGGCGGTGGACTTGAGACAAACTTGGAAGAAGATTTATTATAAATTATCTCTCTCTCCAAGCATCAAAACACTTTTATAGTCTAAGCACCTCCCGCTCTCTCTCTTTTCTCTGATCAAAATTAGAGACTATAGTAAAGAGCTAAAACATGTTAATTATATATGAAAGGGTCGTGAACAGCGCATTAATAAATGAGTAAAATTTATTAAAGAAGAAATGTATGAAAATAATGCATATCAGCACAAACAACATAAATTTTACAGCAAAAATCACAAAGATGCAAAATACGCCAACGAACACACAGACCACCAACATAAACCTGTAGAAAACAGAGAAATAAAAATAAACAGAATGTCAGTCTGTCCGCTTTCGTGGGACCAAATGCGCTAGCTCCAGAAAGTGTCTTACATGTAGATATCCTTCAAGGTGATGGAATAAACTGCATAACTTTCCTTGTCGGTGCTATCATTGGTGACCCCTAATTGCGCGAGGGGGACTGGAAGACTGTCTATCTCCGGCTGACCAAATAAACAAAACTGAGCGTCAGTCTGTCCGCTTTCGTGGGACCAAATGCACTAGCTCCAGAAAGTGTCTTACGTGCAGATATCCTTCAAGGTGATGGAATAAACTGCATAACTTTCCTTGTCGGTGCTATCATTTGGAGACCAATAATTGCGCGAGGGGGACTGGAACTCTGTCTATCTCCGGCTGACCGCTCATATGTGCGAGGATTTAATATATCCCCGAAATACACAAGACGAAGTGACTTGAGGACAAAGGGTCCCCTGCGCTCTTATCCGGCGCTAGAATTGGCTTGCGTACTTGGTATTAAATCCGGTTTGGGCTGTCTTGACTGTGGTGTGACTGAGTGCTCCGTTTAAGCACACAAAGTCTGGTGATATTAAATTCTGCTATAGACGCTGGGCTGTTTGATATTTCTGGGAGCCGCAAATGCTCTGACTGGTAATCCAATAGGCGAGTAGGAAACTACTACTGCAATACGAATTTCAGATTTTGCGTTGGCTCGTTGCACACTGAGTGAGCTTATTTTCCCGTTTGAGAGAATGGCGTTGACAAAGAAAGGTTTTGTTTCAGGTATTTGAGGTGACAACTCGTGAGGCTAGATGTACTCAGAAACCCTCTAGAACGAAGAGACTGTGACGTTCTTCGCCTGACTGGAGACTTGACTCTAGCAATTCGGTATCCCTGAAACTGAGACCCAAAGAAGACGACCTTTACATCAAGCAAACAATAAAATTACACTAACGTTATCCAAACAGTTATGCTCCACGATGGGATTTAAATTTATTGTAATCCTTGCTATGATAGTTTAGGGCTGTCTTTATCCATATAAGTCTCCCTCCTGTTCCTTCCACTCTATCAATTATCAGCATGCGCCCGCATAGGCTATCTAGATTTTGTACACACATGTACCTGTCAGTAAATGTTCTGACAGCAAAATCTACTCCTCTTCTTCTCCCAACTCAACGTACAGGAAACCTAACCCTAAAGTTACCGCTGAGTGGATATGCTATTCATCTTACAACATTAAATGAATTTACATAAAATACAGCGTATGACATTACACAATAGTTGGTATGCGCCCTTTTTGGGGAAAATATTAACATCCCACCAGTGGATACATAAAAAATGTAATGTTCTTGCTATAATAATACAGTTGTGACTGAATCATAAGATATAATGTTTTCTATGGCTGGTGGCTGCTTTCCATGAATTTTATGACTAGTGTCTAGCTACACAAATCGGCATCTAATGATTCCACCCAGCCACTAGAAGTTTCTATCAGAAAGGAATAAGGGACTATCTCCTATAATTCAGTGTTATAGTGCCTGCATCTCACTATTCAGTTTTAAGTGAAAAAACCCCACCTCTGACATTTTCTTACAGTAATGACAGTTAATTCAGCCAACTATTAACCCAATGGTAAGCCTTGTATGGACTGATTCTACGCCTAGAGAGTATCTGTTATTGTAAGTTTATCATTTAACACATTATAAACTATAACTGCTTAAACACTACTTAACTAAGGCGGTAGACAGCGCTACATTTCACTGAATTAAATTACCGGGAGAAATCCTCAAAAATGAATTCAAGTCACATTCCTATCAGATATATATAAAAAGCTAACATGAATATATATATATATATATATATATATATATATATATATATATATATATATATATATATATATATATATATATATATATATATATATATATATATTATAAGAGATGTCAACTCATCCCAAGGAATGACTAGAAATAGGCAGTAACATTTAGTTCTGTGTTAACGTCTGCTTTATTCTCATAATGGTCTTCTCGGGCAGGAAATATTTTACGAGTGTGTCTGACTGATTAAACCCTTCTACTCTTATAGTTTACAAATAACGCTGCAAAGACACCTGGCATGGCTTGTTTTCTACAGATGTATCGGCGTGTAACGTAATAAAGAGTAAGACAAAGGTTATTCCAGAGACGACATCAGAGACAACAACCGCGAGAAAATTTCCCAGATAGACAAATACATAATATTATGAGCTCTAACTACGTCGTTTAAAGGCCAAACACAGAGACCAACCGCGGGTTTCTCTTTCCCTGATTCGGAGATCAAAACTGTTACCCAGACCTCAGAAGCTACCTGGCGCTCGTGATAAAACGCTTTACTCGCTCGCAAGAGAAATCCCTCTGGTCGGTCAACACCAGGTGCGCTGACGTAACATTATCGTTAGCTGACCGCTGAAGGCCAGAACGTAAACAAACCGCGGGGTAGGGTCTGACAAGAGGAAAAATGGCCACGAAGGTAGAATCCGAAAGAAAAGAAAATACAAAATGTCCAGGAAACCAGAACATTAAAAGAGTAATAAAACTGGGACGTGATGGAAAAATAAATTATCAGTCACTGTGACAAGTTAGCCCCCCTTTTTAAAGTTCGTGAACTGCGGACTAAAGGACAGTAATTTTTTTTCCATAGACGTCCGTTATATGTCCTTGGAACATCCTATACTCATAAGCCAAAGTCGTATCCAACGTCTGTCTGTCCATATGGCTACGAGTTAAATTCTTCCCTCTGTCTAGTAGACGCTCGGCGAATAGGATTTTGCGAGGCCACTCGGCACTAAAGTAAATCCTTTCCCTGTAAACCTGACCTTGGTTACACAGTTCGCTCGGCCTGTTTATCGTCCGGAAAACTATCCGCACCTGTTTTGAGTTACGGCCCCGCCTGAACTCACTGACCACTGCGTAGGTAATCCGCCTGTTACATACAGTGAAATCATTGCTGGACTCGGGATGTTTACGTTTCCTTGTGGGTTCTCGTGACACGCTCGTGTACTTAAATGACCTGAGATAGCTGCAGCCTATCGGAATTTTCCGCGCGCGTGTAACTCGAGTCGGCAAATGAAGCAGTTTGCTGCCCGAAGAAACGCTAGCATATTTCTCCTTCTGCCTTTCCCCACCTACTCTCCTGTTTCGGTGGGAACGTTGATCAATCTTCAGATCATGGCCGTCTAAAGGCGGGTCTGGAACTTTTTTTGCCATGCCACTCGTAATTCTGGCTTGGTCAACGGAAATGATCAAGTTGCTCGGTAATGGCCTGGCGTAGGCGATTACTTTGCTGTCCATCAGTGGGGTTGAGACCACTGGAATAATGCGATTACAATGAGAGAGCTCTGATGCCTGAAACGCAGAGTCTTCAATCGCATTCGGAGTTTCTACTGAATCATAACCGATCTCAGTAGCTTCTATCTTTGGAGAAAGATAGGTATTATCTGCGAGTTGCAGAATTTGTTGAGTCGCTTTACCGTTACTAACATGAAGTGAGCCAAAGCTCTTAACAATAGCTCCTTGAAAAGTAGTAAGGCCGCTTTTCTCACTGTCTTCTGCCCTGAGAAGTATGAGAGACTTGGATGGAGTACCAGGGATCCCTTCGCCTGAAACCCTGTGTCCACCAGAAACGTCAACTTTGCCCTCCCCGGAGGAAGTTACTGGCGTCAGTTGCACCTTGTCCTGCGATGCGAGATCTACTTCCTGGATTACAGGCTCCGCAGTCTGCATGCAAAGGACTGGACGGTTTGAGATCCCGTTAGATCGCGAAGTGCACGAGATAAAACTCTCGGTGTATTTTTCCAAAGTTCCTTGGAACGAATTGGAAATTCTTACTTTTTTAGCAGGCGACTTATTCTTGCACCTTTGCAGCTCAGGGTGATGAGAGGAGCGGCACCTCCTTTCTCCGATCGCTGAGTTGGAGGGATACTCTTCTGCATATGGTTTTTCGCTGTCCGGCCGGGAAGCTTGCAAAATATGACGTGATAGGGTGTGGCTCCCTTTTCTCGACGTCACGTGTCGGTTAGGTGGTGCTCGATCTGGAGCGTGAGAGGCTCGGGGTTCACCGCTTGCCAGACGGTAGTAATCCGTATTATAAAGCTTGTTAGCACCTCTCTCACCTTTGTGCAGTTTCTATGCCTGGGAACGTTTCGTAATTTTTCCCGTGGTTTTAGGTCTGCTGTCCCGACATAAATTCTTTCCTTGTTCGGGCTTCGGATCCAAGTCCAAAGGAAAGTCGATTTTCTGGAGTTGGGGCACGGTTTTAGCAGGCATGTTATCTGTCAAGGGCGCAAGGTTTACAGGAGCGTTGTCAAACAAGGGCGCAGTAGAAGGGGAACTAGAGACTACAATTAGTATCTGTTTCCATCCTCCGGATTTGGCTTTCCCGTTCATTCATTCTGATTTGGTGTAGCCTATGCCTTTCTTGTTCTTCTCTGTCCCTTTCTTGTTGCTCCATCTCCCATTTCTTGTGATTTCTTGTCGTTCTATCTCCCATTGCTTGTCCTGTTCTTGTCGCTCTGTTTCCCATTGCTTGCCCCGTTCTTCTCGCTTTATTTCTTATTGCTTCTCCTCTTCTATCGCTTCTTCAACATACTTTCGGGTGAATGCTTCGCTCTCCCCAGTTTGTTTACAGGACCATGCCAAGTTTAAATGGCTGTTAAACCAGTTGTCTACCTCGTATTGATCCTGCATGCTTATTGCATATTCTAGAAAGGGCTGGATTTCGCTATCCTGGTACTCCATGTACTTAGCTACCTCAAGGGCAATCCTATGCACTTTAGCTAGATCGGCATTAATCTCAGGGTGAGCAAACACTATAGAAGAATAAACCTAGAGATATCTTAGTTATCTAGTTCACTAGGGGCTGATTAACTTAATATTCAATAAAATCTAGGCTAGCATGGGAAAACTTTAAAAAATGGAGAAGTTTCTAGATACTCTGGTTGCAACAAGCAAAACCCCCCAAAAAACTCCAAAAAATGTAAGTGATATAAAACTTATTATCATCACTTCACCCCACTTCTGTCAGTACTTAGCTATTGAGAGGATTGGTTACTATCATCCGAATGAACACCCTCCCTCGGTACAGATGCAAGCTAGTAACTGACTATCTGTAGCTTCTTATCTCAGATTAAAGAGTTACTCCTGAAAAAATATTTAACTCTTAAAAAATATTTTTCTGACTTTTCCAACAATTGTCGTCAGATTTACCCACCCAAAAACTCAGCAGTGATACTAGCAACATTAACCAGCTGTCTCATGTGTAGCAGGAACAAAAATGTAACTTAATATTTACGATTGCTGTGGAGAAAAAGCGCTGTTCAGACTTCCTCCAAAAAAAAAAGTTCGATTTGTCTAGGGGATAGAAATTCCTATAATCTGCAGAACACTAAACTCAAAGAATAAAGATAGAATCTTGTGAGAGATTCATACCAGACTGTAACCTCATCTGTTGCGATTGCTGCAGATGTGGCTCAAAATCTCGGACGTGCAACCATTTTGTCGTGGTTGAGATAAAGTGTAAGAGTATTTGTCGAGTTGGACAATCGTAGTGAAATCGACAATAATAGTGGACTGACAGAGTTATAGATTACACATAGATAAGGTGTAAATAGGAGGTGGACTTGAGACAAACTTGGAAAAAGATTTATTAAAAATTATCTCTCTCTCCAAGCATCAACACACTTTTATAGTCTAAGCACCTCCCGCTCTCTCTATTTTCTCTGATCAAAAATAGAGACTATAGTAAAGAGCTAAAACATGTTAATTATGGATGAAAGGGTCGTGAACAGCGCATTAATAAATGAGTAAAATTTATTAAAGAAGAAATGTATGAAAATAATGCATATCAGCACAAACAACATAAATTTTACAGCAAAAATCACAAAGATGCAAAATACGCCAACGAACACACAGACCACCAACATAAACCTGTAGAACACAGAGAAATAAAAATAAACAGAACGTCAGTCTGTCTGCTTTCGTGGGACCAAATGCGCTAGCTCCAGAAAGTGTCTTACATGTAGATATCCTTCAAGGTGATGGAATAAACTGCATAACTTTCCTTGTCGGTGCTATCATTGGTGACCCCTAATTGCGCGAGGGGGACTGGAAGACTGTCTATCTCCGGCTGACCAAATAAACAAAACTGAGTGTCAGTCTGTCCGCTTTCGTGGGACCAAATGCACTAGCTCCAGAAAGTGTCTTACGTGCAGATATCCTTCAAGGTGATGGAATAAACTGCATAACTTTCCTTGTCGGTGCTATCATTGGTGACCCGTAATTGCGCGAGGGGGACTGGAACTCTGTCTATCTCCGGCTGACCGCTCATATGTGCGAGATTTTAATATCTCCCCGAAATACACAAGACGAAGTGACTTGAGGACAAAGGGTCCCCTGCGCTCTTATCCGGCGCTAGAATTGGCTTGCGTACTTGGTATTAAATCCGGTTTGGGCTGGCTTGACTGTGGTTTGACTGAGTGCTCCGTTTAAGCACACAAAGTCTGGTGATATTAAATTCTGCTATAGACGCTGGGCTGTTTGATATTTCTGGGAGCCGCAAATGCTCTGACTGGTAATCTAATAGGCGAGTAGGAAACTACTACTGCAATACGAATTTCAGATTTTGCGTTGGCTCGTTGCACACTGAGTGAGCTTATTTTCCCGTTTGAGAGAATGGCGTTGACAAAAAAGGGTTTTGTTTCAGGTATTTGAAGTGACAACTCGTGAGGCTAGATGTACCCAGAAACCCTCTAGAACGAAGAGACAGTGACGTTCTTCGCCTGACTGGAGACTTGACTCTAGCAATTCGGTATCCCTGAAACTGAGACCCAAAGAAGACGACCTTTACATCAAGCAAACAATAAAATTACACTAACATTATCCAAACAGTTATGCTCCACAATGGGATTTAAATTTATTGTAATCCTTGCTATGATAGTTTAGGGCTGTCTTTATCCATATAAGTCTCCCTCCTGTTCCTTCCACTCTATCAATTATCAGCATGCGCCCGCATAGGCTATCTAGATTTTGTACACACATGTACCTGTCAGTAAATGTTCTGACAGCAAAATCTACTCCTCTTCTTCTCCCAACTCAACGTACAGGAAACCTAACCCTGTAGTTACTGCTGAGTGGATATGCTATTCATCTTCCAACATTAAATGAATTTACATAAAATACAGCGTTTGACATTACACAATAGTTGGTGTGCGCCCTTTTTGGGGAAAATATTAACATCCCACCAGTGGATATATAAAAAGGTAATGTTCTTGCTATAATAATACAGTTGTGACTGAATCATAAGATATAATGTTTTCTATGGCTGGTGGCTGCTTTCCGTGAACTGCATGACTAGTGTCAAGCTACACAAATCGGCATCTAATGATTCCACCCAGCCACTAGAAGTTTCTATCAGAAAGGAATAAGGGACTATCTCCTATAATTCAGTGTTATAGTGCCTGCATCTCACTATTCAGTTTTAAGTGAAAAACCCCCACCTCTGACATTTTCTTACAGTAATGACAGTTAATTCAGCCAACTCTTAACCCAATGGTAAGCCTTGTATGGACTGATTCTACGCCTAGAGAGTATCTGTTATCGTAAGTTTATCATTTAACCCATTATAAACTATAACTGCTTAAACACCACTTAACTAAGGCGGTAGACAGCGCTACATTTCACTGAATTAAATTACCGGGAGAAATCCTCAAAAATGAATTCAAGTCACATTCCTATCAGATATATATAAAAAGCTAACATGAATATATATATATATATATATATATATATATATATATATATATATATATATATATATATATATATATATATATATATATATATATATATATATATATATATATTATAAGAGATGTCAACTCACCCCGAGGAATGACTAGAAATAGGCAGTAACATTTAGTTCTGTGTTAACGTCTGCTTTATTCTCATAATGGTCTTCTCGGGCAGGAAATATTTTGCGAGTGTGTCTGACTGATTAAACCCTTCTACTCTTATAGTTTACAAATAACGCTGCAAAGACACCTGGCATGGCTTATTTTCTACAGATGTATCGGCGTGTAACGTAATAAAGAGTAAGACAAAGGTTATTCCAGAGAAGATATCAGAGACAACAACCGCGAGAAAATTTCCCAGATAGACAAATACATAATATTATGAGCTCTAACTACGTCGTTTAAAGGCCAAACACAGAGACCAACCGCGGGTTTCTCTTCCCCTGATTCGGAGATCAAAACTGTTACCCAGACCTCAGAAGCTACCTGGCGCTCGTGATAAAACGCTTTACTCGCTCGCAAGAGAAATCCCTCTGGTCGGTCAACACCAGGTGCGCTGACGTAACATTATCGTTAGCTGACCGCTGAAGGCCAGAACGTAAACAAACCGCGGGGTAGGGTCTGACAAGAGGAAAAATGGCCACGAAGGTAGAATCCGAAAGAAAAGAAAGTACAAAATGTCCAGGAAACCAGAACATTAAAAGAGTAATAAAATTGGGACGTGATGGAAAAATAAATTATCAGTCACCGTGACAGCAGTCGACAGGGGTACAGTCAGTCGCTGGGTTCAGAGAATCAAAGAATCAGTAAGTGGAGATACGGAGCTGCTTGATCGGCCGCGCTGTGGACGTCCTGCCGCAGCCACCAGTGCAGAAATATTGAAATGCGCTGAGGTAATTATTCTTACTGATAGGCGAATCACTACTCAACAATTGGCCTTACAGCTGTCAGTCAGCATTGGTAGTGCAAATGCAGTTATAAAAACTCTCGGATTTTCTAAGGTTTGCGCAAGATGGGTTCCTCGAAGTCTCACAAATGACCACCGATTGCAAAGGAAAGCAATTTCTTCTGAATTGTTGGAGCGTTTCAATGCTGATGGAGAGAACTTTTCGGCTAAGATCGTTACAGATGACGAAACCTGGGCACATCATTTTGAACCTTTTCCGTACAGCCCTCGTATATATATATATATATGTGTGTGTGTGTGTGTGTGATAATAACAAATCCGATGTAAACACACACACAAAACCAATATTAACCTACATGAGACGCATTCCACACAATTGTGAATTCTTTTGATCTCCTCTTTGGTACGGTGACCATCTATCCACTTTTCCCCGGATTTATCCTCTTTTTCGTCTTAATATTGGGCATCCAAGCGGCTTGTTTCAAAACTGCAATTTGTTCTGCGTGTTCGTCTCGGATATGGAACATGACTTCGAAGAGGTCTATCTTATGCAAGTAGATTCTTTAATTAGTATTTTTCAAGTAAGTATTGAACGAATTGCAAAGGAAGGTAGCTGAGTTGTTGAAGAGCAATAGTGCATTAAATCTGTGATAGACATTCCTGTGTCAAAGGTCTGTGCCCTTGAAGATTCCGTATATGCTTTTTGAAAAATGAAAAAGCGGACTTCATAGTTTGTGTGATGTTTCATGAAGTTTTCATCAGTTGTTTAGGAGACTTATATATATCGATGAAACCATTAGAAAATCTCACATATTTTTCATGGAAGACCTTACATGGAGTACCAGCACGTGTGGATGTTCAAGCTACTGGGCAATATTTAACTGATAAGGATATTGCATTTATCGATGCAAGTGTTTTGATCATCTTAACAACCTGACACTGTTTAAAAAAAAAACAACAACATCAGTTATGCAGGACTCATGCAGTTTCTGGTACACAAGAGGCGAACCACAGTTTTAAAACAATTAGTAAATGTTGAATTTCATTCTGAACTTTAAATGATCGTACTGTATTTGTTTGCGGTGCCTGGTCACAATGCAAAAGTGGGCAGGTTTTTTTCATTGAAGGAAAGTCACTGGAAAAAAGACAGAAACATGTCCAACGTGGATTCTGTCATGGCTTTGCCTCCCCTGCTTTGCAGTAGTGGTCCAACAGTGGCCAAACCTCAAGAGTATCTAATATGCCTCTTCAAAGGTGTCTACCTTCGCACAAGATTGCTCTTGGCAGAGTTGTAGATAGAAGTATAATGACGCTTCTATCTCAAGGGAGTGATCATAAGATATTTCAGAAGAACAATGCTGCGTTGGGCAGGGCAATTGTTAAGTTATATCTGATCCGCCGACTTTTATGAAGAATTAAGAAATTATTATTTTCAGCTCGTTCAAGCCCCCAGATGGTGTTGATCCAGTGAGATTCCTATATTAGTATAGCTCTGTTTAAAATGTATTTAGTAAATTGACTGAGACAAACATGAAATACATTCACAATGATTAAATCGACGTTAAATGTGTATATTTACATATAACAAATTAATAATCAACGAAATTTTAACAGCTTTAAAAAGTTGAATAATCTTTAACAGAAAATACTCATCACTGTGGGATAGTAGGGTGTTTTATGAAAGAAGTCACTTGGCAGCTTTTATGTTTGACTTAGCTGCAAATGGTAGTCTCTTCTCCCTCTGGGTTTTTGGGTTCTGTGCAGATAGGTCACTGGAGTTCTCTGGTCAAAATTAAAGGCGCAGCAAGTTCCAATAAGATCAGGTTGTAACTGCAAAGCTGGTCCCGCATCTTTAAGACGCTCTGATTATCGTGTCTAGCTGAACGTCAGGCCACTTCTACCCTCACTTTGTTCCAGAGATTAGTACCCTCAATGGTAGCACCAACTAGTATGGTAAAAGAATAGAAACAAAATGCTCTCCTGAGTATTGCGTGTCCTGACACATGCTTATGTGTTCCCATCGTCCTATTCCACCATCCCATCTACCTTAGAATTTACCCTTGATGGGAATTAAGCTTAATTTACATTCAAATGACAAGGTTAATAATATACATAGAATATGTTTACATTTATATCTACACTGGTTAAAAAACGTTCACAATATAGATAGAATAAATTTTCATTTACATCTACACTCTTTTAAAAGCTTGAAAACATTTATTATTTTTAAGTGAATAGGTTTACATAGACATTTACACTAGTTTGTACTTGTAAATATTATAATTTGAATGTACATCATTTATTTCATCTTTTTCTTCCTGCTCCATATGAAACTTTGGACTACATATGCTTTTAGTTTTCTTTAACAAACTAGCAATAAAGCAGTCACAAGCCCTTTGCAGTGGTGGTTCATGAAATAATCATTCTATAGGCTGAGGTTTCCAGCATCAAATGACTTGGATATCCACTAGCGATTTTAACATATTAATATTCACATGGCAATATATATATTAACAACGATATCACCACCATGACAATCGATACTAAATGGGAACAACTGAGAACAGCAATGACAGAAGCGGCTGTAGCGACCACCGGATACCTAACACATAAAAAGAAAAAATGGATGAGAGAAGATACTTGGGATAAAATACAAGAAAGGAAAACAGCAAAACTACTAGCGGCAAGTACACATAATACAGTTGAATCTTGCAAACTAACTTATAACTTGTTAAATAAAGAAGTGAAGACAAAAGCTCGAAGAGATAAAAGACATTTCATCAATGAACTGGCCATAGAAGCTGAAAATGCTGCAAGTACTGGTAATAGTAGGTGCCTTTATCAAATTACAAAACAATTATGCCACCAGCCTACTGATATGGAAACACCTGTTAAAGATAAATTAGGGAATTCAATACCAACAGGAAAAGAACAAATGAAGAGATGGGCTGAGCACTTCATGGAGGTGCTTAACAGACCACCGCCAACAGTAACACCTGATTTTAATAATGAAACACTCACAACCACCTTGCCAATAACTTGCGATGAATTCACACTAGACGAGATTAAACAAGCCGTTAAAAGATTAAAAAATTTTAAAGCTGCTGGAGTTGACGAAATTGCAGGCGAAATGATTAAAGCAGTTAATGACAACAACCTCTTGAGAATTTTAGATATTATAAATGAAGTATGGAGAGAAGAACAACCACCACAACAATGGAAAGACTGTATTATTGTAAAGTTACCGAAGAAAGGTGATCTATCAGACTGTAATAACTGGCGTGGTATATCTCTATTATCAGTACCTGGAAAATTATTATGTTGCATGATGTTAGAAAGACTGAAATTGCATGTAGACGAAAAGATCAGAGAAGAACAAGCAGGTTTCAGGCCGAAACGATCATGTATTGATCAAATATTCACACTAAGAACAATTATAGAAGAATCAGTTGAAATGCAATCACCACTTATTATCACCTTCGTCGATTTTCAAAAAGCCTTTGATAGTCTACACCGCCCATCATTGTGGAAGTTACTTACAATCTATGGTTTTCCAACAAAATATGTGAATGTAATCAAAGCGCTATATGACAATGCAAGATGTTGTGTTAGAACAAATAAAGGGAATACAGAATGGTTTACAGTAGACACAGGGGTGAAACAAGGCTGTATTATGTCACCACTACTTTTTGGAATAGCTATTGATTGGGTTATGAAAAACTATACCCACAACGAACAATTAGGTATAAAATGGACAGATGGAAAGTCCCTGGAAGACCTCGATTTTGCAGATGATTTAGCATTCTTAAGTCCAACACCCAGACAGGCCCAAGAAGCAGTAAATAATCTGTGTCATTTCTCGGTTAAAATAGGTCTCCAAATAAATGCCTCTAAAAACTAAAGTTATGAACTTTTCTAACGAGACCTTCGATATCATCCTGAACGGGGAAAAACTACAGAAAGTTGAAAGTTTCAATTATTTAGGCAGTAAAATGACTCAGGATGGTGACACAACAAGAGAAATTCATACTAGAATTGCTTTGGCAGCTAGCGCCTTCAATAGATTATCTAAAATTTGGAAATTACGATCACTGAATATACATACCAAGCTTCGTCTGTTTAATTCGAATGTCATCTCAGTGTTAACATATGGCTGTGAAAGTTGGAAAATCACAAAATCATTAGAGAACAAGCTGAATACATTCGAGAACAAATGTCTTAGAAAACTCATGAACATCAGTTGGAAAGAATTCAAGACTAATCGACAAATAAGAGAAGACTCTAAGCAGAAATATGTCTCCGACTATATAAGGAAAAGACGATGGTCATATATCGGTCATGTCCTACGAATGCAAAACAACAGAATACCACTACAGGCGCTCACTTGGGTTCCTGAGGGTAAGAGGAAAAAAGGAAGACCAAAAGAAACACTTAGAAGAACAATAACAAGAGAAGGAAGAACGTTGGGCCTAAATAATGTGCAAGAGTTAAGAGGAGTGGCGTCACAACGAACAACCTGGAGAGCAATGGTTTCTGCCTTATGCGCCGTGTTTGGTGCTTAAAGAATTTATTATTATTATTAATATATATATATATATATATATATATATATATATATATATATATATATATATATATATATATATATATATATATATATATATATATATATATATATATATATATATATATATACTGAAGCACATTAAAACACACCACTATTATATATACTGGTGCCGAGAAGCTGGAAAAAAAGTGTGGGAATGGGTTTTCCCCGTCTTTGTCATGAGGTAGAGAGCGAATGGCTGCTGGAATAGAAAGTGCATGATTCACGTGTTTGTGTACAGACTACATGAAAACAATGAAAGTTACACGTGCAACACGATTCCCAACAGCTATGACCCTGAAAATGTGTACGCGTTGTGGCAGTATACTCGGTATAAAAAGGCTGTTGAGACAAAACACCCAGTACATGTGCTTGAAATGCCACGACTATCTGAAAACGACCGCCAACGAGCCATTGGTATGTTGGAGACCGGAATGAGCTCGCGGGCCATTGCCAGAAGGATGAATTGCCACCACAGCACTATTGTACGTCTCAATGAACGTTACGGAACTACTAGCAGTACCCGGGATAGACTTCGGAGTGGCCAGCCACGAGTTACTACCCCTGCGCAAGATCGTCATATTGTGCTGAGTCACCTAAGGAATCGTTCTCTCCCGGCAAGTCAAACAGCAAGAGCAGTAGTGGGTAGACGTGGGCAAGTCTCTCGAATGACAGTCATACGACGACTCAGAGATACAGACCTTACTGCAAGACGACCTTATGTTGGGCCAAACTTGACTCACAGACATCGTCAGCAGCACCTGCAATGGGCAGAGCAACATGTCAGATGGACTAGACTGCAGTGGAATGCTGTACTATTCACAGACGAGAGCAGATTCAACATATCCTTTGCTGATGGACGTATGTAGATTTGGCGACGGTGTGGAGAGCGCTTTGCAGATTGCTGTGTTCGTCAGCACAACCGATTTGAAGGTGGCAGTATTCACATTTGGGGAGGATTCAGTTTTCACCATCGCTTGCCTCTTCACGTCTTCCGTGGAAATGTTAATGCTGTGACATATCGAGATGAGGTTCTGGATGCATTGGTTGCTCCTGCGTTCACAAATTATCCAGACTTGCAGATTCTCCAGCAGGATAACGCACGTGCGCACACCGCATGCATTACGCAGCAATATCTACAACAGCAGAACATTGTGACGATTGATTGGCCTGCCCTATCACCAGACATGTCCCCTATAGAGCATCTGTGGGACGAGCTTGGACGCAGAGTCTACAGGCAAGGTTCTCCAGCTAATCTGCAACAGCTCGAAGCTGCTCTTACACGTGAATGGGACTTGATTCCCCGGACTTTCCTTCAGAGACTTTTGCGTTCCATGCGGAGCCGCTGCCAAGCTTGTTTGCAAGCACACGGTGGACATACCAGATACTGAGGATAGTGTGAATGAATTTTTTTATTGGTTGCATTTTTGGTTTTCTCACTTTCCTGCACAGAATGCAATGAATTTCATAACAATCAAATGTACAAATTAATGACCAGCATGGATTCATAGGAAAATGAATAAAGATTCCAAATATGTAAACTTGTAAACACTTATATTTACATTTCACACTCTGTTCCTGGATTATACAGGTGGTGCGTTTTTAATGTGCTTCAGTATATATATATATATATATATATATATATATATATATATATATATATATATATATATATATATATATATATATATATATATATATATATATATATATATATATATATATATATTTGTTCACATGTTAGTAATGAAAAATATAGAATGTAAAATGCACAACTTACGCCAATATTGGCTCACAGACTGTTTGCTCTAGGAATTAAGGCACTGGAATAGGCCTCTTACACGTGTTCTTGTGGGTCGCTTTTTAAAAAATGAATTCCCACTATGACTTTATCTTTATAATAATTACATTCTGGGAATCCTTGTTAAACGGTAGAGTTTATTCTGGGCTCTGAAGTCCTCAAATATGCTCAATCAATGTTCCGGTTCCGATATAAGAATCTTGATTCTAGGCTCTGCGATGTGTGGTTGTTGTCTTGGCAAGCGATTCTCACATTGAACTAGACTTGCAAAAAGTGTCAGATTATATTCACTGTCTTCCCCCACATTTTATTGTTACGAGGCTAAGCAGGGCTTCAATCGTTTCAAACATGCGTGTTTTGCGGGTTAATTTCAAATATCTCCACGCAGGAAAAATTCAGCGCGTAATGCAGAGGTCACCTCTCCCATATATGGAAATAAAACATCCGATTGCTTTATATGCGAACTCACAAACACATCTGTGAACTCATTTCCTGTCTAAAAGCCTACAAATACAACATCTTACTTTCCTCTGACACAGGCGGACCGGAAATGATTATATCATTCATATCTGTCCAAAATGTGTCGCCCAGACCTGTAATCTCTTCATCGCTCGCTTGTGCACACAAAATCCGCGAAAACTGAGCAGACCCATATGGGTTTTACCTGCGCTAATCTCAGCAAAGCTGTGCAACGCCAAGCAAATGTGACGAATTATCACCAAAAATGAGTGTCAAATGAGTTGACAATATCAAATACTGCCCCAATCCATCCTGTTACAGATTCCATCAAACAGAAATTTCATTCTGCGATATAATTTAAAAGAAGTGTCATACGGTCAGTTCCATGGATTTTTAAAGAAAATAAAGAATTGTTAAAGGAGATAATGTTAGCCAAAAAATAACTAAATAAAATAAAATCAGTAATAATCAAATTAATAATCCTATAAAATACTGATTAAAGTGTGGACAATTAATTTTTATTTTAAATGATTTTAAAACATAAACGTTAAAAAAAATTTATTTCAATTTTTTTTTCTAACTTTTATAAAAATAAATCTGGCTCTAGCCATCACAGTCATACATTAATAAATTGAAATTAGTAAGTCCTCTGTTTTTGTCCTATTTTTGGTGTCTTGAATTGTCTTTTTTTACGCCAAAAAGTCAGAACAGTCCTCTTTTTGTGAAAAACTATGGTCTAATAAAGGAGGTAGCCAACTCAAGGTTCCTGACATCTCTAAACAGTTTTTCGTTGACAAGTGGGTTGTTGCCTTATGCTACTCCGTTCATCTCTGTAGGTTGGACAGGACTGCAGCAGGTGTTCAGCTGTCATCGGGCTGGTGCTGCACGTGCAGAGACCTGTTTCACCAATTTTGTACTCGTGATATAGATGGTATCTCAATCTGCTGTGTCCAGTGCGTAGCCGAATAATTGTGACCTGTTCTCTGCTAGATAGCTGATGATATGCATCATTTTTTTAATGGCCTGGGAGCTCTCTTTCCCATTTGGACTTGAATGTAGCTTTTATATTAGTTTTTTGGCATTTCGTAAGTTGTGTCTATATCATTTTGTTGTAGGGCTCGTCCTTCCTTAGCAAGTTTGTCTGCCTCCTCATTTCCTGGTATGTTGCAATAATCTGGTATCCACTGAACTGTGCACTTGTTGAAGCATTTGGCCAGTCTTTCAAGAGAGTTTATCAGATCGTTCAATCCTTTAGCATGGTGGCTCTTCAGAGATGTTATTACTGAGAGGGCATCTGTAAAGATTACTAATTGTTTTTCTGCATGTGCTTTACATTCAATAGGAGTTTCCGCTGCCTGTTTCAGGGCTTCTGCTTCAGCATTGAAATTATTGCAGTATTTGCCAGTGACGATTGCCACCGAGTGGATTCTATTCTTTAATTTAATGAGGATGCCAGTATTCCTCGTTTTCAGCTGCATTTTTTGCTGAACCATCAGTCCAAAGCTTTGCTGGAAATTGTTGGTCAATATACTTGATTGCTATACACTTTCTTTGTGTTTCTGTCTGTGTTTCCTTACTTTCAATGCCTGGAATATCAGGTTTTAACTCTGGAAAGCATATTATTTTCCACAGTGGCATAGTTGTGCTTGTTGGTATTTTCTTTACGACTGAGCTCGCTAGCATGGATTTTTTGCTAATGTTTTCTTTTGCGTGGGCCAAAAAGTTAGTTCGCTTGAGCCTGCCTCTTCCTAGCCTTCTCATTCTCTGGAACATGGGGTGTGTCGTGAACTGTGTAAAATTCTCTAGTAGTAAATGTCATCATATCGGAGAATCCCCTGTTTATTATTGCACTCGACCAATCAGATTATTTCGCTCCACCAATCAGAGAAGAGTTCCCTGTAAACAACACGAACGCACTACAATGGTGAAATCGCGGAGGAAGCAAAATGTGTAACACGAAGTTAGAATCAAGCGTATATTTAACAAACGGAATAATGGAAAAGGAATTCCACATGATCTCAACTTAGGAGCAGATGGAAGGCAAGTATGGACATCGTTGGGGTTTTACTTCATGTCCTATTCACAGTGTAATTGGAAATATTGCGTGTATTATCGTAGCCGAAATCACGCAAAGGCGAAGTTGAAGATTTATATAAAAATGAAGAATGCTTGTTTTGGAGGCAAAACTTCACTCAAAGGAAGCCAAAAGTAAGCTGGCACTAAAAGTATTTGAATGTATTTGATACAAAAGTATATATATATAAAAGTATTTGATATAATAGGTACAGCTGATGAAAAGAACGGATGAGATCTTTGTTAAAGATACAAAGTAACAGGTAATACATCCATCTTTACAGCAGAATTAGTGGCAATCCTAAAAGCTTTAGAAATAGCTGCAGAAAACCCACCAAATAAAGTAACCATTCTAACAGATTCCCTTTCATCAGTATTAGCTATCAGAAACAGAAGTGAATGTAGTAGGCCAGATATTATAGAGGAAATACTACAGGTTAATACATATCTGCACACTATAGGATGCTGTGCAACACTAACATGGATACCATCACATGTGGGGATAGCAGGAAATGAGCTTGCAGACAAAGAAGCCAAAGGGGGAAGAACTAGCCATAACATAATTGAGGTAAGCTTAGGGAAGTTTGAAATTAAGAGCTTAATTTCTCAAGCAATAACTAAAGAGTGGATAACAGCATGGGACCAAAGTAAAAAAGCAAGACACTCATATAAAATCCTAAAGCAAAAAATGTCAAATACAAGATGAACTACAAATACCAATTAATAAAAAATTGCTGAGGCTCAAGCTTGGAACGGGATATTTCATGATTGAGGAACCCACATGTGAAGAGTGTCAAGAACCAAACACAATTAGACACTTTCTGGTGGACTGCAAAAAATATGACCAGCAGAGGCAAAACATTAAGACATACTGTAGTAACCACAAGGTAGAAAATGAGTGTAGAAAATCTCATAGGCACAAAGACACCTTCAGAAGTGCAAAAGTTAATAAAACACTATATTACAAAAACTAAAGCTAACATACAAAAAATAAATAAGGATATGAGCCAGAAGTCCACACTGGTGAAAGACTCCCCCCAGATACATACAGATTAACCAAATAAACCGTCCAGTGAAAATTAAAAACATACCAGCTTAGAAAATATCATATTTTGGATTTTTAAAAAGCCATTTTGAACTAGGCTATAACTACACAAGGAAAATACCTACTAGAGATAATATAGTATAAAATAAATACAAACAAAAAATATTACAATAAAGGAAACACGTCCTGATATAACCAACAGCTCCATGTACATGGTAGATGGTTGAAAGGGGCGTGCTACAAAGAAAAGTAGCAAACACTTTAATATAAAAAAATTTAAAAAAGAGGGAAGATGGACGCAACAAACTGCGTGACGTCACTTGTTTCTCGGACGCCGGCAAATTGACTATATACCAAGATGAGATTTCAAGATCAGGACACACACAACGAATCCCTGGTGAGCCCAGAGCAAATAACCACAGAAACAGTGGAGATTCAGGGGCCAACCAAGGGAGCATTATCCCTAACGTTGCCCGTAGCAAAGATCTGAGTGAATTGTCGCTATGTGGAAGGGGAAATCAAAGCAGCGATTCTTGATGATCCTGTCTATTCCCTGATAATGGGACGTAGATATGTCTTCCTAGGACCGGTAGTAAGATGGACTATATTTTCTACATTGGAAGATCTAGAATATGCAGATGACATTGCACTACTAGCACATTCACATCAACACATCCAGGAAAAAACGGATAGACTTAATAAGTTTAACCAGCAGGTGGGCTTGAACATCAATTTAAAGAAGTCAGAGGTCATGACGCTCAATGTGAGTAACCCTGAGCCCATATCAGTAAGGAATCAGCAACTGGTACAGATAGACACCTTCACATACCTAGGATGCATAGTAACACCAGACGGCGGGGCAGGCAAAGATATCAACATCAGAATGAATAAGGCAAGAACAGCCTTTTTTAGCCTAAACAACATCTGGAAGTCCTCTCATACAGCACAAGCACAAACTTAAGATTATATCAGAGCTGTGTGCTTTCTGTGCTTCTCTATGGTGCAGAATGCTGGAGAGTTACAGAGAAGAAAATGTCGAAATTGTCCTCTTTTCACACAACATGCCTAAGAAAAATTCACCGAATCTTTTGGCCGAATACCATCACCAACCAAGATCTGCTTACTCGGAGCAAGCAAGAGGACATGCACACCATCATAGCTGGCAGACGCTAGAGCTGGGTTGGCCATGTCCTCAGAAGAGATATAAGTATTTAAACCAATAAAACGGTATTTAATCAGTTTTACAAATAACGGTTCACAAGAAACAAGGGACGTTTCGGGTTTTACCCTTAGTCAGCCACAAACAGGTGACAAAGACAAGAATTACATATAGGTACTACAAAACTATACGATGATGAGAAATATACAACAAATGGGCGATACAAGCAGTTCTGATAAAGCATAATGAACAAATGTAAAAATATGAAACAAGAGAAGAACACAAAATACAGCAGTCACGAAACGAAAACAGGGTAGCAGCAATGCCATCACAAGAACAGCTATGCTTTGGACCCCTGAAGGAAAACGAAAGAGAGGCCGACCAAAAACAACCTGGCGGAGGACTGTGGAGGCTGAGATGCAAAGAATGAACCAGAGGTGGGGCACTGTACGAACGATGGCCGCCGACCGAGCAAAGTGGAATCACTTTGTTGTTGCCCTACAAGACGCCACTAGGCGTGATGGTGTCATAAGAGGTTTTGAAGTTACTAAACTATAGGCTATCCTGGACAAATAGATGTATCAGAGGATACCAGGATAGTGCCAGATAAGAGACTGGTCTTATAAGTAATACCCCCTTCTCTGAAAAGAGCAAGGGTGTATAGACATCAAAGTGGGGTCAAGCTATGTACGTTTCAGAGAAGATGATGATGATGTAGTACTCTGAGTCCCTAACTACTACCTCTTAAGATTCCAATTTGGTAAATGATTAACTGTGTTATTATATTTGGCTACGTCTAGGGTAATTTATTTAATCTAATTTGTAGTTAATTTCAAAACAGAACTTTAACTTTAATAAAATTATTAAGCAAGACTGTATGAAATGTTTATGTACAATTTAATTGTCCTGAACCTCAATCTTTTTAGGTCAGGAATACTCAAAATCAAGAAAATGATATTTACAAATTAAAATAAATATATTGGAAACATCTGTCCATTTTGTAGAACGTTCACTGGAATAACTACACACAGTTTCTGTTCAACTGATGGTTAACTTCTGCTAAAGTTAGATTGTAAGTTTCTTTATTACTTGGGAAGGTCTTCTCTATTCCTCATAAAAGGGTTGAAATCTAGTTTGATTTCTCTTGGGTGAATGAGTTTGATAAACTGACATTGGCCTTTATAAAAGGCTTATAATGTTGTTGCTGCTCATAAACACACGTCAGGATCACCAACTTTGTGACTCCTGGCTGAGAAGATTGGGTCTGGCTCCAGATATATAAGGAACTCTCATCTCCCACACACTTCCTCTCAAGTAAATGCAGCCACGAGGAAATTTCGTGATATAACCTAGAATAGAAGGACAACCCATTCCATGTAGAAGTCTGCCTCAATCCATTCACCCATAAACAATATTAAAACTTACCCTTTTCAGTTATTGTGCTAACAAGTTGCACAAGACCTTGAATTCCTTTTGCCTACAATCAGTTCCATGTAATCACTCTTTCTCTGTTTTGATTCAGTGTTAATGTCCTTCGTCCATGCTTGGCTTCCGTACAATAATCAGGTTAAGTGCAAAACAGCATGTGACCTGTTGATTACTTCATTCTAACCTTTCCTGTACGTTTTTCACAAGATCTTTTAACAGTGAGTCACTCCAGAAGAAAATACTAATTTAAACCAATACTAACACTTACGGTCGTAATTTGTTGCCAATTTTGCAAACACTATACACATTTTTCCCATTTAGAACATGTCGGCAAAACTACACACAATCCTACTTGGGTCAGTATGACACAACACATCCGCCCAGCAGTTTCACTTTCGAATAGCACTCGAACAAATAGTCTGCAGAGATGAAGAAAGCACAAGCCAATGACGGCTCATTGCAATCTCGATTTGGCAAGCTACCCCAAGCACATACTCCCCCGGAGAAGGGAGATCACTATATTGAAAATGGACTCTTGTACAGGAAAGCTGGTAGAGAACCAAAAGGACATGGACAGATTGTAGTTCCGTCCCCGTCAACCAAGACTATCATGCTGTTCCTGCACTGATTTTTTGCAGTGTTTACTCTCTGACTTTAGTTTTACCAGGGTGAGTTTCCTGGGCATGCCCTTGGTGGGAATTTGGGACATGTCCACATGCCGGTAGACGCAATGTTTCCGCACCTAACAGGGTGGGACATGCTCCTCTGAGGGGTTTCTGTAGGGTCCCCCACCCATAGTCAATTGTTTTATCCCGTAGACTCAGGGGACCGGTTATTTGGCTCCAGTTATTCGCCATTCGCCAGAGCCGTGTATGCAAAAACAGCAAGCCACGAGCAGGAACGGTTGGTTTGGTTGACAGAGGCTATGTATTCGCGCAGGCGTTACCTTCCATTTAGGAAGGGCCTGTCTTGTCAACCTTTGTCTCCCCCCCCCCCCCCCACACACACACACACTGGGAATTTCATGCATGTGGCATTTCTCTCACTACATACTTACTTACTTAGGCGTTCCTCTTCTACCGTGAGGTGTAAAGGTTTGTAAGAGAGAGCGCCATACTATTCTATCGGCTGTCTTCCTCCTGGCTTGGTTCCATTCTAGTCGGTCCTTCAAAGATTGTCTAATGTTGTCTTCCCAGCGGACTTTGGGTCGTCCTGGAGGTCTGGATCCCTGGCTCTTAGTTTCCCATGCTTGCCGTGGTAGCCGATCTTCTCCCATTCTGCAGACATGGCCAAACCATCTTAGTTGGGACTATTCTACTTGGGTCTGCAGGGGGTGGGATTTAAGGCCTTGACGTATCGTCTGGTTGCGGACCATGTCTCTTCTTGTTACTTCAACCACCTTTCTCAGATACCTCATTTCTGAGGTGTGGACCTGGCTTTTGTGGGTTGTAGTTATTGCCCATGACTCGCATCCATACGTCAAGACTGGGACATAGGTGGAGCGGTATACAGTCATCTTCGTCTCCTTACTAACTTCTCTTTTGCTGAGGAATCCTCGATTTATGGCTTGAAAAAGTCTCCCAGCTGCTGCTCTTCGGGTAGCCAACTCTTCTTTTATGCCTCCCTTCCAATCTATGACAGCTCCATGGTATTTAAAGTGGTCGACCTGCTCCAGGACCTGTTCTCCCAGCATAATCTGATGTCTTCTTTCCTCTCGTGATATCACCATGGTTTTTGTTTTCGAGCTGCTTATGATCATCCCTCTCTTCTCCAGCTCTTCCTTCCAGACTTGCAGGTTGGATTGAAGATGTGCCTTTGATTTAGCTATCAGGGCAACATCATCAGCAAATGTTAGCTCTGAAATACAGACCTGTCTCATCTTCCAGTAACCCTCACTACATACACTACATATTATATGCACAACATACTCCATAAACAAACAGTATATCATTCACTTGGAAACTACATGAATGTATAATTTCTCTCACTACATACCTGTCGTAAATTTAGATAGGTTTGAAAGTTATTTATGGTCCCGCCTGAGTAGAGTGGATGGTGATAAGTATATGAGAATGAAGGTGTGAGAAATAGATTTCACGATTGAATAATTTAAGAAGAAGACCTGTCTCTAGAATGAGAAGTTTCTCTAGTCCAGCCTATCTATACGACTATATTTTAGTACAAGACAATCTTGCCCCTCCCTATACCTAGAAATATAAGTTTAACTACACACACACATACACAACTATGTGACAACAAGACACACAGACGTGAAAACTATGGTTAATTGGGTATGGGTCTGACCAACACACAAAGTTAAGTTTTCTTTGTTTTTTATTATCATTAAACTTGACAACATCGAATATCTAAAGAAAGATCAAATAAAATCAGAATTACATGCATAGAAAATTACCAGAATACATGTTCCCTCCCCTTATTGAGAAAAAGAACCCAACAAGTTAATAACCCCAAAGGTCAAAGGTTAGCACTATGTTACAGCATAGACAGTAAAGAAAAGAACAAAGTTCCTACTAAAGCTATCCAGTAAAGTAAACAATATTTAAGCAGAATCCAGATAATACAATTTTCCTGTAACAAAGAAAATATTCACTCTCTCTGACATACGTGGCCACTCACTCGCTCTTCTTGCCTACTCTTGGTGAAAAAATCTCTTGGACATACAATCCCTGAATATATAATTTCCAGTGTCTTTATCTTCCAAATTGGCCCCAGTCCCTCCTCTGATAATTAAATTTTATAAGGGGGACGCCTAATTTAGTGGTCGATTCCTGGATAGACAAATGTCACCTCGAATAGTTAATGTAGAAAAAAACCCGAGATCTTGTGTTCACAGTAAACAGTAGAAACTACTTCCAGTATAAGGACACATCTGGTTGCTAAAAACTGTTATTTATGATGGTGATGGTAAATCCTATCGGCTTGCTCTGGGGTGAGTGCCGATTTTGAAACAGCGTAACTTGCTGGATAAATCCGCTGATACGACTGTCAAACGTCAGATGGTAATGTTATTTGTGTTACGCCACAATGGGCTGATAAAATTGAATGAATATCTGGGTATTGGTAAGTCCAGTTAACTTTACTATTTAAAATGTTTTTGCGTCTCTTTGGCCAATTCTGTTCACAAATGAACTTGGGGAAGTGTAAGCCAAGAAGAATACAACATTCACCAATCAGTAAATGAAGAAAAGAACCAAAATAGACCGCTGGTCGCCTTTGATCAGGTCATACTTAAGAAAAGAGAAACATTTATGAAAAAAATGCTAATATACATAGCAACATATATGTACACGGAAGGGGACAAGACAATCTCTTATCCTCTCCGTCAGTCCTGATTAAAGTTAAAAGGCACACGGTGTCTTTAGCCTATCCTATCGCGCGTCGCTTAGCGGGTGCAGGTTTGGTTGAGGTATGCAGCCTTTCCCCTCCTGCCCCGGTCACGATCAGCGCACAATGTCAATTATTATTTAGTTACCCATACGCGCACTTAACAAATATCGCATGTCATTAATAACTATTAGATTGTCGGCATCTGTGGGTCGTTGTATGGTATTAGATAACAGTCACTTACTAAAATTACAATCAATCAGTACCATTTAGATTCCCAAGGAGCATAGGCCTTCAACAAACACATGCCAAGTCTTCCTGTCCTGTGCCATCCACTCAAGTTCTTTCCATGTTTTCCTCATAATTTTCACGTCTGTTTCCAGTTCTCTTCTCCATGTGTTTTTTTAGTTTACCTCTGCCTCTCTTTCCCTGTGGATTCCAGAAAAAGGACTGACTTGTAATGCTATCAACAGGTTTCCTCAATGTGTGTCCTGTCCATCGCCAGCGTCTTCTTCTCAACTCTTGTTCCACTGGCACTTGTCTGGTTCTTGTCATCAATTCCACATTTGTGACTTTGTCATACCATTTCAGTCCTTCTATTCTACGCAAGCACCCGTTTATAAAAGTCTGTAGCTTTTTGGTAGTTGTCTTTGTTGTTCTCCATGTCTCAGAGCCATACAATAGGACTGACTTCACATTTGAGTTGAAGATTCTTATTTTCCTGTTGGACTTGATTTCTCTTGTTTTCCATATGGTTTCCTCTTGCTTTTTGTATTCTTATTTGATATCACTGTCTGTCCCTTCAACTTTGCCTATATTACTTCCAAGATATGTGTACAATTCTACATCTTTTAGTGGTGTTTCTTCAAGTTCAACCTTGTTATCAATTCTTGCATTTATTCTCATAATCTTTGTCTTTTCCCTGTGTATTCTCAGGCCCACTTGTTGTGACATCTCATCGGGAATTTTCATTTTCTCTTGCATCTGATTACGGTTATGGGACAGAGAGCCAAGTCGTCTGCAAAATCCAGATCATCAAGCTATTTAGTCAGATTCCACTGGATTCCATTTCTGTTGTGTGATGTCGATGTTTTCATAACCCAATCTAATGCTAGTAAGAAAAGAAATGGAGACACGAGGCATCCCTGTCTCACTCCCGTTCTAATCCTAAACGGTTCTGTAAGTTGTCCTTCATAAAGAACTCTGCATGTCATGTCTTCATAGGTCTTCTTTATTAAGTTAATAATCTTCATGGGAACTCCATAATGCCTCATCAATTTCCAAAGCGATTCTGTCTACACTGTCAAATGCCATTTCATAATCCCCGAATCCGATGTATAGTGGTGAATTCCATTCCAGACTTTGTTCAACTATTAATGTGGCTATCTGGTCTGTACAGGATCTATTTTGTCGAAAACCTGCTTGTTCATCTCTCAGTTGCTTGTCTATGGACTCTTTTAATCTCTCCAGGATGATTCTGTTTAATACTTTTGCTGGCACTGATAGTAACATTATTCCTCTATAATTTCTGCACTCTTGTAAATTTCCATTCTTAGGCAACTTGATCAGATAACCTTCCTTCCATTCTGCTGGTATTTCCTCTCTCGCCCAGACTTTGCCAAGTAGTTTGTATAATATCTCTGTAGAGGTATCAATATCTGTTTTGATGGCCTCTGCTGGAATGCAATCTGGACCAGCTGCTTTTCCATCTTTCAGAAGCTGTATGGCTTTCTTTATTTCTGCTCTACTTGGTCATTCACAGCTGATTTGTAGCTCCTCTTCTGTTGGCTGGATGTCTGGGGGATTAGTTAGAGATGGTCTATTGAGAATTTTCCTCAAAATGTTCTGTTCATCTCTTCATTTGTTCTTGTATATTACTAAGCAATTTTTAATTCTTATCTTTTATGAGGCCATTTGCTTGCTTAAAATTACACAAAATGAAATATAACGTGAATTCTTTTCTGTCATTTATCAGTCGCGCCTAGTGTATTAATTATTCACTAAAACGTCTCTTCTTGTGTGAGGAAGCCGGTGGTAAATTATCATTAAACTGAACAACTGGTAAACCAATAGCTACGCGTTATTTTCCACTGGTCTTTAACAGCTAGGCTTTAAGTGAATTATAATGGTAAACTTTAACACTTTAACAAGCTTAAGCACAAATTTATATTACCAGAAAATCAGAATGAAATCCCCACGAAGGCTATTAACACACCTTCCACAATGGTTCTAAACTACGTGTTTAGACTATCCGAAAAATTCTGAGCGACAACTGATATCTCGTTTTGGAAACCCCAGTTTATATATCATCATGTTATTATGATCTCTAGAGGATGTTAATTTTCACACTCTTTTGCATAGCAGAGAAATCGGCAACCTACGTTCCTAAGATAAAAGGTTTCTACAGTCGCTCTGTCGGCGTTGCTACTCGACAACAGAGACTTGGAACCGTGTAACGGGTTTCTTCCTAGATTTAGCCCGCTTCTACAGATCAAAGCGTTAACTCCCCCTGAGTGTATGAACATCAACGGATCCTCGGGAAAATATTTCTGCCCGAGCGTCTCACTTCAAAAGGTCCGGTGTTATTCACGTGGGGTCTGTCTGATATCCGATGATTGACAGATCAGCTCGCGTGAGAAACCCAGGTAAACAAACGTGGTTCGCTCCCTGTTATGACTGGCAGGTGGCGGAAGTTGGTAAACAACTTCGTTTGTTTACGTCTCAAGAAAAAGAGGCGTGGATTAAAAAATGAGTAAACGCAGGCTGTCAATGCATGGCTTTGCTAGCGAATCATAGAGCGCCACGAGGTCACGAAAGACTGTCGGATACTGTAGGCTATATTTCCATTATGCGTCACAATAAGGTAGCCTGGGAACTACATACGTGAAGCATATTTCTCTCACTACTGCAATAAACCAGACCATCAGGTCTATTTTATGTGCACATGCATCCTAATATAACTGACACACCCTATGTCTAGGTTGAATGAGTCGCGCCTCGCTAAAACGAGGTAAAATTGTACTTTTAATAAAAAAATCTCAATACATATGTAGTGAGAGATATATGCCAAAATAGAGGTTTCCAACGTGAATGATGTGACATTTCAGTACATCACAAAATACCAATTTCTCCTTTGTATAAATATTGGTACCAGCGTTTAACCACAACTGCTTTGAAATGAAATAATGTAATCTTGTAAAGTATGTTGTAACAACAGAAAGGCAAGTAGATTAGTAGCTTGCTAAAGAAGCACTGCAGTTAGCATAATTTAATGTTATTTTATGTAGACCATAGGGGCTGCAGCTGTGGCTAAGCACGAGTTCTATTGTGGGCAGTCTTTTTCACCTTTGTCCATGGGATCCCATTTACTTTGGCCTCCTTTTCCACCATTCTTCTCATGGTTCCCTTCAGCACTTAAACATCTTTTTCCATGGGATCCCGCTTAACTTGAGCTCCTTTTCCACTCACTTTATTTAAAAATTAAGAAACCTACCCACCACAAAAATATTTATAGAATGTGTGATTCCTATACATTATATACACGCATTGGGATTCTCACCGGTGCTACGGAGTTCGTGCACTGCGCTGAGATCCTTCTTGTGTGACCTAAGGGAGGAGATCGGAGCACTGATGGAGTTGTCCGTATGCAATGCAGATAGTCCTTAAAAACCAAACCAAACCAAACTTGTCCGTTATTCTTCTGAAGGTTCCCTTCAGCACTTAAACATCTTTGCCCATGGGATCCCATTTACTTTGACCTCCTTTTCTACCATTCTTCTCAGGGTTCCCTTCAGCACTTAATCATTTTTGTCCAAGGGATCCCACTTACCTTAATCTCCTTTTCCACCATTCTTCTCATGGTTCCCTTTAGCACCTAAACATCTTTGCCCATGGGATCCCATTTACTTTAGCATCCTTTTCCACCATTCTCCTTAGGGTTCCCTTTAGCACGTAAACATTATCCTATAACTCCTCAGAGAACATAGAACAAATGTATGCCAAATCTGCCCCGTGCTATCCGCTCAAAGTCTTTCTGTGTCTTCCCCACGCTTTTCATTTCTGTCTTCAGTTCTCATCAACATGGTATTTTTAGTCTCCTTCTACATTCTTACTGTTGCGTGATAAATTCTCGCAACATCGTTTTATTACAATATCTATTTTATAACGCAAGGGCAACAACTGCTTGAAATTTATAGTCACTTTTCTCGGTAAGCATTTGTCTTCCCGCGTTGGTATTGAATGCAGTTAAGTTTTGAGCTGTGGTCTTTTTGCGCTGGACTGCGCATGACTGGTCTTGTTTTTTGGTCGATCGGTTTCCGCCCACCACTAGTGGAGTGAGCGATTTGAATGGCGAAAGAGATGCCTCGTTGAAGAGGGGATCTCCGCTATTTTTTGTTCTGTCAGGGATGTGTAGTCCTCTTAATGGATATTTCGTTTATTCGAGATAATACCTCTAGTGTTTCCCACATGTCGGGAGGCGTGATATTTCTGTGTATTTCCTGAAGGCAAGGTAAATTGACTTTTCATTAACTCTATCGATTTTGGGTCGTGAGCGATTTCGATTCATAGCCTGTCTTCGAAAGTCGTCGTCACGAGATGTTTTCCCAGCTCACATGTCGCTGTATTGTACTGCATCGGTTGATGCATGTCCCAAGGACCATTACTTGCTACTTTGTTAAATGAACTAGGTTTGGAAAACCTTTATTATCTAGAGGATATTTTTGTGGACATTATTTATACTTCGGCAGACGTGTCTGTCTTGCTGAGGTCAGACTAAGGAGAGTGAACTGATCTCATACATCTGGTTATCTCCTGGCTGTTATAGAAAAGGATGGAGTTTTTCACCTGACTACATTTACAGCACTATGAAATATAACATGCATCTGACTCATCATTGTAATGCTGTCTACCGTCTATTGCTGTATTGAATGTTGCTGTGATAATGACTGTTTGATGTGCCTACATATTCGCGTAACCATTTTGTCACTGTGGCGTCCACAATAAATAATGAAGAAAAACGTCAACGGCTGTTACAAGAATCATTGACTTTATACGTCGTGAGTTTACTGACGTCCTATGTGGATTGCCCTGTTATTTTTGTATGAACATTGTTTGACTGAACACATCTGCACACTACACAAAACCAGACATGCGGATACCATCCATCATCATATGGCATCACGCATCATTTGGTGGCCATAAGCTGGTTTGATTCTGGTACCAGCAAACACGGGGTCCCTTACCCACTTCATTTTCAACAAGAATTCATCAGCATCCTTCAAGAAATTAACATTCTTCAATACAGTCAACATCTTCAAAATTTTCAAAGTACTCGGCGTTGCCCGGTAAAAGTCAAAATTTCAACTTTTTGACGGAAACAAGAATTTGACAGTACCCGGCGTTGTTACATGTTGCCGGATAACTCGGACTGCTGTTATCTTTTACGCAAGTCAAGCAAGTTGCTGCTGTCAAGGTTCCAGTGCTGTCGTTTTTGTGAAGGTCAAGTGCCGGTTGAAACGGGTTGTTTTCTGAAGAAGGCCAAGTACAGATTTCCATCAACTTATTTTTGGATTAGAAGGTCAAGTGCCGAAACAACTCAACACACAGTATTTCAGAAGCTCTTGTACCATCGTGTTAGCAGTGGAAGCAGTTCAGATGTGCCATCATCGTTGGAGCTTCGCTCTTTAGGACGTTGATTGACATCCGTTTTTTCTGCTGTTCTACGATTGGAAGCCTATAAGTTAAGTGGCCTGTTTGTATGTAAACTGTGCCCTTATACTTCTGCTGAGTCTTCTGTGTATCATCTCATTCTATATGTTATATGTCTATATGTTATTTTGTATATTTATATGTTTATATTTCAGCGGGTTCTCGGTTGGGTGGTGTCTCCGTTAGATTATGCCACGTCATAGAGGTCGTCTATTGTGAGCGTTTTCTGTAGGGTTTGCAAATTTCCGATACTGGAATTTGCTAAGCGACTTCTGTTGCTATTTATGTTAGCTGTGATGACATGTTTTAATATTGTTTTCGTTATTATTTCGCATTCTTTAGTTTTGTTTTGATTTGTTTGTATTTGTTAGCCTACTCTTGTCTATAATTTAGTTTCATACAACATTTTTGTTTATACACTGTGGTGTCATGTATTTTGTTTAATTATAGCGCAGATATCGTCACATTTTTTGTGATATTTCATTAATTTCTGCTTTATTTTTAGTTGATTTCTGCGAACGTTTTTGTATTGTTGCTGATTTTTGTTATTGTTTACATTGTTATTGTTTACATTGTTTGCATTGTTTACATTTTCAATGTTTACATTCTGCATGTGTTTACATAGTCATTGTTTACAGTTATAGTAATTAGTTAATGGGCTATGCTAATGCACTGTTACTACTACACTGATGATAAATGAATGATGAATAGTGTCGTGCACTATTGAATGAGAAGTGCACTTATGATCAAGAATTGAGTGCTGATATTTCATATACAAGTTCTTTGATTGGAGACTTGTTTCCCACAGAGACTGGGATAATATAATGTGATGTGAATATACAAGTGCTTAATTAAGACTTGTTACACTTAGGTTTGAAATAAATTAGTTAATTATTTCAGGTTTTGGACTCATATGTTAGACAACATGTCTACATTTGAGCACTTTATTGAGCAGGGTAAATTGCTTGGGAAGACTGGTGATAAGTTAGAAGAATTTGCAACTGCTCGATATGATAAAGCAATGGAAGCTGAACAAAAGAAACTGCAGATGCAAGTGGATGAAAAAAGATTCCAAATGGAAATGGAAAAACAAAAAAGGGAATCAGAAGCTGAGGAGAGAAAACTCCAGCTACAGCTAGAGGCTGAGAATAAAAGACTTGAAAAAGAGGCTGAAAATAAAAGACTTGAAAAAGAGGCTGAAAATAAAAGACTTGAAAAAGAAGCTGAAAATGAAAGACTTCAAAAAGAGGCTCAGGCTGAGGAAAGAAGATTACAGAGAGAGTCTGATGAGAGGAAAGAGAAAGCAAAAATGGAACATGAAGAAAAGGTCTTAGCTTTAGAGTTGGAAAAATTGAAATTGACGAGCATGAGTAATGGTAATGATTCAAACAAGGGTTCATCTTCTGGTAAGGCTAATAATGATACTTTTAAGATTAAGTTACCAACATTTAGTCCTTCCAGTGATGACATAATGTTCTATCTGGACAGATTTGAACAAGCATGTACAGCTCATAACATAGACAAAGCAAAATATGTTTATCAGTTATCAGGGATACTGACAGGTAAAGCTCTAAGTATATTAAATATGGTGGATGAACCTGACAAGAACAATTATGAGGTTGTCAGGGCCGCTTTGTTAAAGAAATATCAGCTTAACGAAGACGGCTATCGTCTACAATTTAAAAACATGTTACCTGAAAATGGAGTTGAATTCTCCGAGTTTATTGCAAGAATACGCATTACTTTCTCACGATGGGTTGAACTATCTAAGACGGAAAAAACTTATGAAGGACTTATGGACTTAATACTTAGAGACAAAGTCATGTCGTCTGTCAATGAGTCTTTCCTTGCTTTCCTTCATGAACGTAAACCTAAAACAATAAAAGAAATGGAAGATTTCTGTTGCCAATACGTAACTGCGCACCCACACATAACCATGGGTAACTCTAAGGTGAAAGGAGGTTTACCAGTTGCTTCGGCAGCTCCGTATGGCCAAAACTTTGCTCGTAGATTCCAACAAAATTTTGATAGAAAGAGTAGCGGTAATTTCTGTCAAAATCATGGAAATCAATTTCATGGTGATTCTTCTTCGAAGAATTGGAGACAGCCTGATAGTACTCGTTACTATCACCCTAATAATTATAAGCATTTCAAAAGAGGATATGGTAATAGAGGTTATTCCTGCCGAAGACCTCAGAACCAAACAAATAGATGTTCGCATCAATGTGAACATGATAGTAATCGTGGAAACTGGAATTCGAACCAGGATAACAATTACAATAGAGACAATAATAACTGCAGAGATAATAATAACTCTGATAACTTCAAAGGTAATAATAGTCGGGGTAGATCTCAACACAAAAAAAAAGAGATATCAGCAGGCTAATGCTGTACAACAGGAAACTGAGGGAGCCTGTAATCATGTTGTTGATAGTAAAAACTTTGACGCTGTCACTGGTTCTGCTTTTGACTTTGAGAGAGCAAACAAATGCCCCCAAATGCAGTACTTTATTCGAACCGGGTACCATAACTACTTTGAGTTGTGGTCACCCACTTCCCGCTCTTCCTGCTGCTGTTGCGCATGACGGGAGGAGTTCTTTAATTCTACATAAGGGTCTTGTTAATGATACTCCGGTCTCACTACTTTTCGATTCCGGATGCACCACTATTGGTGTTAGACAATCGCTTGTAGATCCATCTTGTGCTACAGGAAGGGTTATTAAATGTGTCACATTTGGCGGCACTCTAGAAAAATATCCTACTGCTGTAATTCGCATTGCCACTCCTTTCTTTACTGGAGATGTGCATGCTTGTCTCTTACCTAATCCTATTGCGGACCTTATTATTGGTCGTATTCACGGAGTTAGGGAGTGTACCCCACAGCAGATTGCTGCTTGGGAAGATAATAACATGCAAGCTACAAATGCAGTAGTTACAAGAGCACAAGCTCTACAAACACCCGAAACTTCACTGAATAGTGATAATGAAGTTGATAGCCAAGATAGTCACTTAGTAATCACTCGTGACTCTTTCATAAAATTGCAAGAAGAAGATCCTTCTTTAAAAAAATTCTTCGTTCTTGCGAAGAAAGGTGATCCGAATCAGGATACAAATAGAAAATCTTGGGTTGCAATGAGAAACGGCGTACTTGTACGTATGGTACAAGATTCGACTACGTCGGCACATTCGCAAATTCTTGTTCCCAAGAGCATGAGAGTGCAAATATTACAACATGCTCATGACTCGCAATGTGCTGGACATATGGGTTTTTTCCCGTACGAAGTCGAGAGTCCTTGCGGCTTTCTTTTGGCCTTTTGTCAATAAGGACATTCGTATTTACTGCCGATCATGCAAGGTATGTCAGGAGGTCAAATCTATAGGACTACGACATGCTGCGCCTATCCAGGCTGCTGACATTCCTATTCGGCCGTTTCAGAAAATGGCCATAGATATTATTGGCCCTTTTAAGGTCAAGTCGGCCAGAGGACATCAGTTTATCCTTACATGTGTCGATATGTGCACACGTTGGCCAGAGGCTATTCCTCTTAAGAGCATATCTACTACAGATATCGCAGATGCTCTTTGGTTGATATTTTCTCGCTTGGGGTTCCCCAGAGAAATATTGTCAGACCATGGCACTCAACTCATATCTGACACTATGTCACAGGTAATGTCTACCTTACATATTGAACGATCTCTCAGTAGTATCTACCATCCTATGTCTAATGGGTTAGTTGAGCGTCTGAATAGAACGCTCAAGACTTTGCTTGGTAAGATAACTGAAGATCATCCTCAAGATTGGGACAGGGTTTTACCCGCGGCTCTCTTTGCCTATAGAGAAGTCCCTAATGAACACACAGGATTTTCTCCCTTCGAACTTGTCTTTGGCGCGCGTCCACGCGGCCCTATGTCTTTATTACACGATCTCATCACTGCCGATGATATTAGCGATGAAACTCAATCCTCATATGAGTATGTCATTGCTCTTAGACAAAAGATCATTGAGGCATGTAAGCTAGCAACTGCTTCATCAGAAATTGCTAAAGAGAAGGCAAGACAGTTTGCTAACAAGAATAGATGTCTACGACAACTTTGTCCAGGTGACAAAGCATTCGTCCTACTCCCCAGTAGGGAAAATAGACTTCTTATTGCATGGAAAGGTCCGTATGCAATAGTCTCTCTCGGATTTCCGATGTTGACTATGTGGTCGATATTGATGGAAAGCATAAAACTTTCCACATAAACATGCTTTCGGAATTTCACGAACGTCCGGACTATTTGCTGCCTATTTTCCAGGCAACGGATGATGCTCCTGCACCTCACGGTCATTATTCATCCCTGTCTGTCATACAGGATGAGGAATCTACCTTCTCTGATGTTAATCTTCCCCTTCCAGTGGTTCCATTACATTCTACGGAATCTTGGAAAAACGTTTCTGTTTCTCCTAATCTTTCTGGTGACGAACATCGACAAGTCTCGTCGATGTTACAAACATTTCAGGATGTTCTCACTGACATTCCTGGACACACAGATGTCATAGAACATGACATAATTCTTACCGACAATAATCCAATTAGGGTTAGGCCTTATCCTATTCCTATACACTTTCAGTCGCAAGTGGAAAAGGAATTGGATGAAATGATTCAATTAAATATAATTGAACCATCGACTTCACCATATTCTTCTTCCATGGTTATTGTCCGGAAGAAGGATAAGAACATACGAATTTGTGTTGATTATCGCAAATTGAATCAGGTCACAAAGTTCGATGCTGAACCGATGCCTTTGTTAGAAGATCTACTGATTAGACTTTCTAATTCTAGATTCTTCACTAAACTTGACTTGTCTAAAGGTTATTGGCAAGTGCCTTTAGCAGAGCATGCCAAACCTCTTACTGCTTTTTTCTACACCTAGGGGTCTATTTCAATGGAATGTTATGCCTTTTGGTCTCATGAACGCCCCTGCCACTTTCGTTCGCATGATGCGTCGAATTCTGTCACATCGTTCGGATGTCATCGCATACTTAGATGACATCTGTCTCTTCAGTGATACCTGGGAAGATCACTATTTAGGGTTATATGACTTACTGTCCACTCTACGTGAGAATAATTTGACAGCAAAACCTTCTAAAGCTTTTGTTGGTTTTGGTGAAATCTCTTTCCTGGGTCATCGTGTTGGTCATGGTCTCTTGAAGACAGAAGACCACAATACTTCCAAAATACTGAACATCTCTGTTCCTAAAACGAAGAAACAAGTTAGGAGTCTCTTAGGTTTAATTCAATTTTATGGGAGATTTATTCCAAATTTATCTTCGATCATGGCACCTCTCTCAACATTGTTGAAGAAAGGTTCGCCTAATCTGGTCCGTTGGTCTGAAGAATGCCAATCTTCACTAGACCAAATCAAGAATATTTTTTCTTCTCCTCCCATCTTAAGATTACCTACTCTTGATAGGACTTTTGTTCTTCGGAGTGATGCTTCATCCACTGGGATTGGAGCAGCACTGATGCAAGAATATGCAAATACTCTGCATCCTGTTATGTACATTTCTAGAAAACTAAATGCGGCAGAGAGGAACTACTCGGTTTTAGACCGTGAGTTGTTAGCGATGGTTTGGTCAATTCTAAAGCTACAAAGATTCCTCCTGGGCGCACATTTCATTCTAGAGACTGATCAGAAAGCTCTTACAGCTATTCAGACTAAGAATTTGAAGAGTTCGAGATCCACTCGATATGCTATAGCTCTTCAACCTTTTCACTTCACGGTACGAGCTATCCGTGGTGCGGATAATGTGATGGCTGACATTTTGTCTAGATGCCCACATGACTCCAACTAATTGTCATCTTCTTCTGTTCGTTTTTTAAGATGATAGAGGAGCACTGAGTAGTTAATATAAGGGCCGTTAGTTTACTAAACAGCCACAATTATTAATAATGTATTGTACCTTATGAAGCATATTAGTTATTAATTAGCATTATATTGCTTGTACTTTCTCAGAATGTCATTGTTGAGCTGAGGACTTACCTTACTAGTATCAAGCATGACGAGTTCTAGATTGTGTACTTACCCTCGGAATACCAGAGCATATGTCCTGGATCGTCATGTAGTTTAACTTTACTATGTACTTATGTCATTACATGTCAAAGAATGTACTATTTAAATTTTCCTATCAGATTTGTACATCCATTTTTAAAGACAATATTAGAGTATGCTGTTTAATGATGATTATGGTAACTTGCATACGTATATTGTGTTTACATGCTAACGTGATGTGTGTTGGTGACACCTCCCCGATGTGAATATTTTTTGAGACATATTTATTTTTCTGTTGAGGTATATCCTCACCAGACACTCTATATTTAGCCTCATGTTAGGCAATTTAATTAATTATCAGCGCATAATTCGTGCGTTTTGAGCCGCTTATCGCATGCTCTTTGATATTTAAAAAAAAAAAAATATGTTCCACATTTTTTTTTTATCGGGAGGAGGTGGTGATATGTTGCGTGATAAATTCTCGCAACATCGTTTTATTACAATATCTATTTTATAACGCAAGGGCAACAACTGCTTGAAATTTATAGTCACTTTTCTCGGTAAGCATTTGTCTTCCCGCGTTGGTATTGAATGCAGTTAAGTTTTGAGCTGTGGTCTTTTTGCGCTGGACTGCGCATGACTGGTCTTGTTTTTTGGTCGATCGGTTTCCGCCCACCACTAGTGGAGTGAGCGATTTGAATGGCGAAAGAGATGCCTCGTTGAAGAGGGGATCTCCGCTATTTTTTGTTCTGTCAGGGATGTGTAGTCCTCTTAATGGATATTTCGTTTATTCGAGATAATACCTCTAGTGTTTCCCACATGTCGGGAGGCGTGATATTTCTGTGTATTTCCTGAAGGCAAGGTAAATTGACTTTTCATTAACTCTATCGATTTTGGGTCGTGAGCGATTTCGATTCATAGCCTGTCTTCGAAAGTCGTCGTCACGAGATGTTTTCCCAGCTCACATGTCGCTGTATTGTACTGCATCGGTTGATGCATGTCCCAAGGACCATTACTTGCTACTTTGTTAAATGAACTAGGTTTGGAAAACCTTTATTATCTAGAGGATATTTTTGTGGACATTATTTATACTTCGGCAGACGTGTCTGTCTTGCTGAGGTCAGACTAAGGAGAGTGAACTGATCTCATACATCTGGTTATCTCCTGGCTGTTATAGAAAAGGATGGAGTTTTTCACCTGACTACATTTACAGCACTATGAAATATAACATGCATCTGACTCATCATTGTAATGCTGTCTACCGTCTATTGCTGTATTGAATGTTGCTGTGATAATGACTGTTTGATGTGCCTACATATTCGCGTAACCATTTTGTCACTGTGGCGTCCACAATAAATAATGAAGAAAAACGTCAACGGCTGTTACAAGAATCATTGACTTTATACGTCGTGAGTTTACTGACGTCCTATGTGGATTGCCCTGTTATTTTTGTATGAACATTGTTTGACTGAACACATCTGCACACTACACAAAACCAGACATGCGGATACCATCCATCATCATATGGCATCACGCATCACTTACCCTGTGGGTTCCAGAACAAGGACTGCTTGGTAATGCTATCAACATATTTTCTTAGTGTGTATACTAGCCATCACCAGCGTCTTCTTCTTATCTCTTTTTCCGCTGGCATTTGTCTGGTTCTTATCATCAGTTCCAACATTGGTGGCCTTGTCATACCAAAGAGTTTGCCTCTAGCAGCAAAGTTACCAGGTTTTGGGTACACATCTTGGCAGCATCGTGCTCCAGTCTACCCAGTGTAAATGGGCACCGGACTCTGCTCTTGATTTAAGAAAGTCAATAGCAACAAGCAAGGGAACTGGTCACCCCATCTCATAAAGCTAGACCTAGTATAGTGAAGTCTTTGATACTTCACTCCAACATCTGCTATAGGGCTACATTCACGTTTACACTTTTACTGAAGCACTGTTTTTACTGTTGCCGTATATGTTTCTAAACGAACAACCTCAGTTTTCAGTGTTATGATTCTCTGCTGTTTACTGGTCTTGTATTGAGGTTTCTGAGATGTGAACATAAAGAATAGCGAAAGCACATATGACCATCCCCAGTACCATCACCAGTACCATCACCAGTACTATCACCAGTACTATCACCAGTACCATCACCAGTACCACTCCTGGACAAACGCTATGGAGGTGATGACAACCTCTTTCTTAAAACTTATTCAAGCTGATATCTGAAAGTGTACGAAGAAGAAGAAGAAGAAGAAGAAGAACATATAGAAGAATGAGACACATCTCATGGAAAGCAAAGACAACAAATACAGAAGTCATAGAAAAGCTAGGAGTGAGAAGAGAGATTGTGAGATCAAAGTCAGATAGATGAGATAAAATATATTGGTCATATAAAAAGACATATCACCTTGCTGAAAACTGTAATGGAAGGAAAAGTTTAAGGTAAACATGCAAGAGGAAAACATCACTGTTAGCTGGAAAATAACAAGAAGAGATGGACAAGAAAGGGTCCAACAGGTGTACCATCAGGACAAAAGACGAACAACGTTAGAGATCCATGGCTACCAACTATCGATATGAAGATGGTAGTTGATCAGGTCAGATCAGATCTTGTAAGTACAAACCTCCACCCAGATCTTGTTAAGTGATTTTTCATACTTGGGGCAAAACAGCTAGAGCAAAACTCCCTGCATTTATCAAACAGCTCATCTGATGATTTGTCTGGATATTGCACGTACAGTCCACAACCTGCATTGATGGTGGCCTTAAATGTAAATCCATCGGTATAAACATGTACCACCATTCTTCAAATGAGGCATCTGGCGAGCTATCATAGACTGGAAGGGAGGCGTCAAAAAAGAGTTGGCTACCCAAAGAGCAGCAGGCGGGACACTTTCAGGCCATAAATCGAGGATTCCTCGGCAAAAGAGAAATTGGCAAGAAGACAATGATGGCTGTATACCACTCCACCTGTGTCCCAGTCTTGACTTATAGGATGCGAGTCATGGACAATTCCTATAGCCCACAAAAACCAGCTCCAAACCTTAGAAATGAGGTATGTCAGGCAGGTGGTTGAATTAACAAGAAAAGACATGGTCCGCCACCATACGATACGCCAGGACCTCAAAACCCAACCCCGGCAGATCCAAGAGTAACAGTCCCAATTGCGATGGTTTGGCCATGTCTGCAGAATGGAAGAAGATCGGCTACCACGACAAATGTGGGAAACTAAGAGCCAGAGATCACGACCTCCATGACGACCCAGAGGGTTCACTGGGATGACAACATTAGACGATCTCTAAAGAACCAAGGACTAAACTGGACCCAGGCCTGGAGAAAGACAGCCGATAGGATAGTACAGTGCTCTCTCTCTCTCTCTCTCTCTCTCTCTCTCTCTCTCTCTCTCTCTGTGGCAAACCTCTACACCCCAGAGCAGAAGAGGAATGACTAAATAAGTAAATAAGGTTCTCTGATATTTACTCATAAGACGGGCTAGGTCGGAATGTTTAGATGTTCCCTCTATTAATATTATTTGAATTTCTGATGTTTTTAGGCAAGTATGCGGTGGTAAACTCTTTACTACTAGCTGTATTTGTTGTCTTTTTTTCCATTCAAGTGGCAATTTCCTGTGGAGGTTAATGATCCAAGTGGAAGTTAATGAATCATCATAATTTTCTTTTTTACTCCTTTTGGAGCATGGATTCAACATCTCAACATCTGCACCGTCATCCCATACACAAAGTGAGATACGATTCTGAAGTTCTGCAAACATGTAGTGCAGTTGGTTTTCAGTAGTGCCATTAATCACATTAGTTATACTCATGTGAAGTTGGTTATAATAAATAAATAACTCTCATTACATACAATGCCCCCTCCTTTAATAAACTCTACATCAAAGTACCTGATCCTGCATAGTCAGTTTATGTAACAATTATATTTGACATGATGAGGCTCCCAGTATCAAACACAACCTCATATTAATCCCTTCTTACATCATAATGAAGAGGCTGACAGAGTGGCGAAGGAAGAGGGAGAGCTGCCTCAACTTGACACACGCATACCTTATTGAAGAGGTCAAGAGTTTTATCAAGCGCAGATACAGGAGCAAGTGGGAACTAGAACATCCAGGCTACAATAAAAATGATGCGTATTACCAGCTCAGCAGACGTGAACAAGTAGTAATCTTCAGATTTCGCACAGGTCACAATAGATTCAGAATACCATCTATTCAACAAACTAAAGATAGGAACTACTAATGAGTGTGACTGTGGCACAGATATATAATGACTGCTGATCATCTACATCAAAGGTGTCCAACGTATGAGGAACAGAGAAAGTGCATATGGCCATCACAAGTGCCATTCCTAGAAAAGCTCTACGGAGATATCAACAGCCTCAGACTGACCGCTGCGTTCTTTGAACATATTCAAGCTGACGTCTGAAGGTGAACGAAGCAGAGGAAGAAGAATTTATTAAAATTTAGCATACATTTACTCTAGGAATTTTTAAGTCTCGACATCTGCACCATCATCCAATATACAAAGTGAGATGTGATTCTAATGTTCTACAAACATGAAGTGCAGTTGGTTTTCAGTAGTGCCATTAATCACATTAGTTATCCTATTGTGAGGTTGATTATAATAAATGAATAACGCTCGTTACATACAATGAGAATTTCTTACCCTCAGGCACACACAGACACACCCTTAATGGTTGATTGAGGTCTGCTAATCAGGTACAGAAGGCAAACACTTGCTTTAACATATGCTCTTCTTTCCCCCGCTTGCTGTGTTTTCAAATAATAGTGACTAACCGAGTTCGTTAGGCCAGTCTATTTATAGTGTGACCCCGGACGTACGAGATGGGCATTCCGAAGAATGTAATAACGATCAGAAAATGTGGGTACCTTTTTGCCTATCGTACAATGTAGGAAAACTTCTTTTTTAATTATCTCCGTTATTCCTGATGCGATTTTAGTCATTTAAAGCTTACATTATACTTGGAATTCGGCTTTACATATCTATGTAATAATCTTTTTTTGGTTACTACTTGCACTTTCTGCTATGCATAGTTTAAACTGCTAAATTTAGGCCAACCTGAAGCTTCGAATGCATTTAACCTAAGGTTTCTCCCGCCTTATAATATTATTAGTAAACGTATCATTACTTACGGGTAGAGTAACATCCCTAATATTGTTTTGATAACCTCTGCCATCTTTAATTTCCTAGCTGTAGTAAACACAGTACCAAGAAAGCGTTTTCATTGGTCAGTGTATTATATCTTTTTACAATGTATGGCGCGCCGTATGGTCAGAATATTTAGAATTCGTGATGTGAGACAGACGTCATTTCACGACAGATGTCAAGACAGTCACACTGTTTAGATCTGAAACACAGAAAACAAAAGATGACAGTTGGAAAGTTATATAACTTTAATAAATAGATGCTTGCACGTAATAGAAGGAATGAAATGGCATGACAAGATCACCAGTGTGAAACTGATTTGGGGGGGGGGGGGGGGGGCAAGGGGGGGGGGGGGGAAGAATACTAAACAAATGTCCACGGAACAAGAAGCAAGAAGATGACGCTAGTATTGGATATGACACAATTTGAGGTAATCAGCTGACAGCATTACAAGACAGTTCTCGTCCTAGAATCCCCCATGGTTCTTAGAAATAGAGGAAAACTTAAAAGAAACACACACACATTAAGAAAAGACTTGGAGACAGATATGACAAGAATAAAAAAATAAGTTATAGAAAGAAGGGGTGGTATCGAATACGAAAGTTTAACTTTAATTTGTCCATTGGGAGCTGATATGTAAAGAAAGAAAAATAAGTAAAGAGTCGGGTTATTGCCCCCCCCCCCCCCACAGGCATGTGGTAAGGGGAAGCTAAGGTGAAGTTGTACGTTGGGCTAGCACCCCCACCATGTTGATATGTGAAGATCGAAATAGACGTACAGAGTAAATTTAGTAAGTTAAAGCCGCCCCATCTGTTTCCTTGGATTGCGTGATGAGACAATGAAGGACTAAGTCTACTACTGTCATCGGCAATGCGGTAAGGGGCAGCTAAGGTGAAATAGTTCATGGGGCCGGCAACCCTACCATGTAGAGGTGGGCAAATCGACGCACTTCGCTGTTTCGAGACAGTCGGCTCACTGATTTAAACTGTGTCGAAACAGTGTGTCGACACAACGGCACAATTGCCCGCATCGGGGAGAAAGAAGTCTCTAATAAACAGTACCGTATACATTACTATACATGAACTGTTTTTACTTGCGCGCTTCTGTCGTGTGTTAAAATCTATGGCATTTCGTGTGACCACAATTCAATATTTTTACACAAGTCTTCATTATGATGAAATAAAACGGAGATATGATGATAGCTGCAGTATATGTGAAAATAATATAAAACAACAATAATAATAACAGTAATAATAACACATGATATCAAACTAGAGTAAGCTAGTTTTGGTGGACAATGATTCAAATCCACACCGAGTACACAGATATCAGCAGAGCTAATAAAGTGTCCATTACATTTATACGAACACACGGACACTTTCAACTTTAACATAGTGCCTAAAACATTGACAACTGCAGCACTGACACAATTTCCAGTGTCTATAACTTCTCAGCAAAAATAATATCACTTGTAAAATCAAGTCATCATAACACATCCCTGAAAAATATGACATGTTTGATATTCCATACTAATGTTCCGAACGGTTGATTCAAATTTTACAAAGGCTCACTGAAGGCGAGACAATGAGACAGTGTGTCTCTGCAAAACAGCGAGGCAGACGGAACTGAAACTGTAACTGTGTCGAAACAAACAAGCTGGGAGTGTCGAATCGCTCGGACTCTGTGCTGTTTCGAAGCATTGTTTCGACACATACACACAGTAGCCATCTCTACTACCATGTGAAATAAATTGCTGCAGAGGCCGCAACTACAGGACCTGATTATCGCTGTGATGCAGGCTTCCTGCAGGGCCGGGGAAGGGTGTTGCAGTAGTGGTCCTCGTGCTGCATAAGGAGTGAAAGAATGAAAGGAAGTACTCGTAAAATAAAGGTACAAAGATTCTACTTTTATGCTGATATGACGAATGCATGTTCTTTAGCTTTGTTTTAATTTATAATTTATTTTTTTCTTCCCTTTGTTTTTCTATAGCGTGTGATAGATGTATTCAAAATGGATGTGGAGGGTTATGAGTGGGCAGTTCTCGATAACATGATGGAAACAGATGTCTTCAAATATATACGGCAGTTTATAATGGAGTTTCATTTATTTCCAAAATTTCCACTAAAGGAGGAATATGTTTATCTATACAAGGTTAGTTTCTTAAGAAGAAATGTATATGTTGGTCTGAAGTTTGAATTAAGGTTAGTATAATCATATATTTATATATACAAGGTTAGTTTCTTAAGAAGAAATGTGTATGTTCGTCTGAAGTTTGAATTTAGGTTAGTATAATCATAAGTCGAAGCAGGCGAACTTCTGTCTTGACCTACTGTGTGTGGTGCTTCATTTTGGGGCCTTCCCAATATTGATAAACCAGACAGATTGCTGTGTCTGTTTCAGATTCTGCTCATTGTCTCTGGCTTTTTCCTCAGACCTTCGGGTCCTGAGTGTTCCTCTATAAATGCCTTCGGGCAGATGAGGAAGAGACATTCCTCGACACCTTCGGGTATATGAGGCTCTGTCCATTGTGAGTTTCAAGTTGTAAGTTAATTAGTATTTCGGAGATAATTGACATATACCCCTAATAACTATCGTTGCGTAATTGAATATAGTTGGTTTTTAAATTAAGAGGGGAAGAAGTTAAATAGTAGGCGTACATATTAATTTTAAGTAGCAGCACGCCTAGCTCGCATTACCAGGATACGCCACTGACTGTTTCCAGTTCTCTTTTCCATGTGTTTTTTGGTCTACCTCTGCCTCTCTTTCCCTGTAGATTCCAGAACAAGGACTGCCTTGTAATGCTATCAACAGGTTTCCTCAATGTGTGTCCTATCCATCGCCAGCGTCTTCTTCTCAACTTTTGTTCCACTGGCACTTGTCTGGTTCTTGTCATCAATTCCACATTTGTGACTTTGTCGTACCATTTCAGTCCTTCTATTCTACGCAAGCACCCGTTTAAAAAAGTCCGTAGCTTTTTGGTTGTTGTTTTTGTTGTTCGCAACCAGACGATCCGTCAAGGCCTAAAATCCCATCCGCTGCAGACCCAAATAGAACAGTCCCAACTAAGATGGTTTGGCCATGTCTGCAGAATGGGAGAAGATCGGCTACCACGACAAGCATGGGAAACAAAGAGCCAGGGATCCAGACCTCCAGGACGACCCAGAGTCCGCTGGGAGGACAACATTAGACAATCTTTGAAGGACCGAGGACTAGAATGGAACCAGGCCAGGAAGAAGACAGCTGATAGAATGGTCTGGCGCTCTCTCTTCCAAACCTCTACACCTCACGGTAGAAGGGGAACGACTAAGTAAGTAAGTAAGTTTACATAGTCCTTAGTTCAGTGTAGATCAAGTAATTCAACTTCTCCCTTTAAACCGTAGTCCTGTTGTGTTGTTACACATGACTTCAGTCAAAACACATGTTGGCTGTTTTGACCGGGTGATATACTTTTTAATAAGGGTTTCTTTCCTTTCCCTGATGAAGGCATTGTGAAAGCAACTTTGGCTATGTTCTTTATTGTTTGTCCTAGGACGAGGCGTTGGCTTTTTCAATATAATTCTTTGTTTTAAATAAACCCCCTCATCTTTGTCGCGGAATTACTTCCCCTGCTTTGCAGTAGTGGTACAACAGTGGCCAAAACTCAAGAGTACAAGTATCTAATATGGGTCTTCAAGGGTATTTACCTTCGCACAAGATTACTCTTGGCAGAGTTGTAGATAGAAGGATAATGATGCTTCTATCTCAATGGGGTTTTCATAAGATATTTCAGAAGTCAAGAACAATGCTGCGTTGGGCAGGGCAATTGTTAACTTATATCTGATCCGTCGCCTTTTATGAAAAATTAAGCAATTATTAATTTTAGCTCGTCAAACCCCCACCCTGATTTACTCAGTGGAATTCTTATTATTCTGGTATAGCTCTGTTTAGAGTGCACCTAGCAAATTGACTGAGACAAACATGCAGTACATTCAAAATGATTAAATCGACGTTAAATTTGTATATTTACAAATAACAAATTTAATCATCAACTAAATTTTAACAGTTTAAAAAAATTGAATAATTTTTAATAGAAAATACTGATCACCGTGTGATGGTAGGGTGTTTTGTGAAAGAAGTCATTTGGCAGCTTTTAGGTTTTGGCTTAGCTGCAAATGGTAGTTTCTGCTCCCGTTGGGTTTTTTGGTTCTGTGCAGATAGGTCACTGGAGTTCTCGCGTCTCTGGTCAAGGTTAAAGGCGCAGAACGTTCCAAGTAAGATCAGGGAGTAACTGCAGAGCTGGTCCCGCGCATCTAAGACCATCTGATGAAGGTGTCTAGTTCGACGCCAGTCCACTTCTACCCTCACTTTGTTTCCAAAGATTAGTACTCGCCCTGGTACCACCAACTAGTATGGTAAAATAATAGAAACAAACCGCTCTCCTGAGTATTGCGTTTCCCAACACATAGTTATGTATCCCCTTATCTCTATTCCACAATCCCATCTACCTCAGACTTTACCCTCGATGAGAATTAAGCTTAATGCCTCGAGAAAAAAACTTTCTTTACATTTAAATTTAATAGCTTTATATTTACTTTACATTCAAATGGAAAGGTTAATATTATAGATAGAATATGTTTACATTTACATCTCCACTATAGCACGTGTCACTAGCTTTGCCCAACTTCAAATGTAATTATCTAATTAACCGTCTAACGTATTAATGCCATTTTTCGCATACGATGTTATATTGGGTTAGACCCAACAAATATATACTTTATATCTGTGCATCTTGTCCAGTTCCCATAAACGGATGAAATCCTTTGATCTTTGTCGGCATACTAATTATTGTGTATCGAGAAAAGAAATTTTACCACTTCATGCACAGATTCTGTGAATTGAATAGGCATAGGCGTGTCTACTATTACAATAATGTGGCCATCACGTTTGCATATGAATACCTGTTGAAGATGATTTCTTAAATGATCTGCATGCGAGATACTCGTGACATTGTTTGTCATTGACATTTAATGCGCTATCAAACTGGACCTTCATTGATCTAATTATTCAATAGGTATCACCTCTTTGCGGTTCATAAATATCATAATAGAACGTTGCTCCTCTAATGTGCTTGTAAATAACGGTAAGGTCATCTTTAAAGAAATTAAACTTCATCCGAATCATAATCAGATGTCTCTGAGAAATTGATAATCAATCTCGGCTGAATGAAGGACAAACCATCATTCTTCCAATATTCCCCTTCCTCTTGTAACACATGGTTCTCACATTTCTTCCAATAATCCCTGGCTATATTGGAGATGGCGGCTTTTGTAAGTATTTCAACATCTTTTAATTTGAACGTTCTATTTTCTGTTGCTACCTGTTTCTTAATTTTAGCCCAGATTAATTCTATTGGGTTTAAGTGAGAATGGTAAGGAAGCAATCTTAAACATCTGTGACCATGTTCATGGATTGCCTTGTCTATGAGAAATATCTTTGTATGCTGTGTCTTTTTTACAATTCCAATTAATTCAGGCTTCAGGGACATTTCGTTGAATGGAATGTCGTTTTTGGTCAGCCAAATCTTTATTACATCTTTAGTACTTGATGAATTAGGAACTTTATCTTCTGGTGCCACAACGTTGTGATATGAAGCATTGTCCATTATCAAACACGACAGTGTATCCAAGGAAGGAAGTACATGATTCACAATCCAATCTTGAAATATCTTGCCATTCATCTCTGTATGATAATCCCTATTATCTGTGGATTTTGAAACACATGTGAGTTCAGTATTATTTAGAAGCCCATGATGGCTGCTTCCTGCATGTGCAATTATTAGTCGCTGTCCTTTGCTGCTTGGTACTAGTCTCTTAGTTGTCCCATCAGATGATTGCCATTCTCGTTCATTACTGTGGTGCGCATTGATCCAAGTTTCATCTAAATACAGAAAATCATAACAATCTCTTCTCATTTCTCTGACCTCGCGTAAATATTTGCTTCTCATTGCAACTATATGAGGCTTCTCACAAATAAGGTTTCTACCACCAACATATTTTCTAAAATTGAATCCCAAACTCCTAATAGTCCTCCATAGCGTAGATTTGGAAATATCAATGTCATTATTCTTTCTTAACCAAATTTTCAATTTCCTTAAAGTCACTGCCTCATTATTGAGAAACATATTGCAAATTTCTCTGCGGATCAATTCTCTGTCAAAATTATCCACCACTCTTTGGCCTAATTTTCGTGTGTAAAACACTGGAATTACAAATTTCAGATGTCGCTATCCAGCGGTGCAATGATCGTTTGCTTATCCCCAAGGCATGAATAGTCCTCTTTTGTGTGTTTGAAATAGAATGATATAGTTTTCCTCGAGTAGCTTCATTGCAGAAATACTTAAAAATCCTATTTGTGATTTGCTGTAATGTCATAACATGTACTCGCAGACTCATTTTTCCTACTTAGCCACACAATACTTTTTGTAGACACGCCACTGATTGACAATGTGTGCGTAACACCGGAAATAAACTGTTTTATGTTCAAGAAGTGCAATTTCACGCAATTTCACACTAAAATCATGCCAATTGCTTGATAAACCAAAAATGTGCAAATGAGGTCGTATAATTTACTGTAGACATTTCAATATGTGTGTGTGTGATGTGTGCTGGCAAGTAGGATTTTATATTATATCGCAAAGAAACAAAAATTAAAACCAATGGCCGCATTTTAATGAAAAATTTAATTCATAGGGTCTATGCCATTTCAAATTCACACACAATCTCTTTAAGAAACTAGCGATAAAGCAGTCACCCTTGCAGTGACCAGCCCTTGCAGTGGTGGTTCATGAAATCATCATTCTATGTGCTGAGGTTGCCAGCCTCAAATGACTAGGACATCAACTATAGCACGTTTCACTAGCTTTGCCCAACTTCAAAATGCTATATCTCAGCGAATATATAACGCATATAAGTGAAATTTTGTGTGTGAATTTGAAATGGTATAGACCCTATGAATTAAATTTTTCATTAAAATGCGGCCATTGGTTTCAATTTTCGTTTCTTTGCGATATAATATAAAATCCTACTTGCCAACACACATCACACGCACACATATTGAAATGTCTACAGTAAATTATACGACCTCATTTGCACATTTTGGGTTTATCAAGCAATTGGCATGATTTTTGAGTGAAATTGCGTGAAATCGCACTTCTTGAACATAAAACAGTTTATATCCGGTGCAACGCACACATTGTCAATCAGAGGTGTGTCTACAAAAATTATTGTGTGGTTAAGAAGGAAAAATTAGTCTGCGAGTACATTTTATGACATTACAGCAAATCACAAATAGGATTTTTAAGTATTTCTGCAATGAAGCTACTCGAGGAAAACTATATCATTCTATTTCAAACCCACAAAAGAGGACTATTCACGCCTTGTGGATAAGCAAACGATCATTGCACCGCTAGATAGCGACATCTGAAATGTCTAATTCCAGTGTTTTACACACGAAAATTAGGCCAAGAGTGGTGGATAATTTTGACAGAGAATTGATCCGCAGAGAAATTTGCAATATGTTTCACAATAATGAGGCAGTGACTTTAAGGAAATCGAAAATTTGGTTAAGAAAGAATAATGACATTGATATTTCCAAATCTACGCTATGGAGGACTATTAGGAGTTTGGGATTCACTTTTAGAAAATATGTTGGTGGTAGAAACCTTATTTGTGAGAAGCCTCATATAGTTGCAATGAGAAGCAAATATTTACGCGAGGTCAGAGAAATGAGAAGAGATTGTTATGATTTTGTGTATTTAGATGAAACTTGGATCAATGCGCACCACAGTAATGAACGAGAATGGCAATCATCTGATGGAACAACTAAGAGACTAGGACCAAGCAGCAAAGGACAGCGCCTAATAATTGCACATCCAGGAAGCAGCCATCATGGGCTTCTAAATAATACTGAACTCATATTTGTTTCAAAATCCACAGATAATAGGGATTACAATGCAGAGATGAATGGCAAGATATTTCAAGATTGGATTGTGAATCATGTGCTTCCTTCCTTGGATAGACCGTGGTGTTTGATAATGGACAATGCCTCATATCACAACGTTGTGGCACCAGAAGATAAAGTTTCTAATTCACCAAGTATTAAAGATGTAATAAAGATTTGGCTGACCATAAACAACATTCCATTCAACGAAATGTCCATGAACCTGAATTACTTGGAATTGTAAAAAAAGACACAGCATACAAAGATATTTCACATAGACAAGGCAATCCATGAACATGGTCACAGATGTTTAAGATTACCTCCTTACCATTCTCACTTAAACCCAATAGAATTAGTATGGGCTAAAATTAAGGAACAGGTAACAACAGAAAATAGAACGTTCAAATTAAAAGATGTTGAAATACTTATAAAAGCCGCCATCTCCAATATAGCCAGGGATTATTGGAGGAAAAGTGAGAACCATGTGTTACAAGAGGAAGAGGAATATTGGAAGAATGATGGTTTGTCCTTCATTCAGCCGAGATTGATTTTCAATTTCTCAGAGACATCTGATTATGATTCGGATGAAGTTTAATTTCTTTAAAGATGACCTTACCGTTATTTACAAGCACATTAGAGGAGCAACGTTCCATTACGATATTTATGAACCGCAAAGAGATGATACCCATTGAAATAATTAGATCAAGGAAGGTCCAGTATGGTAGCGCATTAAATGTCAATGACAAACAATGTCACGAGTATCTCGCATGCAGATCATTTAAGAAATCATCTTCAACACGTATTCAATTGCAAACGTGATGGCCACATTATTGTAATAGTAGACACGCCTTTGCCTAATCAATTCACAGAATCTGTGCATGAAGTGGTAAAATTTCTTTTCTCGATACACAATAATTAGTATGCCGACAAAGATCAAAGGATTTCATCCGTTTATGGGAACTGGACAAGATGCACAGATATAAAGTATATATTTGTTGGGTCTAACCCAATATAACATCGTATGCAAAAAATGGCATTAATACGTTAGACAGTTAATCAGATAATTACATTTGTTTGAGGGCACAGCTAGTGAAACGTGCTATAGCAATTTTCATAAATTAATATTCACATGGCAATATATACATATTAGTTCACATGTTAGTAATGCAAAATATAGAATGTAAAAAGGTACAACTTACTTTAATCTTGGCTCACAGACTGTTTGCTCAGAGGAATAAAGGCATTTGACTAGGCCTCTTACACGTTTCTGGTGTGTTTTATGTTAACAATGAATTCCCACTATGACTCCGTGTTTTAGATTCCTCAGACTCTGGTGGTCCTTGTTAAATGGTAGAGTTTATTCTGGGCTCTGAAGTCCTCAAAATTGCTCAAACAATGGTCCAGTCCGAAAAAAGAATCTTGATTCTAGTCTTCACTCTGGCAAGATCTGGTTGTCGTCTTGGCAAGCGATTCTCACTGTGAACTAGACTTGCGAAAATGGTCAGGTTATATTGCCTGTCTTCCCCCGCATTTGTTAGTTACGATGCTAAGCAGGGCTCCAATCGTTTCAAGCATGCGTGTTTAGGTGGGGTAATTTCAAATTTATTTCCGCCTGAAATAATGTGCATGATGCAAAAGGTCACCTCTCCCATATATGGCAATAAAACATCCGATTGCCTTCTATGCGAACTCACAAGCACAGATGTGAACTCATTTCCAGTCTAAATGCATACAAATACAACATCTTACTTTCCTCTGACACATGTGGACCGGAAATGATTATGTCATTCATGTCTGTCCAAAATGTGTCACCCAGACGAGTAATCTCTTCATCCTTCGCTTGTGCACACAAAATCCGAGAAAACAAAAAGGAGTGTCAAATGATTTGACAATAATAAATATCTGATAAGAGCAGAAAGAAATGTGTCGACCCAGAAGTTCCAGGTAATCAGTACGTACAACAATTGAAAATGCGTACTGCCGTGGTGGAGAAGAGGTCGCCCCAATCCATCCTGTGACAATCTTCATATTATAACAGAATTTGCATTAAATTTTCTATTATCTCCCGATCCCATATTTTTTCAAGAACTTTGTGAATATCAAATAGAATATGTAGTGATATATAATATAAAGGTTATTCACGTTAACAGTTTATAAGCCTAGCGTCTAGATCGATGTCAAAAGGCTGATTCTGTGATTGACTTCTTATCAGGATTCTGTTTGTTCTAGCACTATATTTACATTCGGTACTGAATTTATAAAAGCCTTTATCTTTACTACTTTAATATATATTATCAAAGTTGTGTATTTCTCGTAATGGAAATTATACTATCAGTAGATAAAATGTAGCACTGTGGTCGAATTTCCTTGTACTGAGAATGCGTTCAAAGAAAGAATTTAAGAATTAAAGAAAGTAAGCTTTACAATAATATGCACAAAAGAAAGAAACAATAAATCCAATTCGTCACAGTCATCATTGCAAAATTAAGTAATAACCCCTTCAGTCTTAAATGACTATGAGAATGCGCCTCTGAGGCGAAAGCCCTCAGCTGCTTATTTTCCTGGTGTTCTTTTCGACGTTTTCTACTCTCTTTGTCTTCTATTTGCCGCGAGAGCTTCTTTTCGCCCAATCTGGGTTGGACAGCGCCACTTGGTGCGATCGGCAGCTTCATGCTCCCAGGTTGCTGGATTTATGTCGGGCTCTCCTGTCTCTCTTGTAGACATCTTTAAACCTCAACTGCAGTCGTCATTGCAAAATATAAAAGAATGTTATGCCAGACACCAAGAGTTTCGGCCCTTTATTCTCCTTTACACTCTAAGAGGGGCGGGCCCACCTGGGTCATGACTCCCAAGTGTCTCCGCCTCCTGTTGCCTTATTTAGAAAATGAACTCACTCCACCTTGGTTGCAGCTTTAAAATCTGCAATTCTGCCAGCCGGAGGCAATTGTGAAAGTAACCCTTATGTTGAAAACAAATTATTGTGCCACAGCACACCACGACTAAGGACAGACACTGACCCACCTCTGCAAAGCCAACGAGGCTTGAAGCCACTGCACGCTAGCAACTGAAATCTACTTGCGCCCGACACCTCATATAAAAAACACGCCGCGTGTTGCCTGTAAGCCACTGTCCTTTCACCAATACAGCGAAAAGCTCAATGTATTGCGGACTTAGAAAAATTTTCCACTTTCCGGATGTTTCCTGTAACGCAGGTGGGGATAGAGTTTACAGCAATTGTATACAGCTTACGGGGTGCCAACCCGGTCAGCCGGTTTCTAGTCTTTCCCAGTGTCATCTGTCTTTCCAGAAGCCCATCGGTCTTTTCCCGATTGTCACTGGTTTGACCATGCAACTATGATAGGAAACTCTATACAGAGCGATACAACAGGAGGCAATCTAATAATCATAGAAAGTTCCCCCCCCCCCCCCGTCGAACAAGTGTTTCGGCCCTTTATTCTCCTTTACACTCTAAGGGGTGGGATGGGGGGGGGGGGGGGCGGGTCCACCTGGGTCATGACTCCTGAGTGCCTCCGCCTCCTGTTGTCTTATGTTGTCTATATTCGAAGAAAATATTCAGTAACTTTCTTGGTTTTTATGCTGCAGTACTTAAGAAGGCATTACAAATCAACGCCTTTATTCCATTGCTTTACCGTGCAATATTTTTAATATTTAAGAGATTATTGCAGGATTAACAAAATTGCAAATATAAATCTGGATAGAGCGGGAAGCACCAAAAAAAAAAAAAAAAAAACTAGGGTGGACCTGAACAGTCAAGGATTCTGTAGCAGATAAATTCAATCAAACAAAATAACAATAAATAACTGACAATAAACTAATGTAACACTGTTAGAGGAAACATCATTTAAGTGTTATGCACTCAACCCCCGATGTGCGCGATGGTTCGGTTCTTGGGGAACTTTGCATGCATGACATTTTGCGTGAATGGAGCTTAAATCAGCTATATGAAATTACGGGTTAGGTACCAGGCTCAGGTCATTTATTCAAGTATTGTTGCACTAATTTTAATATAAATAGGCAAGGTAATACAGATTTAAAGTCATTAAAACACATTTTTAAAACAAATAAATTAATTATCATTATTATTGTACGGTACTTATTTGATCAAAAGTGTAAAAAATGCTATATGAAAATAATAGAAAAATCACACAGATTTAATCAGAGGCGCAGATTCTGTACAAGTATCCATCGCAAAGGGGCGTGTTCTTACTGAAGGTCCTGGCTGATTGTCTGGGTCGTCTATTGAAGAGGCTGAAAACTAAGATTCTGAAGGTTGGGAAATAATACGGTACTGATTTATGAACTCCCTAACGTGGGTTGTAATTTTCTTTTCTTCCAATATTATGTTAGACAGAATGAAATTATTGTCGAGGAAAATATTCAGTAACTTTCTTGGTTTTTATGCTGCAGTACTTTAGAAGGCAGTACAAATCAACGCCTTTATTCCATTGCTTTACCGTGCAATATTTTTTTTAATTTTGAAAAACACAAATACAGTTTTGGACATTATTACAGAACGCAATGCTCAACTCACATATAACTGAGCTCAATTTGGTGTAATGAAAAAAAAAAAATTGGTGTAAAAGAAAGCTCGTGCATATTTTAATTTGCGCGAATGAAACTCGTGCAAATGGGGGGGGGGGGGGGGGGGGGGGGGGAGGGGTGGGGGGGGGGGGGGGGGGGGGGGGGGGTGAGGGGGGGGGGGGGGGGGCGGGGAGGGGGGGGGGGGAGGGGGGGGGGGGGGTGGGGGGGGAAGAAGGGGTGAGTGTATTTCCTTTTTACTAAATCTTTCTACAAATTGTGTGTTTGTTTTGCCCTGAGGAAGACCTAGTTGGACAAAACTTCGCCAATTTCATGTACAAGAGCCACAATCAAGGTATTCTAATTTATTTTCTTCTTCTTTTCATTTCCCCAGACATACACAAGACTTCGGGAAATAGGCTTCCGAGAATTTGGCGTGAGCCCGCATCCAAAAACTCTAAAAGCAGATGCATTCAACAATCAGGGGGACTCAGAATACATAAATGCTTTTTTTGGAAGGCAAAGCCAAGAGAGATAATTGATACAAATTTCAGCATAAGGGACATTATTTATGTTTACAAATCTTAACAGAAGTGCATGTTAGTTGAATTTTTTTTTGTATTTAAAAACTGTCTTGAAATAGATGACATAGTTAACGGACACAATGAAGCGAGAAAGATGTATTTGAAATTGAACTTAAGCCACTGACTATTATGTATCACATTTTACGTTTTGTTTTACAGTTTCATTGTTACTGTCCAACGATCACAAACAACGCAATAACAAAATCTGTAATAACACTAGTCAACAACCAAAATGTACCAGAAATGAAAATAGCTGATCTTAACTAATTTTGGTGTGCTGAAAACGAAAATGACATTAAAAAATGTTGATTGGCTCTAGTTTTCAAGATATATGCTACTAGTTTATTTAATTACGGTAAATTTATATATATGACGCAACTGTTGTGGGCGATTGCATAATTTTTTCTAATGACCAATAAAAATGTTACTAGAAGTTGATGATGCAATCCTACCTATGATTACATCCCCTTTGTGTATAAATACCTTATCTCTGATAAAATGTTGCCATTAGTTAGTGCATTTGTCCTTATCAAAAGTATCGTAGTTAGAAATGCCAGAAGGCGTACAGTTTGTATTTTGGCTGCAGAATAGGAGATCAAGATAAGAGCTGGGCGCCACACATATGCTGCAATACATGTGCAGCACATCTTAAACTGTGGTTGACTGGCAAAAGGCAAGCTATGCCTTTTGCAGTCCCAATGATTTGGAGAGAGTCCACTGATCATCTCAACAGCTGTTACTTTTGCATGGTCCCTCCAATTGGGAAAGGCATATCAAAGAAGAAAAAATGGACTCTGGAATATCCAAACATCCCCTCTGCAATACTTCCGGTACCACATGGCGATGATCTACCAGTTCCCAAAGTGCCAGAATCCTTTTCAGCTGCTTCCACTGATGAAGAGGACATTGGTGGTCCTGAACCATCAACCTCAAGTGACACAGATTTTGAGCAAACTACATCCACTAAACCACACTTAATAACCCAAGGTGAACTGAATGATCTTGTAAGAGATCTGAATTTACCGAAGAACAAGGCGGAGCTTTTGGGTTCCAGATTGCAACAGTGGAATCTCCTGGCAGAAGATGTTACAATTTCTGTGTATAGGAACCGCCAGAAGCCGCTTATTACATTCTTTTTCAAAGAGGGTGACCTTTCTGCGTGCCACAACATTTCTGGTTTAATGGCAGCCCTCAACATCAATTACATACCGGAAGAGTGGAGGCTTTTCATTGATTCATCCAAGACAAGTCTTAAAGCTGTTTTGTTGAATAATGGTAATGTGTTACCGTCAATTCCAGTTGGTCACGCAGTTCATATGAAAGAAACTTATGAAAACATTAAGCAGCTTTTGAAGTGTATCATCATCATTGGTCACTTTGCGGTGACTTAAAAGTGGTCGCTCTTTTGCTTGGACTACAGGGTGGATACACCAAGTACTGTTGCTTTCTCTGTGAGTGGGATAGCCGTGCACGAAGTGACCATTACATCAGAAGACATTGGCCAATCAGGCAGTCATTGCAGCCTGGCAGTAAGAACGTTGAGAACCCAGCAGTTGTCAACACCAGCAAGATTTTGTTGCCACCCTTGCACATTAAGCTGGGTCTCATGAAAAACTTTGTCAAGGCAATGGAGAAAACAGATGAGGCTTTCAAATATCTCATCAGAAAATTTCCAAGACTGATTGAAGCTAAAATAAGAGAGGGAGTATTGTTGGTCCGCAAATTCGAAAACTTCTTCATGATGACGAGTTTCTTTGCGTGTTGCATGGCAAGGAAAAAGCAGCATGGCTAGCATTTAAGTCAGTGGTGGACAATTTTCTTGGAAACAACAGATCTGATAATTACAATGAAATTGTAGAAAATCTCCTTCTGAAGTATAAGAGTCTTGGCTGCAACATGTCTTTGAAAATTCATTTTTCTGGATTCTCATCTGGATTTCTTTACGTCAAACTGTGGAGCGGTCAGTGATGAGCATGGTGAACGATGTCACCAGGACATTGCTGCTATGGAGACAAGGTATCAAGGCAATTGGAGCAATTCAATGCTTGTTGATTACTGTTGGACTGTGACAAGTGCCTTTTTAAAGCATGATATGTGAACTTTAAATAATGTTTTTATTTTTTCTATCATTTTATGTTAAAATATCAATTAATTGAGTATGTAACCACAATTTTTATAATGCTAAAGTAGAAAGACTAGCTGTTCAGCCCAGAGAAGTAAACAAGCATACATTATTTGTATTACTGTAATGTAAATCCATCATTTTAAAAAAAAACCAGAGCCAATTGGTGAATTTCATTATGATATTTGAAATCAGCATGTCAAAATCAATAAGAAATGGTACATTTAATTTCTGGTACAAAAAACTTTTGAAAATTTGTTGACTAGTGTAATCAGTGAAGCTTGTGAATAGTCTTAGATAATGTAATGGTTACGTTTATATTACGTACACATTGTAATACTTTTCTGTTAGGTGCACATCAATAAAACTTTTTTAATAGGTGCAAATTATAACGCTTTTTTATCAGGTAGACATCATAACGTTTTTCTATCGGGTATGCATCATAACACTTTTCTATCAGGTACACATCAATAGCACTTTTCTATCAGGTATGCATCTTAACACTTTTCTATCAGGTACACATGAATTACACTGTTCTATCAGGTATGCATCATAACACTTTTCTCTCAGGTACACATCATAACACTTTTCTATCAGGTACACATCAATAACACTTTTCTATCAGGTATGCATCATAACACTTTTCTCTCAGGTACACATCATTACACTTTTCTATCAGGTACACATCAATAACACTTTTCTATCAGGTATGCAGCATATCACTTTTCTATCAGGTACACATCATACGCTATCAGGTTCCCACCATAACATTTTTCTGTCAGGTATGCATCATAACACATTTCTACAAGGTACACATCATAACACTTTTCTACCAGGGTACACATCATAACACGTTTCTGTCGTATATTTTTCGATAGGAATTTAAGATCAATTATTGTCCGGCCTGAGTAGAGCTAGAACAGGTGATAGCTCAATGGGAGATAGGGTAAAGAAATAGATTTTCACAAGTAAAATGGTGAAAGGTAAAATCTGTCCCTGGATTTGAGAGATAAGTAATCCAGCCTATCGATCACGACTGAGACTTCTTAGATCAGACAGTCTTCTTATATATATATATATATATATATATATATATATATATATATATATATATATATATATATATATATATATATATATATATATATATATATATATATATATATATATATATATTCACCCACTCACATATATACACACACACACAGATAAGTGACGACATTTATATGCACAGACGTGAAAACTATATCTATGAAATAGGGATCTTTTGGGACCAACACACGTAAATAAAGTTTATGTAAAGTTTTATTTATCATAAAGAAACTTCACAACAGCCATATATTGAATATCAAATCAAATACAATTTAAACATAGGTTAATGAATTAATAAAGAAAATTGGACTCATAGATGTAATCCTCCCTCCCTCTGTTGAGACATGATCCCATTAGAAAAGAAGTTATTAACCCCCAAAGAGTAAAAGGTGTTTACGCTATGGTGTAGGATTTCCCTCTACAATAAAGAACAGAGTTTATACGTTAATCTATTCTGAAAGGGACAGCATTAGCAAAACTTGCATAAAAAATACAAAGTTAGTACATGGGTTATACAATGAAAGAATTATTCATCCCTGCTTTCACTCGCTCTGACAGACCTGTGATCACAACCAGTCACTCTTACCTAATAGGTGCTTTCACCACATCTGGCACAATTGTAAGGTATACACAGCCGATCCAAGGTTTGGTTATTGGCGAATCAAGCCCCAGTTTTTCCAAAGACTAATTAAATCAAATGATGGGAAACGCTTGATTCGCTACTGGTAGTAGGATGCTGGTAATGTCACTTCAATTTTTGTCCAGATAGTAAAATAATTAAGAGATCTAATGTTCACAGTGTACAGTAGCTTGGAATCTTCAATCACTAAATCAAGGGTCAGGTAAATAAATCTGTTCATGATCGATCTTCTTCACAACACAGTGGTCGTTATTCAGGTAATTTCAATGTTTGATTATGTCGCCACCACAGGCTGAATGTATACAAACTTTGGAAAAAGAAATCTGGATATTCTATAAGTCCAGTTACAATTTAGTCTTAATATTCTCTGGGTTGGTACTCTGTCTCTTTCTGGGTGTAAAACACGAGGCGAGACAGGTCACCTTGAAAACCCGATATTTATATCAGAATGTTCTTTTGTAAGGTTATACTCAGATTCATATGGAAGCCGCTGCTAAGGTTTAGGGTTTGACCCAATACTGTATAAAGGAGAAAAAGAAATACAAATACTTAACATAATATAGTATTCACAATCCTATCCTTACCCCGTGTAACATAGAAGATATTTATCCACTTCGGTTATTTAACTTTAAATTATAAACTACAAGCTTAGAGCTTGTCTTATCGTTTAAAAACTCCCGTGAAATAAATTCTAGTCATTTAAAAAAAATAACCATCATGAATTAGAAATAAATACATATTTCGTTAATACTCATGATGAATCAGTGCATTTACTTAGTTGGTTAAAATATTCTCTGACTGATTACTAGCAGTTAATAAAATTTATATTATAGCTGGATGAGTTTAGCTAGAAATTATTATTTATTCTGCTATCCACTGTAACACAGTAAAACTTAGAGAATTATAATTGACGATTAAACTAGTGAAATCATTCAAACTACTAGTATAATAATTACCACAAGCCAGAAATAAACGATCTCCAATCGAAAAACTGTGTGATACTACTATTGTAAGAGATCTTAAGAAATCGAAAGCTAGATGTTCTCTGAAATTGTGGCGGTACTGGATAAACTTTAGTTAGAAGGCTGGGGTTTATATATATATATCTGAAATCAAAGGGAATGGCCACTATTCACCGAAAATCAGACTCTCTGCCAGATGTTTGCTTCTACGGGAAATTTCTCATTCAGATCTGCAAATCAAAGATCTTTCTCACACTAAAGCCGAAATCCAGACTCTCTCTGTTGCGTATGGACTCGCTTGAGATCCGGCGTAACGTAATTTGCTAATCAGTGCAAATTTTACACGTCTCTGCTCGTATGGCCCATGCTATCGAGCAATGTCTTTTGATCTGGCAATTCATCATGTTTAATTAGCTTTCTAGCGAACGGATTACAAGGGAGGCAATAGCAATTTGCTCACCTTGGTTCCAGAAATTATCCGCTCTTAGTACTAAAAGTTTTATTACCCTTTTATCGCTGTCTTATCTATACAACGATTTTCAATCGCTGGCGTTAAGAATAAATTACAGATCAACGTAGCTAATAGGTCTGCTGGTTACCATACATGAAAGAGAAATATAGCGAACAGCAATAAAATGCGTGCTAAATTAGAAAAAGGAACAGATCTCAGAGTGAGGAATGGTTTTATGTTAACCAACAGGCGTAGGTGAAGCTAGGTAAAAGAAAGTGTAGATAAAGAAGTAGACAGATGAAATCTATTATCATAATATGTCACAGTTTCTACCAGGGTACACATCATACCACTTTTCTATCAGGGTACACATCATAAAAGTTTTCTATCAGGTACACATAATAACACTTTTCTATCAGGGTACACATCATACCCTATCAGGCTCCCACTATAGCATTTTTCTGTCAGGTATGCATCATAACACATTTCTACAAGGTACACAGCAATAACACTTTTCTATCAGGGTACACATCATAAAACTGTTTATTTTGCGTGTCTAACAAATTGTTGAGTATTTGTTCTTGAAGATCTGACAGCTGCACAAACATTCCTGAACAGATGTATTTTATTTGTATTTTAATCTATGTCTACATTAAGACATTTAATAATCTCATTGTAACAAAATTAATTATTCCATGTTTGTTTCTGTCATATGTTTATATACAAGTAGTTATGTTATTTCCATTTTGTGCACTGGAAATGAGGTGATGTTCATAACACCAAAGTGTAACTCAGCGGATGGAAACCCAGGAACAGTAGAGATCTACTTTCAAACTACTGAGCTGTCAAAAGATCTACCATCATAAAATCATGTCTCTTTTCTTAGAGTTCTTAGAATTTGGATAATTCCAAACTTTTTTGCAACCATTTTGTTACTTTCATCTCTTCCAGATGACCTGCTTCTTGAAGTTCCATGTACAGAGTGATGAAAAATTCAAACTAAATTATATTTTACCGAATTTTAAACTTCACTTCAAATTAAATTATATTTTACCAAATGTAAAACTTCACTTCAAGCTAAATTATATTTTACCAAATGTTAAACTGCACTTCAAACTAATTAATATTTTACTGAATATTAAACATCACTTCAAACTAAATAATACGAGTATTTTACCAAATATTAAACTTCACTTCAAACTAAATAATATTTTAGCAAATGTTAAACTTCACTTCAACTAAATAATATTTTACCGAATGTTGAAATATTATTTAGTTGGAAGTGAAGTTTAACATTCGGTAAAATATTATTTAGTTTGAAGTGAATTCAAACTAAATAATATTTTACTGAATGTTAAACTTCACTTCCAACTAAATAATATTTTACTAAATGTTAAACTTCACTTCAAACAAAATAATATTTTACCGAATGTTAAACTTCACTTCAAACTAAATAGTATTCTACCGGATGTTAAACTTCACTTCAAACAAAAGACTGCATCTTATCTAATGTAATTCATGAATAAAGTAAATTCTAGTTAGCTAGCTTGCAGGTTTTTGTTGCGAATGGTGTGAATTTACTTTTAAACATGGCGACACCATACTTTAAGTGCAGGAAGAAAAGGGTTAGCCTGCCACTTACCTAGATGAAAAATTCTCCCCCCCCCCCCCCCCCCGTCCTCTTCCGCCTCCTAGAGATCTACCAAAAGATTCACTGGGATCTACCGGTAGATCATGATTGACCGGTTGCCGACCCAACGCCAACTAAGGTTTGGCCGAAAATGGCGGCCAAACCCGTAACGCTGGAAAAAGGACCTTAGATACAAATATGTGCTACTGTATTTGTAGCTAATTTTGAAAGTCGCGATTGGGTCCTTTTTCCAGCGATACGGGTTTGGCCGCCATTTTCGGCCAAACCTTAGTTGGCGTTACTCTCTATATAGTGTAAACTAAATGACAATATCTGAGTTTTGAGAAATTGAGGCATATGTTTGGGTTGTAAATGCTGTGCCCTACTTTTTATGACAGATGTTGTTGCGAGGGGTCCTTGAGGGCACAAACAATGAATATGCTTACTGCTCGCTCTGGCATGTCTTAAGCTGCGACTAATAGATGGTTGTGCATGGGGCTGGTAACCTCATCATGGAAAACAAATTGTTACAGACACAACCACTGTAACAGCACATGAAGGCGTTTTGGGGTGAGTTCCTGAGAGGGGCAGGGGGGCGGTCAGCTGCAGTCATAGGTCCATGCTCTATAAGGAGCAAGAAACAAAGAGAAAATCTGATGTGATGATAAATGCTGTGCGAGATTTTCACGATAAGGTATCTGAGAAAAGTGCATGAAGTAACAAGAAGAGACATGGTCCGCAACCAGACGATACGTCATGGCCTAAAAACCAAACCCCTGCAGACCTAAGTACAACAGTTCCAACTGAGATGGTTTGGCCATGTCTGCAGAATGGGAGAAAATCGGCTACCCCGACAAGCATGGGAAACTAAGAGCCAGGGATCCAGACCTCCAGGACAACCCAGAGTCCGCTGGGAAGACAACATTAGACAATCTTTGAAGGACGGAGGACTAGAGTGGAGCCAGGCCAGGAGGAAGATAGTTGATAGGATAGTATGGCGTTCTATCTTCTAAACCTCTACACCTCACGGTAGAAGATGAACGACTAAGTAAGTAAGTAAGATTTTCACAGCTGTTGTGAAATGTGTTCATGGTATTTTAAACATGTCAATATGAGGTATTAGTTAGTGCACTGGCTTCCTAGCGCAGTGGTCTATGGTTCGATCCCCAGATGAGGTGGGATTTTTTTAGGCCACAAACTGCTCCTGGGTCGACCCAGCCACAAATGGGTACCAGAGCAACTCTATGAAGGTTAAGGCAGCCGGCGTGATGCTAACCATATCACCCCTAGTGTGCCAACGGTCAAGAAAATATGGGCATAACATTATATTCCCAATATGCCTCAATGGGCGTGTAACGGGATCCTTTACCTTTACCCTCCCAATATGAAGTATTGCTATATTTTATGGCATTTCACGTTTACATCTTTGGACAGGCCAATGATTATTTTGTCTAATAGGCATCCTTAAATAAATTGATCTTTACAAACATTTTATTGCAGATGTTTATATGCATTTTAGCTGATCTCGTTCATTTGATGTTATAAGCTGCATCCAGCTGTTGCGGTTTTGCCTAATGCAAAAAAAAAAGTAAAGTAAACTCAGTATTAAGAAGTATATATTGTGAAGCCGACGTCGCAATGCCTTTACGCCTCGCCGGCTTTCATGCCTCGTCAGATTCAAGCAAGTGTGTCAGTGTCTGTCCCTAGTCGTGGTGTGCCGTGGAACGACCACAATAATTTGTTTTCAACATAGGGGTTACCTTCACAATTGCCTCCGGCTGGCGGAATTGTTGATTTCTAATGCAGCAACCAAGGAGGAGTGGGTTCATTTTCTACACAAGATAACAGGAGGCGGAGACACTTGGGAGCAATGACCCAGGTGGGCCCGCCCCCCCCCCTCCCGCCCCCCCCCTAGAGTGTAAAGGAGAATAAGGGGCTGAAACACTTGATCGACGGGGGGTGGAAGCTTCTGATGAGCAGATTGCCTCCCATTGTATCGCTCTGTATAGAGTTTCCTTTCATATCGTTATCGTTGTTCATGCCATGTGTAGTTCTCTGGGTGTGGTGGTCTCTGCAGAGATAAAGAAAGAATAAGACTACTGGATCCTCACGCTTTCCGTACAAGGCGACATTTGTGTGATTGAGGGGAGGGGGGGGGGTGGCAACCTCAACATGTAAAACAAATTGACACAGTAACCATAGCTGCAACAACATGTGACTGCCTGGTGCAAGTTTCCTGCAGTAGTGGTTCCATAAGGAGCATAAAGGAAAATGATGTTGTTGATGGTTGTTGAGAATCAACAAGATTGCACTCTGGGTAAACTGACAGGGGCTCAGTCTTCCTCCGCAAATGTGGAAGGGTAAGAATGCTACCTGGTCCTGTATACACGTTGGACTTACCCTCTCATTTGTCAATCCCTGCAAACTTTACATGTGACATCAAAATGTGTCTTGTTTGTATTACTTTACTGTTTATCATTAATTATGAGTAGTCATTATTTTTTAAAATGTGTGGGTTTTTTTAAGGTATGTTTATTTTTATTTATTAATTATTAGCGCGTTTTGACTTTTTCTTTCATTTGTTTTCCTTACATAGTATTAGTTTTATTATTATTACTGTCATGGGTTGCCTCCCCTTTGCTCTGCAGTGATGGTCCAACAATGGCCAAAAACTAGAGTATCTTATGTGGGTCTTCAAAGTTATCTACCTTCGCACAAGATTACTCTTGGCAGAGATACAGATAGAAGGATAATGTGCTTCTACCTCGAAGGAGTTTTCACAAGATATTTCAGAAGTCAAGAACAATGCTGAATGTGTCTTAACAATGTTAACTTTTATCTGCCCGACAACTTCTGTGAAGAAGTATTATATAATTTAATTTAGCTCGTACAAACCCCCAACTGAATTAACAGTACAATTCTTATTATTATTTGGCTATATAGATGTACATATACGAGGGATGGTCAAAAAGTAATGCCTCATAATTTTTAATTTCATTCAATAGGCAAGAAAACAGATAAAATTTACATTGAAATGTAGCCCCATGTCTGAACTTCAAAAATTTATTTCTCAATGTAGTCTCCGTTATTTGTTACAGTTTTTGTCCATCTTCTCACAAGGGCATGCATCCCTGCACGGTAAAAATGTGTGTCCTTTTTCCTAAACCACTGCGCGTTTAAGGGTCTCGGTGTCCTCAAAGTGATGTCCGCGAAGATCTTCTTTCAGTGGTGCAAACAGATGGAAGTCAGAAGGTGCAAGATCGGGACTGTAAGGGGGATGTGGTAATAATGTCCAGCCAAATTCTGCAATCGCATCAATGGTGTGTTTAGCGGTGTGTGGCGTGGCATTATCGTGCAACAGTAGTGCAGTTCTCTGATCTTTTAATGGGTAAAGTCGCCGAAGACGACCTCTAAGCTTCTTCAAAGTTTCAATGTAACGGTCTGCATTCACCGTGTTTCCCTGTTCCAAGAAGTCGAGAAGAATCACACCCTTCTCATCCCAAAACACGGAGGCCATAACTTTCCCTACAGATGGTGAGCTTTTGAACTTCTTTCTTGTCGGCGATGTTGTGTGATGCCATTCCATTGACTGCCACTTGGATTCTGGTTCAAAAAAATTAACCCAAGTCTCATCACCTGTCACAATATTCGATAAAAACTCTTCTCCTTCAGTTTCGTAACGGTGCAGGAGGTTGATGGCTATGGTTTTCCTTCAGCATTGAGGAATTCTATGACATAACGTTGTTTTAACCGAACGTCTTTGGCAGCCATTTTTAAACTGTTACAGTGGTGCCACCTGTTACTGAAGCAGGTTGGTAATGCTATACAGTGCAGAAGAGGGTTTGAGGAATCCTGCTAAATTTACAAATTGCACACCGATGCAGTATTTACATACATAAAAAATAGGAGGCATTACTTTTTGACCTTCCCTCGTAGATATATTAAAGATGCTGATTCATCCGTGTGCACTTCTTTCTCTGTAATAACTAAATCAACTTTGAATTTGTAAAACAACATATAACAAATTTAATGATCAATATCCTTGGGAACAAATGTAAATAAACTGGTGATTACTAAAAAAATAGGCTTCGTCATTGAAACTAATATTGGCTTTTGGAAGGTTATCTGTGGAATATAGATCAATAAGCTCTGTTGTAATGGCCTGCTTAAAATGCAACTTAGCTTCCAAACTGCTGACGTGTTGATGCTGCTGTTTCCATCGCTTCGTCTCTGTGACGAAGACACGTTTCCTGGTCAAGTCAGGTATCTTCACAACCCGTTGAATGTAGGTTTCAAGTGTCGATCGCATGCTTTGAACTGCAGAACAGGAGTACTGCTGGTATCGTAGTCAAATAGTCTTGTAAACTCGTACCACCAACTTTAGAGGGAATAAAAGAACAATTTCCGCTGATAAGTCTTAGTTTTCCTGATATTAATCAGGCTCCTTTCCCGCTGTCCGTCAACCTAATCTTTTCTCTGAATTTTTACTCTCCCTCAGCGTATATCATAGAGGATATAATAAAAATCACCATTCTTTCAGTTAATTTACTGGGGAAATTTTCTACTGGACAGCGGCAAGTGGCTTGTGGCTGGTTGGACATTTTAAAATATACATTCACTTATTACAAGTGATAATATATATCTTTATATATATATATATATATATATATATATATATATATATATATATATATATATATATATATATATATATATATATATATATAGAGAGAGAGAGAGAGAGAGAGAGAGAGAGAGAGAGAGAGAGAGTCAGAATAAGTATTAGATTGTTTGAAATTGCCAGTACCATTATTCAATTAAAGCTTTTATAATCCAGACCCCTATAAATCTGTCATGTGTTAAAAGCAAATATTTGTCACATAGCAATTCATATTTATCTCACGGGGAAAGACTGCATCTTAAACAGCTGCAGGGGACCGAAAGACGCAGCAATAGAGACCGCAGTCAGCGACTTATAGCTTGGCTGCTTGCGTCAGGACCAGCGAACCACAGCTGGTCAAGACCGTGCTCCACCTCCACGTGGTGGTCCTGGAAACAGTCTGCAGCAGTGCAGTCTGGCTGAGCGAGCACGCATCGAAGAGGGAAGGCAAACCCGGTCCCAAAAAATGCCGTGCAGAAGTCGGATGTGTCGACCGAAAGGTGCAGATATCACAGCTTAGGCGTAAGCAGACACAACGCAACCACCGTCATATTCAGGACGAACGAGGAAGAAGAAGAAGAAACAGCTGCAGAACATTCTGTCGGCCAACCTGTGCATCAAAGTCTGGATATATTATTCACCCTATTGGGGTAAGTTGTAACATGTTCATGTTCCTACTGTATATTTGCCAGTAACATGCACGAATTGCTTATTGGTGTACAGTTGCATATGGAGCTGGCAACCTAATCATATAAGATAACTTTCCACATAAAGCACCACTGCAAGAGCTGGTGATTGCTTCGTGCATGTTTCCTCACAAGGAACCAATAGCAGAGGTAACCCCAGGCTCCATAGGGAGCAGAAAGCGGATGATGATGACATTATGGTATATATATATATATATATATATATATATATATATATATATATATATATATATATATATATATATATATATATATATATATATATATATATATATATATATATATATATATATATACAGTGTGTCCGGCAGAATCACTACCAATAACAAATGTCAATATTTCTTATACTAATAATAGCAGACCGACCGGATTTTGATTTTCTGTTAGGCAAACTCATTAAGTTTCAGTAGCAACTCACCAAGTTTCAGTAGATCTCCACCAAGTTTCAGTAGATCTCCACATGAGCGCCTTTAGTGGCTCGAAGAATGTCAAGACGGTATTCTATCTCTCTCCACGTGTTTTGCAGCATCTGAGGTGTGACGAATGCACAAGCGTCAATTATTCGCTGCCGAAGATTATCCAGTCCCTGCACCGGAGTTTGATAGACAAAGCTTTTTACGTATCCCCATAGAAAGAAATCTAAGCGGGTCAAATCTGGTGACCTTGCTGGCCAATCAATGGGACCTAATCTTCCAATCCATCTGTGTGGAAATTGTTGATGAAGGTAGTTTCTTACTTCATTGGCATAGTGTGGAGGTGCTCCATCTTGCTGGAATATCAATCCTTCTGGTATCCTAGGAACTGCAAAATTTTGCAGCATGTTTAGGTATGTTGCTCCTCTGACTGTGGCTTCGGCGAAGAAAAATGGCCCGATCACATAATTCGAGGTTAAGGCATACCACACGTTAAGTTTAGGGCTGTCTCGCTCATGCTCCATTACGACATGTGGGTTTTCATTTCCCCATATCCTACAATTATGCCGGTGAACTTTGCCACAAGTGTGAAAGGTCGCTTCATCGGAGAATACCACACGATTGAGAAATTCATTGTCATCATCGAGGTAACATAGCATTCCATTTGCGAACTCGGCCCGTCTGGGTTTATCATTTCGCTGTAACTTCTGCACTAGCTTGATCTTGTAGGCTCTAAGCCGCAATCTTTTGTGCACAATGTCGTGAACAGTAGATTTTGGAATACCCAATTCTCCACTTGCCCGTCGAATGGATTTCCGCGGGCTACGTTGAAAAGCTTCGCTAACTGCTTCAACTCTATCTGGAGACAACGCTTCATTGCCGCTTCCCTTTTTTCTCAACAAAGAACCTGTTTCCAACAGTTGCTTGTGCCATTTCACTATGGTATGTCGCTCTGGAGGTTTCTTTTCCATATTCCTGCCTGAATCTCCTTTGCACAACAATGGGAAACTTTAATTCCGCAAGCCAATAACAGCATTGCACTTTCTGCTGCATTGTGAACTCCGCCATTTTCACTACAAGCTTCATCACATTCCGCGGCTGCGCATTACGTTATCTGCACATTATCGGACAATTTATCAATTATCTCACTGCTCCTAAAAATGTGATGGTTTCTATACGAGGTAACCATAAAAAAATAATTCTAACTTACATGGATGAGGAAATATTGACATTTGTTATTGGTAGTGATTCTGCCGGACACGCTGTATATATATATATATATATATATATATATATATATATATATATATATATATATATATATATATATATATATATATATATATATATATATATATATATATATATATATATATATATATATATATATATATATATATATATATATATATTAACTGTAAGTACCCACATTGGGATACCCACATTGTGACAATGAGGTACATGCTTGTCGATTAGATGCAGATATGCGATGGCCCAGGCAAAAGCCTATATGCGAGTAACCACAGATAAACGGCACCCTCTGCATGGAAACAAAGTTGACATCAAGGGAGCAAGAATAAAGAGGGGAATGTCATGGATGGCACTGGCAGAAACAACGATCAAGCAGGTGACCACAGTTGAAAATATATTCAAAGGGGAAGAGTGGAATAAGACAGATGAGAACTGGATTAACTTCTAGCAAGTCATCATCAGCTTTGGTAGAGAGTGTAGAACTTGGGGCACTGGGAAAGCAGAACTGGAAATTAATCAACTGATACTTGACATGCCAGGGATAATGATGGCATTGTGTAACCTGATGGGGTTTTGATCCGCGGTGATAAATCAGGTTAGGGCTTCTCTGCTAAGGTAAAGCAGAACATTGCGGGGCATACAAGATAACAATTTCCAGCATGAGAATGGAAGTAAAGGCAGCTATTGCAGCCTTAAGCTGGCTTACTGAAACTTCAGTAACAAAGGCAGTCATTGTGTCTGACCCTCAGTCCATGCTTCGAGAGGTTCAAAATGGTTGGCTACAGCATGAATGGAAAACCTCCATAGAAGCTTCGATTCTGCAGGAGCTGGTGTGGATCTACTGTTCTTGTCATGCAGGGGTACGCGGTAATGAGAGAGCTGAGAGACTAGCATCAAGAGCACCAACAGTGAGGACACTGGATATTGATAAGGGAGAGATACTGAGAACAATTAATGGTTGCCTGTTAGAGAATGACACTGCAATAGACGAATCATCAAGGTTATGACTGTTGGAATTTGGCATCAAATGTCAGACTAGCAGAGATGGACGTATGAGAGGATGCATCCGTCGTGTTAATAACCAGCGAGCAACAGGAACAGTTAGCATTAACACTCTTCGGCATATACTGAAATATATATATATATCAGCTACGTACAGACTGGGTCTAAAACTCGTGTTCCCTGCTTTAATCACTGGCTATACCACGTGATCAAAACTTACTGGAAGCGTCTATTTTTCTCTCGTACTCGCCCAAGGGTACTAATTCTAAAGGACATAACCCGTGTTTCACTCCTTACAGTTAATTATAAGGCATACAACTCCTACTCTACATCTATTTTATAACAGCAGTTGCCTCGCTTTGACCGTCCGTGATTTTATATATATATATATATATATATATATATATATATATATATATATATATATATATATATATATATATATATATATATATATATATATATATATATATATATGTGTGTGTGTGTGTGTGTGTGTGTGTGACAGTGCGAAGACGATGTGTGAAGAAGAATGGTAGTACGGGTGGGGTTCGTGTGTAATGTTGTCGTCACTCTCTCTGGCCTACTTTCACACGCGTCCCGCAGTCACAGAAAAACTCTTGATGACAGGGGTCCCACTTTTATTAATGAAACCCTATCAGGTAGCATATGAATCATACAGAAAACAATGTTGTCCACAAGTTTACTTTGTAGGTAATTCCTATACAACACCATATAACCAAGCTATTTAGGTATTCTCTACGTAACACCATATAACCCAGCACAGACTGCTGGACTCTCTGAAATAAAATGAAACAAAATAAACTAGCATCGTTCTAATGGACAAACTTCATCTACGTAATAATACATACACATGTGCGAAAATATGCTGGTAGATGCGCTTAAATGACCACGTGTGTGTATGTGTGTGTTCGTGCAGGTCTGTGTATATGTGTAATCATACAATAAACATATTTAAGTCAACAATAATGCCTTCATACTCATACTAAATACTAACTACATCATCACGCAAGAGAAAACTGAAATGAAGCACTTCTATTTATGATGAAATATTATACACAACTCACTGGTCTAAATGACCACCTTTGATCAGTATCTAAGAGGCCTAGTTGCTCTAAAGAACAAGCAGATATATATATATATATATATATATATATATATATATATATATATATATATATATATATATATATATATATATATATATATATATATATCTTCTTCTTTGATCCTTAGCCGCCGACCGTCAAAACAGTCAGTGGCCATTACGCCTGGTGGTTTGTAGGGCAACAACAAATTGATTCCACTTTGCTCGGTCGGCGGCCATTCTTCGTACAGTGCCCCAACTCTGGTTCATTCTTTGCATCTCAGCCTCCACAGTCCTCCGCCAAGTTGTTTTTGGTCGGCCTCTCTTTCGTTTTCCTTCAGGGGTCCATAGAATAGCTGTTCTTGTGATGGCATCGGGGTCTCTTCTGAGGACATGGCCAACCCAACTCCAGCGTCTGCCAGCTATGATGGTGTGCATGTCCTCTTGCTTGCTCCGAGTAAGCAGATCTTGGTAGGTGATGATATTCGGCCAAAAGATTCGGAGAATTTTTCTTAGGCATGTTGTGTGAAAAGAGGACAATTTCGACATTTCCTTCTCTGTAACTCTCCAGCTCTCCGCGCCATAGAGAAGCACAGAAAGCACACAGCTCTGATATAATCCTAATTTTGTGCTTGTGCTGTACTGAGAGGACTTTCAGATGTTGTTTAGACTAAAAAAGGCTGTTCTTGCTTTGTTCATTCTGTGTGTGTGTGTATATATATATATATATATATATATATATATATATATATATATATATATATATATATACACTCTATTCTTACAGTCTATACTAAACGTAATAGGCATAGGCTACTCACCGAGCAAGAGGGTACGCTAGTCTTTCTCTCACAAAAATCACTGATGTAAAATTAACTACACTTACGGCTCACAAGAATGCAACATAACTATTATTTAACACTACACAATTAATAATAATAGTAATACGTACACACTTGTATACAGCGCAATGCAGGACTAGAATTCCTCTAATAAAATCACTTAGTACTTTACATATTTAACACACAGTCTCACGGTTGAAAATAGCGATGAGATATATATGCGTAAAATTACACTAGACAACACATACCTCGCAAATCAGCTTGTATCAAACTATAGGTTAAAAAGCATTAACTTCTAAACCTGAAACGTCTAATATTACTTTATGTTAAGTATTATAAAATGTTCTCATAGGTAAGCATACCTCAATGTCGTTAGCTCTTTTAGCATAGACGCAACTATGCAACAGCCCGAACCTCACTTGGTTATCGTACGAGGGCGCATTTTGCACAAGAAGACGATCTGGCTACTTCTCAGCTCTGACTGAAGCCTTCAACTCTTTTAGTTTAAATCTTACCTATACTCCCCGGTACCTTATGATAGCCACGTCAAAATGTCAGGCAAAGCTCCGTCCATCCTTCTATGGAGCAAACCAGGAGTCATATGCCCAGTTTGGATGACATGAGATCACAATTTAGTCAGGATTATCTTCCTAAACGTACACAATTCAAGGTCCGCCGATTAGTGGTTACATTCCCACGATATCTCTTGCCTGGAGTCACACCTCTCACGGTTTTGTGCTCAACAAGGTGTGTTCTCCTGGTGTCATACAGCGCCGAGATGTCTAAAACCAAGGTCCGTCTCTCATTACATCTTCTGCGTCTCATACGTTTGTTTTCCTTTCAGATGGCAAAGGTGTTTCGTTTAGATCGCCCATTCCCGTGTGAGAATGTCAACATGAGCACAAACATACACCGTAGACTAGATTGACAACTATTACTCAGTCTAAAATTACACCTTTCCGGCCACATGGTCACACACACACACACACACACACACACACACACACACACACAAACACACACACACACACACACACACACACACACACATATATATATATATATATATATATATATATATATATATATATATATATATATATATATATATATATATATATATCTGAAAATGATGCATTTGTTTTCTTTCGCTCTCCTGATGCTCTTTCATCTGTCTCGAGGACCTGAGAATTCATTCTCTGGTACATCGGAAACATTTAGAGGAAGATGAAATATTGGGAGAAAGCGGAGGTCGTCTGTTGCTTACATCAGGAGACAGGATATTTACGAGAAGTATTATTAGTCTGTCTCTCAGTTTCTGGTACAGGTTACCAGAATTCAACACTTGGCACCACCTATAACAGACGGGTCTGAAGGACACTTGAAAAAGCTACATCTGCGGCAATTACTCCTGCAACACAAGGAACGTGCTCCTACCACGCCCCTCGACTCATGACTTGAGAAAGTACAGTCAAAGCTTCACTGGGAACCACCAGTGACTGAATCAGTACTCACTCTCATACCATTGGCAGCTAAGTACCAAGAACTGGCACAGTTTACGGGCTATCTTTGTTAAAACTTCACCACAAAACAGTATTTTCCCAGAAATATACAAAATACGTAAACAATTTCTTGACAAATCAATTTGATTCATTTTAACCATTCTTCCATCCTTAGCCATCGACCGTCAAAGCAGACAATGGCCAATCACACCTAGTGGCGTCTTAAGGGCAACAACAAATTGATTTTATTTGCCGTTGTTTCCCATCACGCCTAGTGGCGTCTTTAGGGCAACCACAAATTAATCTTTATTTGTTGTTGTTTCCGTAATCAAAGTGACTGGCAAACAGGTGATCAGCCCATTGTGCCCGACATTTTAACCATGTTAATAAAATATTTCATAAATAAATCTCTTATTTTCTGTGTAAATATAAACCCCTAGTTGGAGTATATAAATGGATTGAGTGAATTGTCGTCTGCACCGATATGACTCATGTTTTATATATATATATATATATATATATATATATATATATATATATATATAAATATATATATATATATATATATATATATATATATATATATATATATATATATATATATATAGATATATAAACAGAGCTATTAAATTAATATTTTGCTCAATAACTTTCAGCTGGGGGTTCATAAAATACGAGTCAAAATGTCATATATTTCTTACATAAGTGGGCGGAGAATGCAAAGTTTATAACAAACTTAGATGACTCAGTTGTTACACTTCTAAAAATCCATGTGAGACTTTCTGAAAGTGGATCACTACTGTAGAAAAGGGGAGATAACCCGTCACACTCGAGCTTGAATCCATCGACTCGAGTCGACAAGACTGGTATCTACCATCTGAACGTCGTACTCGCCAAATGACAAGTAAAAAAAAAAAAACAGTTTTGGGTCCCATTGCTTGTTATTGTTACCATATTTAAAAAAAAATTCAATACATTCTATTGCCTAGAATGAAACTGGGTAGCCTGTTAGTGTTATCATGAATCAGTACATCATCATAAATTTCACTAAAAATATACATTTTTGAAAAGACTCGCTGACCTAGTTGTTTGAAGAAACGCTTTGGTTGTAATAGGCACATCATTGTGTACCACCCGATGGCCGCATTTTCAAATGCTAAACACAATCTATATTCGCAGTTCATTATTTCAATTACATTTAAAAGCTTTACTTTACTGGAGTTGTTTATACGGTTTTTTCTTATATTGGTTTAGTTATTTTATAAAAATCGGATAAGTCAATGCCGGTCAAAACTTGATAGATAGATAGATTAAAATGTACCAAGAAACTGAGCTGCATGAAAAGTTTCAGTTCTATACATCATCATCATCACATCATCATTTATCATATCATCATCACATCATCAAGATCATCACATCATCATAATCATCATCACATCATCATCATCACATCGGCATCCTCATCATATCATGATCCAATCATTATCATCATCTCATCATCAACAACAACATGATCACATCATCATCATCTCACCATCATGACATCATCATCATTGCCATCATTAACATCACATAATCACCATCAACACTATCATCACTATCACATCATCATCATTTTCTTGTGCGCTCCTTATGGAGCTACTACTGTCGCTGGTCCCCAGGTAGGAAGCCTGCACCATGAAGTCGCATGCGCTTACAGCGATGGTTTCTGTTGCAGTTTGTTTCACATGATTATGTTGTCAGCCCCATGCACAACCTCATAATAGTCGCATTGTACGACATGCATGAGGGAGCAGTAGCCCTCTTCTTTCTTTATCCCTTTAGAGACCCCCAGAAACGACACGTGGTTTCAGCTCTCTACGATGAGCGTTAAAACGAGATTTGAAGCGTGAACAATTTGAAACCTGACAAATATACAAAACCCGTGTGAGCTTAAATAAAAGTGGTAACCAAAAACAAGTCAGATGTCGTCGTTACGTGAAAAAAATTTAACTATGCATAATACGGAAGACAAAGTCTTAATATATGTCTTAGGAAGGATTATGTTGTGGGTGTGTACGAAATGCTAGAGCTACCGTGTTTGACAAAGCCGATGACGTCAATACAATGGGCGTGTCTTCCAGCTAAAGACGTATGTGTTAAGTTGTAGACACTATCTCACCTTATGGTACAGTATTATGATTCATGACGTCAATATACGGTTTAAGCCTGGAACAAACTAGGTGTTACCTATGACTGCTACCTGTTTTATGTAGACGGTTTAACATCGTAACTGACACAAATTCTTTTTTAAAGATAAGGTATTTTGGGTGCAGAGTTATTGTTCGTATGCGGATGCAAATTGTCCGGGTGAAAATGTGAATTTAAAATAAATGCGTAAAATCTTTGACAAGAAGAGACAGGGAGAAGCTCAAATAAGGTTACTAGTTTTTTCAGGTTGAGTTACTATTCATAAGGTGTTTGAGGTGTGCAAGCTTCAAGCTGCTGTTGGTGGCTGTGCTGGTGGAAGTTTAGATGTGGTGTTAATGATATCGTGTAATGATGGTGTTGGTAGTGGTGTATTTTATTGTGGTGTACGTGTTGCAAATGATGGTTTTCGTCATGTTTATTGTAATGTATGTGTTGTTGATGGTGATGTAGGTGTTGTTGTTTGTAATGTATGTGATGTTGATTGCGATGTAAGTGTTTTTGATGGTGATGTCGGTGTTGTTGTTTGTAATGTAGGTGATGTTGATGGCGATGTTGTTGTTTGTAATGTAGGTGATGTTGATGGCAATGTATGTGATGTTGATGGTAATGTAGGTGTTGTTGATGGTGATGTAGGTGATGTTGATAATGATAAAGTTGTTGCAGATGGTGATCCAGGTGTTCTTGTTTGTAATGTAGGGTTTGTTGATGGCACTATATGTGTTGTTGATGGCAATGTAGGTGTTGTTGATGGCAATGTGGTGTTGGTTATGGTGGTATAGATGTTGTTGATGGTGATGTAGGTGTTGTTGTTTGTGGTGTAGGTGTTGTTCTTGGTGATGTAGGGGTTGTTGATGGGTATGTAGGTGTTGTTGTTTGTGTTGTATGTGTTGTTGATGGTGGTGTAGGTGTTGTTGATGGTGGTGAAGATGTTGTTGATGGTGGTGTATGTGTTGTTGTTGGTGGTACATGTGTTGTTTATAAGTATGTAGGTGTTGTTTGTGTTGTAGGTGTTGTTAAATGTGATGAAGGTGTTGTTGATGGTGGTGTAGGTATTGTTGATGGTAATGTAGGTGTTGTTGATAGAGATGTAGGTGTTGTTAATGGTGATGAAGAAGTTGATGGCGATGTAGGTGTTGTTGATGGTTGTGTATGTGTTGCTGATGGTGGTGTAGGTGTTGTTGATAGGTATGTAGGTGTTGTTGTTAGTGTTGTAGGTGTTGTTAACGGTGATGTACGTGTTGTTACAATGTAAGTATTGTTGATGGCAATGTAAGTGTTGTTGATCGTGGTGTAAGTATTGTTAATGGTGATGTAGGTGTTATTGACGGTGATGAAGATTTTGATGCGATGTATGTGTTGTTGATGGTTGTATATGTGTTGTTGATGGTGGTGTAGGTGTTGTTGATGATGGTGTAGGTGTTCTTAATGATGATGTAGGTGTTGTTGATGGTGGTGCAGGTGTTGTTGTTTGTGGTGTAGGTGTTGTTGATGGTGATGTAGGTGTTGTTGATGTCGGTGTTGTTGATGATGATGAAGGTGTTGTTGACGGTAGTGTTGATGTTGTTGATCTTGATCTAGGTGTTGTTGTTTTTGATGTAAGTGATGTTGATGTGTATGTTGGTGATGGGTATGTACAGACCATCTTAACCTTTCCCCACACTGTAGGATAGCGTTCAGAGATTTCTTTATGCAACCAAAAGTCTTGTTATTAATTTTCTTAACATTGGCCTAAGCTTAACGTCATTTTGAAGTGATATCAGTTACTCTTCCATCCTTCCTAGTTCCTCGCTGCACGTGTCCAGGAATAGATTTATTATCCAGTCCGGAATAGTGATCAAAAGAAGATCTTGATACCTCTGAGACATGTCTTTATGCAGTATATCTAGGTGCGCATAATATACTTGAAGATTATCCCCTGGTTTTTTTTTCTTTCTCTTCCAACTCTAGGAGGCTGGGAAATTGAATCAACTCGCGATGGCCAATATTGCGGGGAGACGACAGATGACTGTTATTAGATTAATATCATTTTCTTGCAGTTGTAGATTTAATTCGTTAAACTTTGTGAATAAATCTGACAAATATGCAACGTCATTCGTTAATTCTGTACTGAGCGAAGCATGCAACTCTTTAGAGAATACTTCAACAGTTTCAAAAAGAACATAAAAGCATCTCAGATAATTTCCTTTTGAGAACCACCTGATTTCTGTGTGCATCAGCAAATTTTCAAATTGTTCATCATTATCAGTGCAAAGGTCTCGAAATAGTCGAGAATTGATTGCATGGGACTTAATTTTATTAGTCGGTGTGACAACTGTATTTAATGATTTGTGAAGCCGATCACGTAGATTTTTTGCGACAAGATGTTGTCTGTGAATTACACAGTGTATTGTAAATATACCAGGCACAGCTTCTTTTAAGAACGCGGTAAACCCGCGGTAACAACCTATCATTGATGGTGCCCCATCTGTTGATCAAGCAAGAATGTTAGCAAGCCCTTTTCTTTGACACATTGCTCAACTACACGAACTATTGACTCCGATTTTATATCAGTTACTAGTTGCCTAGCACATAACAACTCTTGAACCAAGCTTTCATCTTTTACGAAGCGAACATACGCAAGAAGCAAAGATTCGTTGCCCGGCAAAGTTTACTCATCCAACTGCAATGCAAATTCTGTTGTCCTACGTATGTTGCACAATGTGTTTTCAACCAAAAAGAAGTGCAGACAAAACAGCATATTTCATCTATTCTTCTTTGAACAGAGGTATTACTGAGCGGGATCGCTTTAATTATTTGTTCAGGTTACTTATGCATAACTATACTCACAAACTCTCTTATAGCTGACAAAATCAAGTTTTCTCCGATTATGTGAGGCTTTCCAGATTTAGCTATCAGGAATGAAATGTTGTATATGAAGCTCGCAAAACATCACAGCGTTGTTGTGAAGTGTTTACGTTTCTGAAAGTTTTCACGAAGTGACTGTAAATATGCCACACTTTTGTCTGTTTTATCAAGGTGAGTTTTTCAAATTTTCAAGGAGTCTGGAAGGTTTCATCTCCTCATTTGAAAAGGCCCTCTCACATAATAGACACATTGGCAGTTGTTAGTTATTTTATGCTTGAATAAATCCAATATTTCAGATATTCCATGCTGTTTTGTCTGCACTTCTTTTTGGTTTGTTCTGCTTGTGCCATATTTGTTCTGGATTGTGGAACAAGGAATTGATTTTTCAATTTTGCAGATAGAAAAATGTACATCAGGTATACATAAAAAAACTGATTTAAAAGTAGTTTTACAAAAATGTTGAAACAAATGTTCTTACAAGTTTACTTTTCTTTTTTATAAAGTTTCTTAACCACAGCCATAAATAAATTAGAAAAATTCAGCAATCAGAAAAAAACACAATCAGCAACAGCCACAACAACACTGAAGTAACCCAATAATGATTTCATAAAGTATAATAAAACTTATTTAATATGAAATAAAATAAAATAACTCACTTTTGTTAATAGGCCTTAAGATTTAAAGATTGGGAGCCAGTAGCCTAACTACAAAGTGTGGAGATCCCGGAAAAAAATTAAAAGGATGTAATATAATGGACTGAACAGCAAAATTCAATATATTGCAAATCTGTATAAAAATGTATCTACTTAATTAATAGTTGAAGTTAGTAAAACTGATGCTAGCTATGTGCAAACAAACAAAAAATATAAATATGAAATCTTCCATAATCGACAATCTGAAATAGCTTCATACCCAGAACACACTTATTTGAAACCATTGTTTACAAGAAGAGCCGAGAAAGTTTGTTGGTTTTTTCTCATAGTTAGCGCTAAGTTGCAACAGATGGGAAACGATTGGTGAAAGTCTGAATTTAAGGTAGGAAAGCCGGTTCAGAGGTTCAAAGACTGATTTCTACTGCCAAGTACTGTTAAAAACTTGGCTCTTTTGAACGTTTTCTCTTACAGTAGAACTCCATTTATCCGAACCCCATGGGACCGAGCATCGTTCGGATAATCAAATGTTCGGATAATTGGATTACATAATGTATCGAGTACATGTACACATATTTCTAAAAATAATTAACCATCACAAGGAAAATACACTATAAAACATATTTACTTGTACTGTAATAATAAACAGAATGGTTTACAGTAGAAACAGGGGTGAAACAAGGCTGTATTATGTCACCACTACTTTTTGGAATAGCTATTGATTGGGTTATGAGAAACTATACCCACAATGAACAATTGGGTATAAAATGGACAAATGGAAAAATTCCTGGGGGACCTGGATTTCGCAGATGATGTAGCATTCTTAAGTTCAACACCAAGACAATCCCAAGAAGCAATAAATAATTTGTGTCATCTCTCGGTTAAAATTGGTCTCCAAATAAATGCCTCTAAAACTAAAGCTATGAACTTTTCTAACGAGACCTTTGATATCATCTTGAACGGGGAAAAAACTACAGGAAAGTTATTGAGAAGTTTCAAATATTTAGGCTACAGAAAGTTGAAAGTTTCAATTATTTAGGCAGTAAAATGACTCAGGATGGTGACACAACAAGAGAAATCCATACTAGAATTGCTTTGGCAGCTAGCGCCTTCAATAGATTATCTAACATTTGGAAATTACGATCATTGAATATACATACCAAGCTTCGTCTGTTTTAATTCAAATGTTATCTCAGTGTTAACATACGGCTGTGAGAGTTGGAAAATAACAAAATCATTGGAGAACAAGCTGAATACATTCGAGAACAAATGTCTTAGAAAACTCATGAACATCAGTTGGAAAGAATTCAAGACTAATCGACAAATAAGAGAAGACTCTAGGCAGAAATATGTCTCCGACTATATAAGGAAAAGACGATGGTCATATATCGGTCATGTCCTACGAATGCAAAACAACAGAATACCACTACAGGCGCTCACTTGGGTTCCTGAGGGTAAGCGGAAAAAAGGAAGACCAAAAGAAACACTCAGAAGAACAATAATAAGAGAAGGAAGAACGTTGGGCCTAAATAATGTGCAAGAGCTAAGAGGAGTGGCGTCACAACGAACAACCTGGAGAGCACTGGTTTCTGCCTTATGCGCCGTGTTTGGCGCTTAAAGAATTTATTATTATTATTAATAATAATACCCACACTGTATTAGATCACTGTATCACCAAAATCTTTTATTACACTGCAGTGCATGTACTACTTGTATTAATTATTTTTTTAAGAAAGAGAAATGTTTTCAAAATAACATTACAAACGATTCAAAACCAGGCGCAACTTACGTATATATGTACTTGCACAGATGTAGCCCACTATTTAAAATAATGAGGAATCCTCTTTTGCACCAAACTGGATAGTCTCCTTTTGGCTGCTAAGTCCCGCATTCTCTTCAACACCAGAAGCTGTGTAGGACAGCTGTCATCTTCTTGCTCGTATCAAGCTATCGCTGTTTCTAGTGCTATAAAGGCCTCTTCAGGACTTGGTCAACGTTTTGGTTTTTCTTCATAATCTACAAGTACATCATGTACTTCTGAGGAGTCTTCATAATCGGTCACTACATGTATTTGGTTTTCTTCTTGCACAAAAGTCAAAATTTCTTCATCATTCAAAAACTGAAAACCAGAATCATTATCATCTTCTAGCCACATGTTGTGCATCATCTTTGTCACAGTCCGAAAATCCGGGCATTGCTTGAAACAGTTCCACAACTTCATTTATACAATCATCATTTGTGTCCACTGCAGTAGTTTCATTTCCTCCTTTTTTCCCAAGCAATCTACTCCAAGCCTTGTTGAGATTATCTTGTGACAGGGTGGTCCAAGCATCAGCTAACATATAGCAGCAGTCTTTGAGATTAAGCTTTTTAGAAAACGTCACCACACTTTCTTCATCTTCAGCCAACAATAAACGACGCAGGACTTCCTTCTTGTACATCTTTTTAAGCTTTGCTATAACACCCTGATCCATTGGTTGAATCAGTGCTGTTACATTGGGTGTCATAAAAATTATTTTTAAATTTGCATCAACTGCATTCAATGTATCCGTCTCTGGATGAGATGGTGCATTGTCCAGTAGAAGAATTACTTTTCCAGTTTTCTTTTCTTGTTCTCTCAACCTCTTCACATTTGGGATGAACTGATTTGTATACCAATCAAGAAATATTTCACTATTCATCCAAGCACTCTTCTGTGCTTTGTAACACAATGGGAGACATGTCACATTCTTTAAACAACGTGGTTTTTTGGCTTTGCCGATCATTAGCACCTGTAAACGATGACTTCCACTGGCATTCGCGGCTACCAAAATTGTTACTCTCTCTTTGCACTTTTTAAACCCAGGGGCAGCTGCTTCGCGCTGAGATGCAAGTGATTTTTGAGGCAATGATATCCAGTATAAGGCAGTCTCATCGGCATTATACACATCATCGAGTGAATAACCTTCTTCTTCCAAAAAAGCCAAGAATGTTTCTTTAAAATTTTTTAGCGGCAGTTGCATCGCTAGATAAAGATTCCCCTTGAATCTCCAATTCTCGTATGTCATGACGAGATTTAAAGTTTCTTAACCATCCCTGGCTGGCCTTAAAGTCAGGAGGACCGTCAAGTTGATTGTTGAACTGAAGTGCCTTTTCACACAACAGAAAACCAGAGATAGGTTCCCCTTTGCTTCTTCTTTGCACAAACCATATATACAAAGCCTCTTCCAATTTCACATCTTTCGCATTTCTCATGGTTTTACGTTTCTTCGACCCATTTTCACTATCAAATTTCGATGCAAAACTCATAATTTTATCCTTGTTACTTTTGATGTCAGAGACGGTAGCTTTCCCAACATTGAAAATCCTCGCAAGTGAAGACACAGTTTCACCTTGTCCTAGTCTCTTGATAATTTCTGTTTTCGTTTCAATTGACAAAACATTGCGGTTCCTTTTATATGCTTTAGGCCTACTGGAAGATGCCATATCGCACAGAGAAATACTTGTACACCAACATTATTCTGCTGTAGTAGCAGACACAATTATTTTAAGTTGAACTGTCTGTTTAGCCAGTGTTCTACCTAGAACGCACACGTACACTGGATTGGTAAACCAGATATTAACTGACTTTATGATCTAACTGACTTCCTGTACGTAAGCGACCGACCATTAGCCATCCCATTCTCTACAAATTGTTCGCACACATTTGAAGTTTGCCGCATCAAAAGATTCAGAATTTTAGTCTAACGTGACTGTGGCATCTGATTTTTTTTTTTCTTCTGGAAATAGTGTTCGGATAATTGGATGTTCGGATAATTGGGGTTCGGATAAATGGAGTTCTACTGTATTTATTACCGTGTTGCTAATAGCTCGTCGCCACTATCCCCCGTATATACTGAGACTTCAATCCGTAACAAAGCAAAGTTGTTACTTTCTGAAACACCAGCAGGCATCTAATTTCGTCCGCTGCTATTGGAAAGTACACTCTGACACACTTTGCCAACGCCAAAGCTCACATTAAAGACTATTTAGGAAGGGTTTTCACCTTCGGTTTAAATCTTTGTGAACCAGCCACAGGTCGTCTCTTTTTCTTCAGGAGTGACCGAATGGACAGTAGGTGCTCCTGATTACAATTTATGACCAGCGATGGTTACCTGAGCTCAGAATGGCATGTATTGACGAAACTATGCCTTAATGATCATAGTAATACAACCATCCACATCGTCCCGCCTCACTGATCTTGTCTCTCAAATCAATAATTCCTGTCTCCCCCCGCACGTACTGAATTTAGACTGTCAAATCGTGGACCATTCCTTACTACTGAACGCCCTCTGTTTACTACTGGCCCTTTTTTCAGTATCGCTTTTTTGGATCCTTCTAGCGCCCCGCCCACTTTAGGAACCACTGGTCTAAGCTAAGCCAAAGTATCAAGTTGAAATTGAACATCAGTAAAAAGGGAAAAAGAGCTTTGGGGACTACAAGATGGCTAGAACGTCAATGTTGACCACCCGGTCACAGTAGCAAACAAGCAAATCAATGAACATTTCCCAAGTTTTCGACCATTATGTAAGTCATCCGATGGTGATAAATATTATCTCTTCATTATTCTAAACCACATTATTCATTTTGAATCTTGTTAAACTCTAAGTGGTTATTAAACCTGTTTATCTGTAACTCTAAAGCTATAGCTGGATTAATCACTACTGAGTGAATTGTATGTCTGCACCTGTACGACTCATATTGTGTTAAATAAATTAACATATAAAGTTTTTAATTTATTAGTTGCTGGAGGCGCAAAAACCACGAGTCAAAATGTTCTCACAGAAGGAGTGATAGAATATAAGTTCATGACAGCTTAGATTATCGCACTTGTTATGCTTTCTTCTCTTCAACATCCTATGAGGTCCCGTTAAATAGAAGCATTATTCATCATTTTATATCTCTGCGAAGAGTACTCTTGAGCGAAGTTGATATCTTTGAACACCTTCATTAGTATACCCAAAATTTGACCATTGTTAGACCACTACTGCGGAGCAAAGGAGATAATACGCCACATCCATATGAACTTTAAAATAACAACAACAACAAATTAAAACACAGACTGGCACGCAATGTGCACAATATATTACAATTCATTTGCTGCTCTGCTGTTAATGATTCATGCGACACTTAAGAATAACACCGATAACATGCAGAAAGATAAGACTTTCATAAATAGATGCATGCACTGACTAGAATATTAACGTAGTATGACAAGGTGACTAATGTAAACTTGTGACAAGAACCAGGTTAATACCAATGAAACAAGATGTGGGGAGAGAACAATGGCGTTAGATAGGACATACATTGACAAATTGCGTTAGATAGGACGTACATTGACAAATTGTGTTCACAACATTACAAAGCGGTCTTCTTCTTCGTACACTCTCAGACGTGACCTTGATTATGTTTAAAGAAAGTAATGCCCAGCTTGAGGCTGTTTGTATCTCCATAGAGTTTTGTCATGAATGGTACTGGTGAAGGCCATATGTGCTCTCTCTGTTCCTCAAATATTGGGCGTCTTTGAAGCAGATGTTCAGCTGTTGCCCTAAGACGCCACTAGGCGCAATGGCCACTGACTGCTTTGACGGTCGGTGGCTAAGGACGGAAGAAGAAGAAGAAGACAGTTACACTCATCGGTAGTTTTCATCTTTAGCTTGTCGAATAGATAATTTCCCTATCTGCTGTGCTTCGCGGAGTCTGAAGATTATCACTTGTTGACTTCTGCTGAGCTGGTAATATGCATCATGCTTTAGGTATCCAGGATGCTCTGCTTCCCATTTATTTCTGTATCTGGTATCCTCTACAAAAGTTACGAAGTAGTCCTTATTCTGGAATTCGCTGGTTAAGAGAAACAAAGATAAAAAATTTTAGGAGGACGGAGTTACAGACAGATAAATAGATCTAGAACTGATGGCACAGGACAAGAAGACCTGGTATGAATTTGTTGAAGACACCCATGCCCCTTGGGGAACTAAAGAGCAATGAATGAATGTACACCAGATTATATTGCATTTATGCCAGTGTTTATATTTATGTGGAGAAATTTTAAAATAGTACACATATACCGCACGTTGTATGATCATTATCAATGTGTCTCTATTGTCACCGTTCAAAAGAAAAATTACGTTTCTTGTGTTTACATTGAACAGTACATCTTTCCTTGTAATATTATAAAATACTGGTTCCTTTCTACTTTTCTTAAGATCCGAATTCTGTCTGGAACAGTCAGATTAACTTCATCATGTCGTATCGACTGGACGCAGATATTTTCGCTCCCTATAACTATCTCAAGTTTAGCCCAAAACCTTTGGATCAGAGGCCAAACTACTGTAAGTATTGTGTTTACGAGTACGGTATTATGTGGTTACTGTACTGGATATTATCATTATGTCTACTAAATGTTGTGTGTGTGTGTGCTTGCGTGCGTGCGTGCGTGCGTGCGTGCTTGTGTGTGTGTGTGTGTGTGAAGAAGGCGGAGAAAACAAAGAAAGAAACCCAAGAAATCTTCTCTAACAACCCTCCCCACAACTGACCATTTTCATACTCACTTTCAGCAATTCAAACAATAAGAAACTGATGTGGAAGTAGCAGACCAGTGATAGCCAAAGAGATATGTTTAGCTGATACATACATTTATACTGAAGTATGTTTAATTTTAATCGGTCGGTTACCTTCACGTGAGGGCATGTACGGAAATGAAAAGGTCAATAAAGAGGCCAAGAAAGGTAGATCTGAAAGAGCCAAATAAATGTACGGCTGAGTAGATCAGAAATCAAACGGTTAAGTAAAAGAATAAAAATACATGAATGAACATTGTCATAGGACACAAATCTAAAAGGAAGACTTGCAAATGACATGTTCAAAAATTCCATAAAGAACATGTCAAGTATTTAGAGAATAAAAAAATTCCAAGCAAAAAAACAAAACAAAAAAAGCTTTTGAATGCAACTAGAAACGACGTGGTTCAGAATAGAAGAACCTTACTATGCAGAATGTCTATAAGACAATAATGCAGATAATTTCTTACGTAAATGTAGGAAGTATGAACAACAGAGAATAGCATTATTAAATTATTTACGTTCATTACCTACAACTTTAGAACAGGTGTTGAGAACAGGTAGGTTTAGAGAACTACACAATATAGTCAAATAGAATCTGACGAAAACAAAAATGAATATGGACCGGTTTGGTAGAAGGTGTTGCAGGAAAGTGAAGATCTGGTGACAAATAAAGAATAAATTAAATATCAACCCAAACTCCTCAGCCTTGATACATCCTCCACCCCCTCCCCTTAGAAAAAATTATTTAACAGCACAAGTAAGGGGAGATTAATATTTTAGGACTAAGTAACGAGAATACTCACACGTACATGCACGCATTTGAATTTACTCTACTTAAACTAATTGGTGGGATAATGGGATTGTAATATGTCACAATACTTATTGGTAATTGAATACATTCTGATTATCTGAAATTAGAGACATTATATATTCTAATTATAGCTCATTAAAGGTTGGACGGGATATTTTTAGTAAGATAAAACAAAAGACAACAAACAGAAGAAGAACAAAAACTATGAGAAAAATAAGAACATTTACTTAGTCGTTTCCCTTCTACCGTGAGGTGTAGAGGTTTGGAAGAGAGAGCGCTAGGCTATTCTATCAGCTGTCTTCCTCCTGGCCTGGTTCCATTCTAGTCCTCGGTCCTTCAAAGATTGTCTAATGTTGTCCTCCCATCGGACTCTGGGTCGTCCTGGAGGTCTGGATCCCTGGTTCTTTGTTTCCCATGCTTGTCGTGGTAGTTGATCTTCTCCCATTCTGCAGACATGGCCAAACTATCTTAGTTGGGACTGTTCTATTTGGGTCTGCAGGGGGTGGGATTTTAGGCCTTGACGTATCGTCTGGTTGCGGACCATGTCTAATCTTGTTACTTAACCACCTTCCTCAAATACCTCATTTCTGAGGTTTGGATCTGGCTTTTATGGGTTGTAGTCATTGCCCATGACTCGCATCCATATGTCAAGACTGGGACATAGGTGGAGCGGTATACAGCCATCTCCGTTTTCTTACCAACCTCTCTCTTGCTGAGGAATCCTCGATTTATGGCCTGAAAAAGTCTCCCAGCTGCTGCTTTTCGAGTGGCCAACTCTTCTTTTTTTTCTTCAAAGAAGAAAAATAAGAACACAACTAGATAAAGTGTAAATAGAAGAACAACAGGAACAAACAGAAGGACAACAAGAAACAGAAGAAGAAAAAAATTAAAGTAATTAAACTTTGAAGTCATAAACTGGAAGGAATGCATCAAAGAAGAGATAGCTACTCAAAGAGCAGCAGCTGTGAGACTTTTTTCATGCCATAAATCGAGGATATCCCTCAGTAAAAGAGAGGTTGGCATGAAGACGAAGATAGCTGTAGAACGCTCCACCTACGTTACAGTCTTGACTTATGAATGCGAGTCGTGGGCAATGACTACAGCCATAAAATCCAGCTCCAAATTTCAGAAATGAGGTATTTGATGAAGATGGTGGAAATAACAAGAGGAGATATGGTCCAAAACCAGACGATACTGCAAGGTCTCAAAACTCACACCTGCAGATCCACGTAGAACAGTCTTAACTACGATGGTCTGGCCCATGTCTGCAGAATGGGAGAAGATTGGCTACCACAACAAGTATGGGAAAATAAAGGCAAGGGATCCAGACCTCCAGCACGATCCAGAGACCGCTGCGAAAACAACATTAGACAATCTCTGAAGGATCGAGGACTTTATGGCAGCGAGGACTTGATGGCAGCCAGGACTTGATGGCAGCGAGGACTTGATGGCAGCCAGGCCAGGAAGAAGACAGCTGATAGACTAATATGCCGCTCTCTCTCTCTCTCTCTCTCTCTCTCTCTCTCTCTCTCTCTGGCAACCCTAAACAACCCAGTAGAGGTGTCACTGATTGCCTCCCCTGTCTCAGCAGTCGTGGTCCAACAGTGGCCAAAACTCAAGAGTATCTAATATGGGCCGTCCAATGTGTCTACCTTCGCACAAGATTACTCTTGGCAGAGTTGTAGATAGAAGGATAATGATGCTTCTACCTCAAGGGCATATTCACAAGATATCTCAGAAGTCAAGAACAATGCTGCATGAGACAGAGCAATTGTTAACTTAGTATTTGATCTGATCTGAGCCTTTTGTGAAGAAGGGTTTATGCAATGATTTATTAGCTTGTTGAAGCCCCCACCCTGATTTACTCAGAGAAATTCTTCTTATTATTTTATAGCTCTGCTTAAAGTGTATTTAACAAATGGTCTGAGACATACAGTCCTAGTTCATTCAAAATGAATAAATCAACTTTAAATTTGTATATTTACAAGTAACAAATTTAATAATCAATTTTGTTTAACATTTTTAAAAGATGAATAATTATGTAACATAAAATGCTCATAATCACTGGTGTTATGGGGGATAATATAAGAGGTCACTTGGCAGCTTTTATTTGACTACTTAGCTGCTAGGGAGGTTTCTGCTCCCGCTGGTGTTTTGTTTTGATTCTTTGTAGACTGGATTTCTCACGTCCCTGGTCAATGTTGTAGGGCGCTGCACGTTTCCAGAAGCGTCAGGGAGTGTGTACGAAGTTGGTCCCGCATCTCTAAGAAACGTCTGATGCTGGTGTCACCAACCAGTATGGAAAAAAAAGAGAAACAAATACCCTCCCGAGTGTTGAGTTTCCCGACACATACTAATGTATCCCCCTCTTCTATTCCACCATCCCATCTATCTCAGAACTTTTACCCTCTCTGAGAATTAATGTTAATCCCGTTGAGTGGAAAACATTGATTTCATGGGATTGAATAGATTATCATTTACCTTTAAAAAGGTTTAAAACTTTCATTACATTTAGATCGAATATATTTATGTTTAACTTTACATTAGTTGGAAAGGTAAGTAATATAGATTGAATATGTTTACCTTTACATCTACAATGTTTGAAAATGTTGTTACTATAATAAGAATATACGTCATTTTTTTCATCTTTCTCTCCCTGCTCCATATTTAACCTGGGACTACCTCTGCTTTTAGTTCTCAATAAGAAACTCGCAATAAAGCGGTCACCAGCCCTTGCAGTGGTGGTTCATGAAATTATCATTCTGTATGCTGAGGTTGCCAGGCTCAAATGACTTGACCATCCACTAACAATTTTCACATATTAATATTCACATGTCAATATATACATATTAGTTCATTAATAATGCAAAATATAGAATTCAAAATGTACAACCTACGCCAATCTTTAGGCTCACAAACTGCTTGCTCAGAGAAATTGTTTAAGGCACTTAAAGATGCCTCTTACACGTGTTCTGCGATGTTGTTACATTACCAATAAGTTCCCACTTTTGACTCCGTGTTTCAGTTTCCTCAGATTCCGGTTTTCCTTGTTAAAATGGTAGTTTTCTTGGGCTCTTTAAGTCCTTCAAGATGCTCCAACAAAGTTCGGTCTGATATATGAATCTGTTCTTAAGGAGATCCACTACTATGAAAACTGGATTTTACGTACAAAATATAGATTTTTTACTTTTGAGCTTATTTTATTAAATAATCATCGAGGAATCGATTGAGCAAGGTTTTATAACATAAAAAATGCATTTGATGTATCAAAAAGCATATTGTCGGCACCACCCCCATGCTATGATTTTCAAATTTGTGCCGAAAATGCACGATTTCTCACTAAAACTATCAAACAGAGGAGTCTCAAATTTGGCATGCATGTAGTACACATCTATATCTTTAAAAAAAACACATCTGCATTTTTGATATTTTGGTAATTTTCTTTTATAAATTTTTTAAAAATATTTAAAAAAATATTTTTTCACACAAATATAGTTTTTTTTTTTTTAAATCATTAAAAATATAATTTAAAACTTATAAAAATAATCATGAGTAGTACACATCTATATCTTTAAAGTAACACATCTGCATTTTTGATATTTTGGTAATTTTCTTTTATAAATTAAAAAAAAAAATATTTAAAAAAATATTTTTTCATACAAATATAGTTTTTTTTTTTTTTTAAATCATTAAAAATAGAATTTTAAACTTATTAAAATAATCATGAGTAAAATTGTTTTAATTTTCAGTCACAACATGTGGGTGCAATTTGATAAAGTTTGGTCAATGGGAAACAAGATTTTTGTTCTTGAAAATTGGTGAAAAACCCAATATAGCGGTTGTTTTTTTTTTTGGTTACCAGGGTAGAAGGAAAGAAGAAAAATTAGGCAAGACAAAGGCGAGAGGAGAAGCTGCAGGAAGCTGAAGGAGGGGCAGCATATAGTGCTGGACAATTTTAAACACATTCAGCCCCCAGAATGGAGTATATTGGACAAGACAAGTCACTCGATGACTAAAATGCATTTTTCTCAAAACTAACATTTTATTAACAAAAAATGTTTTTTTTTTTACAAACTATCCAATAGATCAGTCTGAAATTTGGCATGCATATAGGACACATATATACCTTTAAATTGACAGGGGCTTTGTTTGATATTTTGGTAATTTGCTTTGATATATTTTTTTTAATATATTTTTTTCATTGTTTTTCATACAAATATAGTGTATTTTTTAAAAAAAGTCATTAAAAATAGAATTTTTATCTTATCAAAAAAAGCCCTAGACAAATTGTTTTAATTGTCAGTCACAACATGTGTATGCAATTTGATAAAGTTTGGTCAATGGTAAACATAAGATTTTTGCTCTTGAAAATTGGTGTAAAACCCAATATGGCGGTTGTTTTTTTTTTTTGGTTACCATGTAGAAGGAAAGAAGAAAAATTAGGCAAGATAAAGGCAAGAGGAGCAGCTGCAGGAAGCTGAAGGAGGTGCAGCATATAGTGCTGGACAATTTTAAACACATTCAGCCCCCCAGAATGGAGTATATTGGACAAGACAAGTCATTCGGTGACTAAAATGCATTTTTCTCAAAACTAACATTTTATTAACAAAAAAATGTTATTTTTTACAAACTATCTAATAGATCAGTCTGAAATTTGGCATGCATGTAGGACACATATATACCTTTAAAATGACAGGGGCTATTTTTGATATTTTGGTAATTTGCTTTGATATATTTTTTAAATATTTTTTTTTCATTGTTTTTCATACAAATATAGTGTATTTTTTTTTTAAAATCATTAAAAATAGAATTTTTAACTTATCAAAAAAAGCCCCTGATAAATTGTTTTAATTGTCAGTCACAACATGTGTGTGCAATTTGGTAAAGTTTGGTCAATGGGAAACATAAGTTTTTAGCTCTCGAAAAGTGGTGAAAATCCAATATGGCGGATTTTTTTTTGGTTACCATGGTAACCACATTTTTTTAACAAAATAAACTGTAGAATTTGGTTCATGGACATACACTGTGTCTATTGAGCACATAAAAAGTTTGAAAATGTTATTAGAACAAAAGTTAGTTTTCACTGTAGGGAAACCCCTTAACTCTGGCATTCTGGTTGTCGTCGTTGTGGATTTTTCACAGTGTTTTAAAACTGCAAAAGTGTCAGGTTATATTACACTTCGCTTCCCCCGCAGTACTTTATTACGATTTAGGCAGAGTACAATCAGCAATTTGGTTCGTCCTATATTTCGAATGCCCTCCAATCGTTTCAAAAGCTGCCTATTTTTGGTGGGGTAATTCAAATTATTTCCTCAAGGAAATTTCTGTGCGTAATTGTAAAGGTCAGGTCTTCCAAATATGAAAATAAAAACATCTGATCACTCCTTCGGCAATGTTTTCATATACAACATCTTACTTTCATCTAAAGTAATAAAGAAGGTAGCCACCACTATAGCTGGTATCATTGCAAGAAGGTAGTCACCATTACAGCTGGTACCCTTGCTAGAATGTAGCCACCACTACAGCTGGTATCTTGAAAGAAGGTTGCCACCACTACCGCTGGTACCCTTGCAAGAAGGTAGCCACCACTACAGCTGGTACCTTTGCAAGAGGTTATACACCACTACAGCTGGTACCCTTGCAAGAAGGTAGCCACCACTTCAGCTGGTACCTTTGCAATAAGGTAGCCACCACTACAGCTGGTACCTTTGCAAGAAAGTAGCCATCACTGCAGCTGGTACCCTTGCAAGAAGGTAGCCACCACTTCAGCTGGTACCTTTGCAAGTAGGTAGCCACCACTTCAGCTGGTACCTTTGCAAGAAGGTAGCCACCACTTCATATGGTACCTTTCCAAGAAGTTAGCCACAACTACAGCTGGTACCTTTGCAAGAAGGTAGCCATCACTGCAGCTGATACCTTTGCAAGAAGGTAGTCACCACTACAGCTGTTACCCTTGCAAGAAGGTAGCCACCACTTCAGATGGTACCTTTGCAAGAAGGTAGCCACAACTACAGCTGGTACCTTTGCAAGAAGGTAGCCATCACTGCAGCTGGTACCTTTGCAAGAAGGTAGTCACCACTACAGCTGTTACCCTTGCAAGAAGGTAGCCACAACTACAGCTGGTACCCTTGCAAGAATGTAGCCATCACTTCAGCTGGTACCCTTACAAGAAGGTAGCCATCACTACAGCTGGTACCCTTACAAGAAGGTAGCCATCACTACAGCTGGTACCCTTACAAGAAGGTAGCCATCACTACAGCTGGTACCCTTACAAGAAGGTAGCCACAACAACAGCTGGTACCATTACAAGAAGGTAGCCACAACTACAGCTGGTACCCTTACAAGAAGGTTGCCACAACTACAGCTGGTACCCTTACAAGAAGGTAGTCACAACTACAGCTGGTATCCTTGCAAGAAGGTAGCCACAACTACAGCTGGTACCCTTACAAGAAGGTAGCCACAACTACAGCTGGTACCCTTACAAGAAGGTAGTCACAACTACAGCTGGTACCCTTGCAAGAAGGTAGCCATCACTACAGCTGGTACCCTTACAAGAAGGTAGCCATTACTACAGCTGGTACCCTTACAAGAAGGTAGCCACAACTACAGCTGGTATCCTTACACGAAGGTAGCCACAACTATAGCTGGTACCCTTACAAGAAGGTAGCCATCACTACAGCTGGTACCCTTACAAGAAGGTAGCCATCACTACAGCTGGTACCCTTACAAGAAGGTAGCCATCACTACAGCTGTAACCCTTACAAGGAGGTAGCCACAACTACAGCTGGTACCCTTGCAAGAAGGTAGCCATCACTACAGCTGGTACCCTTACATGAATGTAGCCATCACTACAGCTGGTACCCTTACAAGAAGGTAGCCATCACTACAGCTGGTACCCTTACAAGAAGGTAGCTATAACTATAGCTGGTACCCTTACAAGAAGGTAGCCACAATTACAGCTGGTACCCTTACAAGAAGGTAGCCACAACTACAGCTGGTACCCTTACAAGAAGGTAGCCACAACTACTGCTGGTACCCTTACAAGAAGGTAGCCACAACTACAGCTGGTACCCTTACAAGAAGGTAGCCACAATTACTTCTGGTACCCTTACAAGAAGGTAGCCACAACTACAGCTGGTACCCTTACAAGAAGGTAGCCACAACTACAGCTGGTATCCTTGCAAGAAGTTAGCCACAACTACAGCTGGTACCCTTACAGGAAGTCAACACAAAGCAGTCACATACTCTTGCAGCAGTGGTTTCTGTATCAATTAGTTTTACATGATAAAGTTACCAACCTCACGCACAGCTTCATTTTAGTTGCCTTGTACGACATGCATGAGAGTGCAGTAGTTCTATTTTTCCTAGATCTCTTCAGAGACCACCCGGGACTACCCGGGACAAATAGTTATTAGGTTTATTACAATTCTAAAATATCTCTGTCTTGTTTCTCACAGATGAAATAGCAAAGAATAAAACGAGAACCGCTGTCTGGATCGTTAGCCATTGCAAGACACAATCTAAGAGAGAGCTTTACGTTCAGGAGATGCAGGTTTGTACCAGTGTGAGAATATTTGTCTGTCGGGGTGTGAGTGTAAACGAAAAAAAGGCAAAAGCATCCAAATAGGACTGCGAATTTAGTGCAGTGTAGAAGGGGTAGGACGGACCGGATCACAGGGTGTGAGGGTTTAGTGACATACAACAACCAAGATAACAGGGTGTGAGGGTTTAGTGACATACAACAACCAAGATAACAGGTTATAAGGAGACCTCGATCTTTGTTTTCATCTCACGTTTATTTTAGTTGTAACCGCCCATTGTCCCTATTTTTCCTGATCAGACAGATAGTGGGGAGAAAAGTTTGGGAAAACTGTGTGTCTGGTATCTATCTTTTGTATAGATTTAATAAAAATCAAACCGTTTAAATCAAAATATTTAAAAAAAGCTAAACATCTATCTAGTTATCTATAAATGCAAGGAATGAAATGTAAAAAATAACTGAGCCTTATGGCGTCACATGAAAAAAGAAAACAATTGGTTTTATAAAAGATTAAAAATACGGCACAAACATTACACAGAGTCACGACAATGGGGCAGGACAACTCTTCGACATTAGGGACAAGTACAAGGAGCTGCCCCTCTAGAGTTGGGAGGCCGAGTTGGCAGCGAAGGTTAAGCTTCCTACCGCAATAGCAAGTCTAATCCAATTGTGTAATCTGCTGTGAGAATGCCTACTATCCTGGCTCTCCGAAATAACACTGTTTCTATCGGGGGTTTCCCAGACAAAAAATGTGGCTTCAGTAAGCGGGCACTCCTCCGGTCGATCACTGACGAGTGACTGAAGTTGTCTTGCAATAGGCCTAAGGAATTGATATAAATTCTTTATATCCACAACGTTAGCTGCCTAACACACTAAGCCTTTAGAGCAAGATGAGATCTGGGCCCTACAGTGTATAGTCACTATGCGACTGATCAACCGTCTGTGCTACTATGAGTAAGCTTTTGCCAGCTCCCTGTAATGTGTATGGCAGCACAGCTGCAGTAAGCAAACGCCTTATGACTGCGGACTGCGTAACTGCGTAGAGTACTGGGTGATGTTGGTTGATGCTCAATCCTGCCTTAAGATGGCTTTGCTCTTTGGCTTGCGAGCAATTGAACAGGTTGTTGTGCCTGGAACGAGATATGCCCCACAAACATATTTAACACACGTAAAATATTTATTAAATAAAGGATAAACTCATGACAGATTAGCAAATTACTCATTCCCGCTCTTCCATACAAATTACAAATACACAGTTCATCCCCTTTACAAATTACAGCTCACCTCCCCCCGTTTCCTCTTCTCTGGAGGTACAGTAAACTTTGACGATTCATCATTCTCGCCCGCTACAAGCGATTAAGCCTTGCATGTCGGTTCGGCACAAATCGGCATTCCGAATTAGGCTCTCTTCGCCTTAGAAAAGTAAACAAACAGGTTCACGCTGTAGGCTGCAGGCAGATGTTCAACTTTTCTGGACCCTCGTTTGTTACGGGAAGCTCACAAAAATTATTATTATTATATATTTATATACATATATATTACACACACAACTATTCAGGCTTCTATTATAATCTATAATGATAAATTTAAACAATGATAAATGAAAAAGTAAAATTTACACATGCCTTTGAGGCTCTTTCCACCGCCCCCCCCCCCCCCCCCTCCCCCCCCCCCCCCCCCCCACCCCCCCCCCCCCCCCCCCCCCCCCCCCCCCCCCCACCAGTCCCGCCCCCCCCCCCCTTCCACAAAAAACCCCCCCCCCCCCCCCCCCCCCCCCCCCCCCCCCCCCCCCCCCCCTTTTGGAGTCCCGCCAAACACACAAAAAGAGTCCACCAAGTTGCACAAAAGCTCTGAGAGTCCGGAAGCCTTATAGATGAATTAATCTGAAGTAAAACATTATGTTGGTTTTCCCTTGCTAGAGATTAACCACATCCTAACCTTATGTTAAGAGGAGTGGCGTCACAACGAACAACCTGGAGAGCACTGGTTTCTGCCTTATGCGCCGTGTTTGGCGCTTAAAGAATTTATTATTATTATTATTAACCTTATGTTGCTTAGCAAGCTTATTTTATTTACTAAAATTATGAAGATAATTACCCTATATCTATTTCACATAGTTAGTTAGCCTCAGTTCATATGATAACGTAAGCATAAACACTATTCAAATAAGTGTCGCTTACCCAAAACAGAAGACATATCTATTTATTTTTTTAACAGACAAAAAGTATCCGTTGATTCGTGACTGCATTACGATGACTTCCAGTATTTACTTCAAATAACAAATTCATGATAGTTGCTGCTAGGAAATAGGAAGGTTTCTAGAGCACTCTTATATTGAAAAAATTGCCCCTAAAAGCCTCTGATCTCTGTTCTCCTGCGTGCAGGTGGCTACAAGAGTCGGCAAGATTGCTCGTGACTAAGACACTGGGAAAACGAAGAGTTTCCCCGATTGACAAGATACAAAATTATAGTCTCTCTGTTGACAGAGAGTTTTTGAAGCAGCGGCCTGGCCCCCACAGGGTCCAAAAACCGAGCCGTTCATGGGACATGAAAAGTGGCTGCTCGACTTCTCCCGCCGAATTCAAAGGACATCGGTAGAATGCGCCTACCAACAACACAGAGTTTGGTCGGCTAAAGCAGACGCATAAAAAAATTTACGTGAGAGGAGATACCTCCAGGGGCTGTCTAAATGAGAACTGACACGAGTGAAGGTGCGAATATACGTTAAAATGCCAAGAAAGGTAGAATAGGGCATGGATAAAAATCAAAGTTGGGAAAACAGGCAGGTTGACATGAAAATGAGAGACAATTTATCACACTGTCTCACGTTTCCATAAGACAATATGTGCCAGATTATCAAGTTGTGATCATAACTGTTGAAGTTGTGCAAAGAGATCTTGTCGCCACATCAGTATAACGTCTACTCAATTGATGCAAAGGAATTCACACTGCTCTCGCGATAATTCCAGGTTTTTATATGTAACCAAGATCCTGAGGCACATCCAAGCGATGCATCCATGAAAACATGTAACATTCGAGTTGCCTGGCCAATGCTTCAGTGATCGACTAGCCACACCAGAGTGGCCCACCATCACGATTCCTTCTGTGGAGAAACAAGTAGAGAACCCAGCATTGCACACTAAGCTTGGGAGAACCATTTGCGGCCCCAAGACTTAACGCCGTCACTTTCCTGGGCTGGCTGCATGTAGGAGGATCTAAGAAAAAATATGTGACAGGCTCAGGGAGCTGGGAAGTAGCTCTGTGAAATACATGCCGATTCCTTGGACTTCCTAGAATCAGACAACATAATTTTAGCCCTGCCTAATTAGATAGCCTTCACGGATGGAGGGAATGCTTCCTTTCTAGAATTTTTGCTTACTCTTCTACACTTCGATGTTCTAAATACAATGCAGTCCGGATGCATAGAAATCGCTGGGACCATCTAAAATACTTTTACTTATCCGAAATTCTACTTACCAGAATTTTGCTCAAAGATGAACATTTACGCCAGAATAATAGATAAAGCACGAAGCAACTATTTTAACCATTCAGAAACAAGTATTTTGATTTTAAACTTTCATTTCTGTGTCTTTTAAAGTTTTCAAAAGCAATTTAGCGAAGCCTAAACTGTAGTGTCTAGTTAATTGCTAGAAGCAAGTTTAAAAACGTTGGAATAGCGTGTTTGGCTTGGTGTGTTTGTATGCTCTGTCAGCGGTTCCTACACAGATTCAAAAGCGATAATTATTGCATGACAAGTAAGCCGATGTAAGAGTTACCTGTTCTCTAGCGTATTCTATCCTTCCTTCTTTCTTACGAGTACCTGCCAAATACTGGTTTATATTTATTATTTACTACTTACAGGCCTCGGGTTTCACTGTTATGTCCTATATCTCATACGCGTGGTCCCGTTGCTGTCAGAGTTTAAACCTTTTCCCGCAAACGGAGGTGAAGCTGTGTTCGCTCATTCGGCCTCAGATTACGCGCTTAGTGAATGTTATGGATGGGTGTGAAAAAAAAATCGAAAAAAGGTGATTCGTCTTACGAGGACAAAAGAATAAGGAAATAGCCAACGTTACGGCCACAAGGCCTTTGTCAGGGAAAGGAAAGAAAGTGAAGGTTAGATAGGACACTGTCACGAAGTGGATTTAAGTTTATAGAGTTTGCCTGAATGAAAGCAAGACCCTAGTATGAGAAAGTCTGAGAAGATAGAATTTAGATGAAAAATGACATGCCTGTGGACAGATGAGACTATTGGCTCAAGGGCTAGAACCAGAATTTGACTCTCCCCTTGCCGCTTCGTGACTTCAGAAAAGCTAAAGAATCACCCCCCTCTAACTACCTTTAAACACAATGAGATAAGGTGTATAAAAACGACCACAGACACCACTATACAGACAACATAGAGTAAGTATAGAGTGTAGAAGCTGATCCAGTATATATTATAGATAAATTTATTTACACACAGAAATCATTAAAGTTCATCATACATCAATCAAAACAATTAGCGTGCACTGTTGCACGGCCTGAAAACAAAGTAACAATGAAATTAGATAGACACTAGAAAAACCCCACTCACATTCACTCTTTCTGACACCCTGCTGGGGAACAATAAAATGGTTAGTGATTTAACAAATCTAAGTTGGTGGGGCTGTCAACTTTAGCCTCCACTCTCTAACACCAATAAGATTTCTGCTGTCTCAGTCCTGTTGACTCTTCCTCAACGAACGTCTACACAGCTTCCAACTTGGTAGGCGATATGCGCCGCTATCTAACACCACTGGAAATGCTAAAATAATAGACTTGGAGTAACATAATGGCTCAGTGTCTATCCTTCAAACGGATAATGAACAGACCCTACTGGTCATGTCTACTTTCTCCCTCCTTCTCTCTCTCTCTCTCTCTCTCTCTCTCTATCTCTCTCTCTATCTTGGTCTCAATGTCTCTCTAACACTCGACGACTGATGATGCAGCGTCTCCGTTACGCTCTTCTCTCGTTACTTTCAAGACCCAGGTATTGTAACCCTATCACCTGTTCCTGAAATGGGTGATGATGAAGAAGTTCGGGTGTCAAGCATGAGGTACTTGATTAACTGTCGAAAACGTCTCTGCTGCTGAATAGCTTCCCTCTTTTAACCCGCTCCGGATCTAGAGGAAAAACACAGCCTTGATTTCTGGCTGTAGGCAATTTAAACCAGTCTCGCTGAAGAGTTGAACTTCGCTGCAATAGACCGTTTAGGTTATGTTCTTTTCGCTGCTGGCGATACCTCGAGTACTCTGACCCTTTGAGATATGTCCTGTTGCCGTGGGTAATTTTGCATGTGGGCAAATTTACGCTTCCCCACTGTTCGCCGTGACTCGCAATTACCGCTTTTGTTCCCACAGTGGAGACGATAATTCGAAGTCTTACGGCCGGCAATTTTTCTTCATAGAGACTTGCCCGCAGTTTTCTATCTCATTATATACGAGAAACGCACCCGCGGATTTCCTCCTACGTCTAGGCTAAGCTTTCACTCGGACCAATGGAAACGCTAGAAAAAATTAACATAACTAGCGACCTACGCAAATCGATTTGAAAACAACGCGAAACCCGCGTGTCCAAAAATTGCGTCACGTTATGCGTCATACAGACGGGCATGAAATGGCGATTTCCGTAAACAACGAAAAATCTCCGTGATCAGAAGAAAGTAAAACTGGTCGAGTGTAAAATAAATCTACCGTCGTAAAAAGAACCCATTTAATTACCTACATAAAAAATCCAAACACGATATATATTCAAATGAGAAGAATTAAAGGCAAACACGTATAATTACAATGAGAAGAAGAATTGATGAAAACTCAAAAATGGAAGAACAGAATCGGGCCGGTTGAAGGACAGAATTACAGTGCAGCATCACAGACACATAAGCACCTAAAAAATATAAAAATTAAAACTAGGTACTTCCCTGAAGTCCTAACGCTTATATGCGTGCCAGGAAAAGGAAATGACTGCCACCACCGAATGTACACAATACATACTTAGAGACTAAAAAACGAAACTGAGCAATAAACTACCCAAACGTAATATAGGTGGGGACTGGAAATAGAAGGGAACAGAATGAGTCGAAGATAAATACATAAAAAGTAAAATAAAATAAAAAATCTAGACGTATTAAAAACAGTGTATTATATATTCATGCATATAATTAGAGGGCGGCAGAAAATAGAAAATTGTGATAAGAGTGGAAAGAGTCAAAGTAGAACAGGAGAGGAAAGGGTGACCTCAGACAAAGGTGTGTAGAGTGTTGAGCCCAGCTGGTTTTAGACACCCCATGCGGTGAATAAGACGGTTCTCAAGCTGTTCTCGGCTAGCAGTGTCAGAGGAGCAGGATCTGATCGCAGTGACCTGGATGCCGATGGGACCCTGGTGGTCAGGGCCATTAAAGTGTATAGCAACTGGTGTGGATTTGTGCTGAGAGATGTCATTCAAGTGAATGTTAGCGTTGTAATGTAATGCTCGGACATTTATTAACCTGTTATCGCCAGTTCACCCAAAACAATTATGTACGGCAGCGTAGTACTGTAACTTAGGCGAAGAAGGCAGAACGTCTACTTATCTGTGTCCAAATTTGAGTGGGGACAGAATAATTACTTCTACTTATCCGAAAATTCTAGTTATCAGAATTCGACTTAACCGAAGTTTTTTTTTTAACAAAGACAATGAAGACATTTGGCCGGGAACTTCAGGAATATTTCTACTTAATTAAGCAAAATTCGACTTAACGTGGCTTGCACACAACCTATTTCTTTTTTGACGAGCTATATTTTCACAAGAAAGCCTAAGTACATTAATAATTCATTTAATAGTTCATTTCTTATATATTCACCTCTGTGGTGGATTTGGTGTTATAGATGTTATTATTTAATATTATTTGTCTACCAAGTGAGGTCAGCTGTGTAGGCCCCTGAGTTTAGTAGTTGATGGTTAAGTATTTTCAGGGAACCTAGCTGCTACCACCCTATGATCTCACTTGGCTCTATATGTTTACTTATTAGTTATGTGACTACGTCTAAGTGTCTAGGGTAATGAAGATATAATGCAGTGTAAGTCAAAACAATACAAATACACTTTAATTCTATCACATAAATAGGACTGGGTCAATACAACAACCACATACAGACTAACACTCTATGATATATCTTATAGAAGTCTGTGGCTGAATATTATGTAATAGGCTATATTACAATTTTATTTGCCCTGATTCAGAATTTTCTGAGTCAGGACCAACAACAACATGAAAATTATGGTTTTATTTACATGAAATTAAATACCACAATGGATCTTCTGTTCATAAAAAGAAATATTACAATCTAATTATATTTAGGTATTACTATGGACTAAGTTAACACTGGGAAGTAATGGTGGGTTCAGGTATTTTCATCAAACCCTCTCTTTTCTCTGTCTCTTGTGGAATGTTTATTCAACAGTCAATTATTTTATTTATTATGTTTTAATACAAGTGGATGAACTCTTAGTGCCGACACAATGGCACTTATCTTTCTGTTGGTAGTAGTTATGATGCTGACAATCTCCTATATTTCATGGGTTGATTCGTAGTAGACAGCGTGTACCAGCAAAAATTTCACCCGAATGACCAATCTGACACAGTCCCTGGTGTAGTGTGGTAGACAGCGTGTACCAGCAAAAATTTCAATTTCTCTCACGAAGATAAATACACCAGGGTTCTGGCACTAGCTTAGTACCAGAACAAAAACCCTGAAACAAGGTTATGATTCTTTATAACACAGCTACAATATCGTTACACAAGTAATACATGGTATAATTCAATAAAAAGAAAAGGGTCAGATCCCTCTGACCAACCCATTTCAACCATTTTCATCTGAGATAACAACTCATACCAGTGCTCTTATTCTTCTCCCTAATGGCTACAACGCCTCTGACACTTCAACAATGATTCTCTCCCATAGGATAATGTGGGTTAGCCTTCCCACTGGTAACTGTGGAAATCATTTGAAGTTATACAATTCATGTAAGTTTTACTGCGTGTGAGCAACACCACAGGCCCTGCATAAGTCTGCTAGGGGACCTATGTACTTAGTCGCAAAACATTCCAAATAAAGCAGTATCTCATACACCAAATTTTTGTAATAACAAGGTTAATAAATTCGTTCTTACCACAGATCAATGGAAATATCACAAACATACGTTGACTGGCATTAGCATTAATATATAAGGTCAGCTTTGCCCTCGTCCAGACTGCCAAGGTTTTTTTTTTCACTCTTAGCACTGCTGTTCTCAACGCAGCTTGCATACTAACAATTTTGTATCAAATGGCGACAAGCCTTGGAAGCTTTTTGCCAATATCACTAGACTGGCCCAATCACAGCGAGGGTCTAGCTATTCAATTCAAATTTAAAAAAAAACTCCAAACATACTAGGAGTGAGTCTGCAAAATATATTTAGCTTTTTGGGCCAACCAATACCCTCCTTCCTATACTCCTATACTAACCAATCGGATTTGAATCACTCTAATGCCTCTTTTTTAAACTTGCGTCCCCAAATAATGTTATAAATAGAATGAGCAAAAACAACAGTCTTACCGTTCGTAGATATATAGTATTATTTCAATATCTTGGTTAATAATTGGACTACTATGTATTTTAAAACATATTATTGCTCAGGAGACTCTAAGCTATCCATATATATGATTTTTATGGCCATATTATTTGTCGTTTGGATTTTCATATTCGTCACTGTTAGTCGTCAATTATATACTTTTCCATAAGTCGGCCATCTTCCCCCCCCCCCCCTATCATTTTTATTCAAAATAAAACAACTTGTTTGGGTTACGTCAGAAAAACACTACTAGGCAGGAAATGAGAGCTGACTGTGTGCGTGTATATACATTTCAACTGCGTGAATATAGTACGATGCATGCATGGGGCTTTGCGTCTTGTTTTTCAAATCTGCTAAAGGCAATACTGTCGCGCTCTCATTTCAATTTGGCGTTTCAAAACCTAAACGCGTGACAATGGTAGCATTTCTTCTGTCGCTCCTTCATCCACCTCCCTTCTTCTCTCTCTCGGTCTTGGAACAAATACTCCTTGACCCTGCAAAATTGTTATATTTAATTCTCAAGGACGAACTATGAAAGCGTGTAAGATTTGACGGCGAGATCATTTTCTAAGCATTACCACTGTACAAAATTCAGCGCTCTACTGGCGTAGAAGACGACGATAGGCAACCACACACGGGCGGGTTTATTTATTTTCATAGGAGTAAAATCTTACTGAATTTAGCGATTATCTCACAGATTTTGCTACAACCTCTATCGACAACACGACAGCCGAAATGCATTAACGAAGTTTAAAAAAGCCATATTTATAGTCAAGTAATTTCTAAATTACTTGTGTTCTAAATGACTTATTAATCACCTAATCACTTACTTTAGTTTGTTTACATTGTTTCCTTCTTCCTTAGCTATGCATATTAAGTGTGAACGTCGCATCTGTAATTTGAAAAATGATTATTCCACTCACTCTATCTTTACAAACGTTTTCATTTGACGTTGAAATTGGTTTCTAAACAATATATGAAAATGTCATTTTATGGAAGCATAAATCTCACAAATTGTTGTTGTTGTTTTTTTTTCTTTCAGAAATACATCGATGTGGATATACTTGGTCGCTGTGGTGAACGTTGCTCCAAAACAAATTCTTGCGATGATCTGTCCAAATACAAATTTTATCTGTCCTTTGAGAACTCTCTATGCAGAGACTATTTTACTGAGAAATTCTTCAAGCTCTTTGTTCCTGGAATGCACGTGATCCCTGTAGTTAGAGGCTGGGTGGATTATGATAGATATTTACCAGATTTTACTTACATCAATGCTGCTCACTTTAAAAAGCCTAAAGATTTGGCTCTTTATTTAAAAATGTTAGCCTCTGATTTGAAAACATACAGCAAGTACCTGGAATATAAGGACTTGTACATGACATTCTACCGTCAACACGGCTGTACGATATGTGAGTTTTTACACACAAACAAAATCTCCAAACCGAAAATTTACAATTTAACATCTCAGATAGGAGATGGACATTGCCATGACCCGACAGATTTGTAAGTCTGCATCAAAATACCGTGTGACCTCCGATAGTAGGCTAAATGACAAACAGAGAATAAAACCACTAATCCCAACTGGCATGTTGTGAGAGGTCACGAAGGTCAGGTTATGCATAGACCTGGCGATCATACTGTATGAAAGAAACTGTAATTTTTTTTTTTTCCTGCAGGGTTATATAAGGTGCATTAGCAAAAGGTTCATACACGTAGCCCATTGAATTCCCTATGCCTTTTTGTTTTGTTTTGTTTTTTGTTCCTTTTATGGAAGTGGATGAAATCAGAATAACATCAGATGATTTGCTTCTGCGCATCCCCCATCTCGGCAGAGAGTCTGCCATGTTCAACGTAATTTTATGTAATAATTAGTGTATTTGGCGTAATGTTATTGTCCATTTTGTGTGTTTTATGTTATTCACAGTTGCTTGTGCTTGGTGATAGCTATTTGCAACACCTTAGATTTTGAGACATTTTTGCAAAACTAAAGTCCTGGAGTGTGAAGTCTGAGATATGCGACAACCTACTCCAGCTTCAATGCAAGGCATCATTTGGTCTATAATTTCGGAGTGGACTGATGGGTACCAGAGCCTATACCACCCTATGAAAGCGTAAACAATGAATACTGGACGAATTTTGATGTAAAAGAGTGGTAGAAAATACTGCCGGAGAGGAGTAAAGATCCAAAAAAGAGAACGAAAGTATTTCGTAACAAGAGTTAAAATGTAAAAAATTGTGTGGTCAAGAAAAATAGTTCAGTAATGACGTATCTTCATAGGAAGATATTATTAATGGTGGAGTTTTAAAAACGGATAGTCCATCTGCTGTGCCAATACTTTACTTAAATAGCAAGGTGGTGACAGTTATTTGTTGTTGAATTCTGGTTCAATGACTGCTGGTTCCTTATGAAGCTTTGACTGTTCCTTCTTACGTCAGGAGTCGAGTGGCGTGGTAGCACGTTCGCTGCTGTGCAGGAGTAACTTCCCAAATGGTCGCATCTTCAAGTATCCTCAAGACCTGTCAGTTGTAGATGGTGGCCAGCGTTGAATTTCAGTAACCAGTACCAGAAGCTGAGAGATAGATAAAATAATAACTTGTAATGTCTATTTTGCAAACGTTAAGTCAGCCTACCTGTTCAGGTCACACCTTTGTTGTTCTCATTTTGTGTGTGTGATAAAATTGAATAATTTTATTGTACTTTTCACTTTGTGAATTTAATTCCATTTTGTTTATTGAGTGAAATTGTTGAAGTGGAATTACTTTATAATAGAGCATAGGGTAGTCGTACGAGAAGCGAGGTAGGTTCTTGATCTACTCTTTACCATCTAGACAATAGTTCTTAACAGTCTGATTACATCTTTACATCTTGTGCCATTCTTACACCAGTGCTCATTTCTGAGACTGGAGTAACTTTGATAGTCCAGTATTCTTTTACTTGATCTACTATCAACTCATGCCATCACAAGAACAGCTATGCTTTGGACCCCTGAAGGAAAACGAAAGAGAGGCCGACCAAAAACATCATGGCGGAGGACTGTGGAGGCTGAGATGCAAAGAATGAACCAGAGTTGAGGCACTGTACGAAGGATGGCCGCCGACCGAACAAAGTGGAATCAATTTGTTTTTGCCCTACAAGACGCGACTAGGCGTGATGGCCACTGACTGCTTTGACGGTCGGGGGCTAAGGATCAAAGAAGAAAGACTATCAACTCAGCACTATCTTTTCACCATCTCGTCACACTGGGGGCTTGGTCCTCGGGATATAATTGATACCCCTTAGCCAACTCTATTTTTTTTCAGCTCGGAAATAATTTTTTGCGACTTTTTAACATTTAAAAAAAACATTTTTAACATAGTAAAAGTTTTGAGTGCCATTGTAGTACTTTGATAAGAAAGATTTTGGTATACGTTGTGACAACGTTTGTGTAAGTATAATTAAGTATAGTTAAGTATATTTATAGTTTGAGTAAGACTAGAGCAGAGACTCCGACGCATAGCTGAGCCACAATTGGATAAGGTCCAGTGTGGATTCCAAGCAAACCGAAGTACTCAAGACCTAATCTTCACACTCAGACAGCTGAGTGAAAAGGCCCTTGAGTATAAAAGTGAGATCCGTCTTTGTTTCATAGATCTGGAAAAGGCGTTTGACAGGGTCCCCTGGAGCAAACTTTGGGACAGTTTGGCAAGGAAGAACATTCCAGCACCTCTGATTCATGCTATACAGAGCTTCTACAAGCTTTCCAGAAATTATGTGAGGACAGCAAACCATAAGTCAGAAGAGTTCAGAACCACCATTGGTGTAAGACAATGTGATATCCTATCACCTTATCTTTTCATACTCCTCATGGATGATGTCATCAAGACATGTAAGGATAGAACAAGAAAGTATTCAGTGGGGTACTGGTAGATGAGAGAGATCTGTATTTCAGAGCTGGTTTTTGCTGATGATGTTGCACTGATTAATACATCAGAGGCACATCTCCAATCCAACCTGCAAGTCTAGAAGGAATAGCTGGAGAAAAGAGGGATGGTCATAAGCAGCTCTAAAACAAAATCCATGGTGATATCACGAGAAGAAAGAAGACATCAGATTAAGCTGGGAGGACAGGTCCTGGAGCAGGTCGACCACTTTAAATACCTTGGAGCTATTACAGACCGAAAGGGAGGCATCAAAGAAGAGCTGGCCACTCGAATAGCAGTAGCTGGGAGACTTTTTCAGGCCATAAATCGAGGATTCCTCATCAAAAGAGAAGTTGGTAAGAAAACGAAGATGGCTGCATACCGCTCCACCTATGTCCCAGTCTTGACGTATGGATGCGAGTCATGGGCAATGACTACAACCCACAAAAGCCAGATACAAACCTCAGAAATGAGGTATCTGAGGAAGGTGGTTGAAGTAACAAGAAGAGACATGGTCCGCAACCAGACGATACGTCAAGGCCTAAAATCCCACCCCCTGCATACCCAAGTAGAACAGTTCCACCTAAGATGGTTTACCATGTCAGCAGAATGGGAGAAGATCGGCTACCACGACAAGCATGGGAAACAAAGAGCCAGGGATCCAGACCCCCAGGACGACCCAGAGTCCACTGGGAGGACAACATTAGACAATCATTGAAGGACCGAGGCCTAGAATGGAACCAGGCTAGGAGGAAGACAGCCGATAGGATAGTCTGGCGCTCTCTTTTCCAAACCTCTACACTTCACGGTAGAAGTGGAACGACTAAGTAAGTAAGACTAATTACTCTACTCAACCTAACTACATCATGGCTAACTTCGTCAAAGTTAGGTCTGCTATTATGCAAGTGGGAACGGAGTTTGGCCTAAGCGATGATGCTCTTATCCAGTATGTCACGTCTGAGACTAATAAGCATCTGGACAGACAGGAAAGAAGATCAGCAGCTGAAATGGAGGCTGAGGAAAGAAGATTAGAAACAGAAACTGAGACTAAGAGATTAGAATTGGAATCTAATGTCGTCGATTGTCTCTAAACATGTGGCAGAGGCACTGCTAACGATAGTCACCCGGTTAGGTTTCCTACATCAAATATTGACAGACAATGGATCTCAGTTTAAGGGAAAACTAACAAGTGGTATTCAAGATATTTCAGGCCAGACACTAAAATTGCTCTCCTCATCACCCTCAAGGAAACGGACGAGTAGAACCTTTGAACGGGACTCTCATGTCTTTACTGTGAATACTGGTACTAGAGAAACCGGATATCTGGGACGTACATAGCGGCTGCACTATTTGTATACCCGTGTAACCTCATGGTTTCGGGCTTCGGCAGTCGCTATGTGACAGATGTCAAGGCTGATTTAGCATATGTTTCCAAACATAGTTAAACACTTATACTTGGGGTTGTGTGTTATAGTGGTAATAACAATGAGTAATTGGCCTTAGTACATCGCGTTGTTATACTTGAGGGTCTTGGTTTTAATTCCCCCCCCCTTTTTTTTTTTTGCTGTATTTTTAACTGAAAGAATCAAACTTCATAGATTATAGTAGGTAGTAAAATGAATAATTTGCCGACAGAATTTTCCTTACGAACTCATTAGTTGTACAGCCATAACAGTTAGGTCCCACGGCAAAACCAAATCAGTTGAACTCCAATTTCAAAACCAAAAAAGGATAAATGTCACACTAAAAAAATGAGCTCCCTGGTTTTGGGTTTCTTTTTCTCGTTAATTTTCATTCTTGTTTTATTCTCGTCGTTAATTTCTCCGGTTGCGTTGTACAAAACAGAGCTGATCGTAGGAAGATGAGCAATGTCGATCTGTATTGCTTCTAGTCAGAAGAGTCACTATATAGATTTTCTATGGAATCAAATGAACAAATTTTCTTCTTTTCCTTTTTCCATGCCACAACATTCTATTAACATGTTTGGCCCATAGTTTCTTCCTGTTCCTTAGTATTAGGTCCGATTATCTACATCATGTGAGATCAAACCAACGATAGACGAACCTCTTTGAAAACGTCGTCTGCCTAATTTAACGTGTTCATTTGTTCTTATAAACTAAATCATGGTCTGTCTAAATTGTATACCATGAAATCATAAACAGGGCCAATTCTAATTACTACTGTTCCTAAGTATATAAACAGCTACGGTTCGATGGCTGCAACAAGCAGGCCCGAGAGACTAATTCTCTGTACTCACGTTGGTTTTGTAAGTCGTTCTAATCATTGGCGAAACATTTTCCTTAGGCATACGAGCGAATGTCTTATAAATGGTCGAGCGTTTTCAACTTATACATCGTTCCCCATCGCTGTTCCTAATGTAAAATACATAACGATGTTGACAGTGGGGTCTGGTATAGAGGTGCCGTTAACTTCCTGAGATCTACTAAAGAAGTGATGACGACTTCATGAGATCGGGTTTTGAACTGATCCTTTCATTACAGTTTTTGTTTCAGGGCAACACAAAACGCGACAAAGCTACGTATTTAATTTCAATAGCGTCCATTAACGACCAATCATTCAATCGCAAATATGATTATGCCCCTTCCTGTATATTGGCTTCCAGATTATCATTTTATTATTGCCTTATGACGTCATAGTGAGAGCCGTCAGACATAGGTGGCAGTCACACTAAGACACCGGGAAGTCCCTCATCACTCAAAAGGATTGGCTGTGACAAGTTTATTATTTTACTGGCGAATGAAAGGTCCTTTGGAATCATTGTTGTGGACATGGGCTGATAAAAAGACAGAGGAAACCGTGACATCGGCATTTCAGTATATAAATGAGTTAACCTCTCGTCTTAAAACTTGCTGGAAATTGGCAAATGATAACTTGCGTAAGGCCAGACGTAAACATGCTGAGTATTTTAACAAGATAGGATAGGGAACTTGCTGCAGGAGAGAAGGTGCTTCAACTTGCTGTAGGAGAGAAGGTGCTTCTTCTATTGCCCAGCAGTAACAACAAGTAACAAATCGGATGGCAAGGACCGTATGTGGTTCTGGAGAAGTTATCTAAAACTAACTACAAGATCGACAAGAAAGGAAAAGCAAAGGTGTCCTTATGTGTAATAAAAGGTGGACCTTGTCAATCTGCTTAAGAGATATCATGACAGGTCATCCTCAGAAGTTGCACATATGATGACACTTGCCATCGTAACATAAATGGAGCACGAACCTCTCACGTCAACAGAATATCCCTTAAGACCACCGGAGAGTCATGAACAGTTGAACATTAGTGATCATTCCGATCAGAGAGAGCAAGTGAAAGGTTGTTACAAACCCATGCAGATGTGCTTACGGATAAGACAGGGTGTTCGAACCTATTGGAATATGATATGAAGGTTGTAGACCCAAAACCTATCTGCGTGAAGACATGCACTATTCCTTATGCGAAAGCACAAGCTTAAAGGGAAGAGATCCCTTAACTTCGTTAATCCTTTTCGGCTGTCTTGTTGTCGATAAAGGTGAATATATAAGAAATGAACTATAACATGAATTATTAAAGTACTACCTTCTTAAAGATAACATTATTTCGAAATCGGAATCAGCCTATAGTGCAAGTGTAGCGCTACTCCTTAAGGGTAGTGGAAAACATCAATTATGTATTAAATATAAAAAGCTTAATTCTATTACCAAATCGCAGGCGGATCCCTTGTCTGACACAAATTAGTTGTTCTCGACACTCAGAAAAGATAGGTACTTCTCAAAAGTAGACCTTAGCAAAAGATACTATCAGATTGCAGTGAAATCTGACATTCGACACATGTTAGCATTCAGTACGTCAGAAGAACAGTACAAATTTAATGGACTTTCATTTAGATTGAAAAACGCTCCTAGAAAGTTTTCACGGATGATGAGGAAATTGCTGGAACCTCTAAAGAAACCCTCTATCGCAAATTCCACGGATGATATCCTTATTGCCACAGAACTATTTGAGGAACATCTAGCATCACTCTCCGTGTTATTTGATAGACTTAGGCAGGACTGAACGTCCAACAAAATGTCATATAGGTTGTCAGCAGGAGTTGGAGTTTTTAGGACACACAATCTCCAGGGGAAATATGCCTCCAGATCCTAGGAATGTAGAGCAGTTGAAGAAGGCACCTAGGTTAAAAACCAAGAAGAATATGTAGTCATTTGTGTCATTGTGTGGATTCTATCAGAAGTGTATCCCTAACTTCAATACATTTTGTGCACCTCTGACTACCTTGACGAAGAAAGGACAACCACAAAAGGTACATTGGATAGTAGAGTGTGAGACTGCTTTTACTGAATTAAAGCAAAAACGCACAAGTAAGCCGATTCTTAAATTACCAGATATCAGCAAAGAGTTCATTCTGAGAACTGATGCGAGCAACATATGGATTGGAGCAGCCCTATTACAACAGTCTCAGTCAAAGGCTGGTGAACATTTTCCAGTGGCTTTTGCCAGCCGCAAAGTCGATTCGGCGGAAATTAATTACTCCACCATATAGATGGAATGTCTAGCCTTAGTATGGGCTATTCCGAAGTTCCAGCTGTATCTATATGGGAGGAATTTTAATGTGCACTGTGACCACCAACCGTTGGCATTTCTGCCTGCATCTAAGCATTTGATGCGATGGGCTGTCTTATTGCAACCATATTCATTCACCGTTGTGTCAATACCAGGGAACCAAAACGTGGGTGTAGATTTCCTCAGTAGGAATAACCACAGTGAATGAACAAGAGAAGAGAAAGGGTACCAAGGGAATTCGCTATGACGGTCAATAGTCCCCAATGGTATTGTTTCCACGTTAGCTAGACGGGTGTCAAGCTAAAAAAGGGGGGCTTCTGTGATGAAATGTAAAAATGCCTTGGCGATTATTTTTTGTAAAGCGAATCGGAACCAACCAATCAGAAACGAGATATTCTTGGCAGCCGGCTCGTCGTAAATTCATAATGGCGAAATAAGCTATTGCAATCTGTGTTAGTCCGAGGTTAGAATTAGCCCGTTATTCCAGAAATGAATTATTATAACATATTTCTACTTAACCCTTAGTTCGAGGCAGATGGAAGGCAAGTGTGGATATAGCAGGAATTGTATTGCATGTTATAAAGACTGTGATAACTGCAATTATGCGTATCACATTGTTGTGAAAATCGTGTTTTGTTCACTTTGGAAATTCTCTTGAAATCGAAGACAGTTCAGAATGGATTAAAACCTATACCTCAATAAAGCTACGAATTATTTGGATCAAAGGAGAAATGAAGGATAGCGATAGTGATTATAGTTGAAGAGAAAGAAGAAGTTTTGTGTGGTGGAAATGGCACAAACTACAAAAATCTTCTCTCTAGACGCTGGAAAATGTAACCAAGTTCTGGATGACGTAAGTGTTCTATCGGTCGCTCGCCATACGCTATGTAAACAGTGGCAAATTTGAAATCGACGCTCATGCAAAAATTCAGTTTACTCAGCGGACAAGAAGGTGAAAGAGCTAGTCGCAGCCTTCATTCTTATATGATTAGTGGCAGACGCCCTTGATTTATTCACGTCCAGCTAGTAATTCTGACATACTGAGGGTTTCATATTGTAAAAGTCAATTTTGGAAGTGAGATCCATCAGTGTTATCCTGCATAGTGACACGGAACACTGGTCTGGACCCCTCCCATTTGCTAGTCTCGATATTGCATTGGCAGTTCAATGAAGACTCTACTGTGGTGTGTCAACATCTACAGTTGAACTGATTGAGGCATCGTTGCTCATCATTCCAGGACTATATCCAAAGATAAGTCATAGCAGTCATAAACGGTTGAACATAACAAGTATACTGAACAATCAGAGGATGCAAAACTTTTTTGAACACTGTCAGTGAGATACATAGAATAACACAGACACCTTTTGTGGTGTTAATTCAAATTCAATCTGTGAATATATAAAAATATAAATATAAATAAAAATATATATATATATATATATATATATATATATATATATATATATATATATATATATATATATAGATATATATATATATATATTATATATATATATATATATATATATATATATATATATATATATATATATAATTTCCAATTTCGCCAAGAAGAAAGAAGAAAAGAAACTAAGTATACATACATTGGTTAATTTTATTGTACTTTTTAAGGCGGCCGGTGTGATGCTGACCACATCACCTCTAGTGTGCCGATAGTCAAGAAAATATGGGCCTAACACCATATTCCCAATATGCCTCAATGGGCGTGTAACGAGATCCTTTACCTTTACCCTCCTTTGACTTTGTGAATTTAATTCCATTTTGTTTATTGTGTGAAATTGTTTAAGTGGAATTACTTTATAATAGAGTAAAGGGTAGTCCTTACGAGGAGCGAGGCAGGCCCGTGATCTGCGTCACATCTTTTAGTTTAAGAGTACATTCAGTTCTCTAAATTGGTACTTTTTGTTGGTTCTAACAGAAGCGCTTAAATCTAGTCTGTGTACTACTTTACTTTCCGACTAACTAAATTATGCTGCCGCTGGAGTGTCAGGTCTTCCTAATCTTACTCTTACATTTTTTTTGCTTATCCAACCCAATTTAGCTGCCTGATCTGTTAATTCATTTTAAGTAATATATATGTATATGGGCCAGTGTTGCAGGCAGGACGCACTTAACGGTAGGGAACACTGTACAGTGCCTCCTACCTGACAGTACCGGACAATGTACAGTGAACTTTACCTGCTAGGTAGGAAGCACTGAACTTGAGTAGGAATGACTTAACATTTTAAAGGTTTAAAAAAAATCGGAAACCTGTACATAAAAATAATTAATGCTGTATTATATGTATTGACAAATTGATTTACCTTAAAACCAAGGCAATAATACATGATAATTATCATCAGGTTTTTTTCTACTTGGTAGAGTATAAATAAAGAGTGTTAATAAAGTAAAACTGGATAGATGACATTCCTTCGAAACGTAATCTAACCAACGAAAATCAGTATACGTCTAATCTGTTAAAAATATGTATATTGTTTATACAATATACTATTCACCTTTCAGAAAATTTATGGTGGCAAAAAAAAAGTCCTGTTTCTTCCATGCCCGAATAATTAAACGGGTTTATCTCTCCTCCTGGTGTCTCTGAGTCTGACGAATCTTATCTCAACTTGCCTGATGGTATGAGGCTTTTATGACAGTTAACGTTAAGCGTTTATGGTAATGGGCAGTTATGATGCAACAACTCCTGGCTAAGAAGTCTGTAATCCTTCTATTATCTCGTGTAACCTAATTAACATGCAGCGTGGGAAACCAATTGATGGTACCCACTGCAGCTATGGACTCTAAAATAAAGTTGAATGTAAAATATGATGTAATGGCTAACACATGTCAAACTGTGAGAAGAACTCTATTCGTGACCAGAAGCAACTGAAACGTTCCTACATTATGTAAAAATAAACTTACTTTATATAGTGATAAGTACAACTTTTTTTTCTGCACTCAGTACTGTACATATTGCATGCATGTTTAAAATCACTGACCAATTCAATTAAGTGCATGTCATAGCGCTTTCATTTCGTAACATTTTCATATATAATACTGTATGTTATCATTTTAAATAAATTATTTCATGTAAAACCTGTCACGGTAGTCATGTCTCAAATGTACTCCCTAAAATTAGCTCGTAAAAATGTGGTTCTAGAACACTTATACTAAGATGTAACTTCAGCCACTCTTGACATCTCGTCTCAGTATGATGCCTATTAATAATTAAATGAAACTTATTTCATGTCTTTTTCTTGAAGGAGACAGTCTGTTTGTACACGCATAACAACCAAGATCTTTCTTTCATATTTTTTTTAGTTTAACAATTATAATTAATAAAAATTCAGAGGTACAGTTAAATGCAATATTATTTATTTATGCATTTATTGAGCGTCCGATTGACAGAGTGGTTAGAGTTCTGGTCTCTCACAGTAAAGGTACCTTGTTCGATTCACGACATCGAGACGCTTCAGTCTACCCAGCTGTTATTTGGTACCTGACTTTGCTCCTGAGTTATGGAAGGAAAAGGCAGCGATGAAGGGACTGGCCACCCCACCTCTCGGTGCAGGACCTAGTATAGTAAGGTCTCTACCACTTCACTCCACTACGGCAGTATCTGCAATGGGACCATCTTTACCTTATATTTATTATTCACTGCCCAAATTATGATCCCACTACACGCACCATACCGCACTACACGCACCATACCGATACCTGTTTGGAATGAACATTGAAATAACAATTTCCCACCATATATTGTAGACTAAATGTGTTTACACACTATAAATGAATACTATATGAAGCAAACATGAAAACATCTTTACTCTTTATCTCTCTAGTCGTTTGCCCTATAAAAGAACGAACGGCAGAAATATCTGCTTAATGGATTATAAGAACTACAACGCAGTGCGATACACCTATTTATTTTTTTCAATCAATAATTAATGTACAGCGCTTCGTGCCAGAGTTAAGTACCTGTTACCTAGGCAGACATCACTTGTCCAGTGTTCCCTACCTGACGGTAGCGTGCACTGCACAGTGCGTGTTGCCGGTTCAGTGCTTCCTGTCGCCTCTTATGCCGGTTCCTATACGAACCTTACACTAAAGCTTCGGGTTTTTTAAATTGTTTTCTTTACACATGTCTTGATTAACGTGACCTCTTCTCTGACGTATTTGCTTTCAGGAGCGAGAAAAGAGGTAGGAAGGGTTTATTTCATCATTTATAGGGCTTTTTCAAGAAATGGGAGGAGAGCGGAATTACATCAGATGAACCTCATGTGGCTCCGCTCATCCACCATGTGGGGAGAGTCAGTCCTGTTCAACCTAATTTTCGGTTATAATCAAGGTATTAAATAACGTTAGTTTTCCATTCTGTATGATTTTGTATAATAAAGTATTTATAATTTATAGCTTTTATTGTGATTTATCTATCTAGGCTTTTGTTGTTTGGACTATTTTTCCATGAGTATTTACGATATATTTGATTTACTATTTGTAGTTTCCAACTATTATTCTTCAAATAAATCTTGATTCGATTGTTTTTGATTTCTTGATTCCATTTCTTTTACTTTGATCTTTTGTTTTAAATGCTTGCATCAACTGTTTCTTTTGGGAGTAGTCAGCTCAAGGTCCTTGACATCTTCAAACAGTTTTTTGTGTGGAGAGACGTAGGTTGATACCATATGGTACAACGTTCACTGCTGTGTATTGGGCAGGACTGCAGCAGAAGTTCGGCTCGCATGGGGATGATGCAACAAGGACTGAGATCTTTTGGACCAGTCCTGTACTTGCGGTATTGATGGTACCTCAGTCGTTTGAGCTATTGTTTATGATGTTTGAAATGTTAAAAACTGCAGCAAAAGTCCTAATGATAGAATAAAGCTCTGAGAGACAAAAAACTCTCTTCATAGATGCACTGTCAGTGCAAGCGAGCTGACAGTGCAAGCTAGGACTGGCAGCCTTAAAAACAATGGCTGCTGCTCGATTGTAAAACAGACTACTGTTTCTCCTGTATCATCAGCTCGTAATTTCAGTAATCGAGTATGGCTAGGAATATTGAACGCTCTCAGTGTCACAGTGTGAACGGCTGGAACGCATTGAAAATGAAAGGATGCGACTAGTTTTGGGCAGTACGCGTGATACCCCCATTGTGACAATGAGATACATGCTCAGATTGCTGTCGATTAGATCCAGATATGCGGTGGCCCAGGCAAAAGCCTATATGCGGGTAACCACCGACATGAGAACGTAGCTGACATCAAAAGAGCAAGAATAAAGAAGGGGGGGGGGTGTCAGGGATGGCACAGGCAGAGGTTACGATTTGTGAGGTGACCAGGGTTGAAAACATATTCAAAGAAGAAGAGTGGAGTAAGTCAGGGGAGAACTGGATAAACTACCAGCCGGTCATCATGACCCTCGGCAGAGAGTGCAAAGCTTGGGGCAATGGAAAAGTAGAGCTGGAGGTTAATCAGCTGATAAGTGTGCATGCTGGGGATGATGGCACCATGGTGTACAATGATGTGTCAGTAGTGCGTGGTGAGAAATCAGAATAAAGGGCAGGGTCGTTGCTGAACAGAGTGAAGCCTACACGACAACAACCTCTAGCATGAGAATGGAGGTACAGGCAGTTACTGCAGCACTGAGGTGGCTGTCTGAAACTCCATAACCATGGCAGTTATATTGTGAGACTCTCGGGCCATGCTTCGGAAAGTTCAGAACGGATGGCTGCGGCAGGAATGGAAAACATCAATAGAATCCTCAAGTCTTCAAGAAGTGGTGTGGATCTACTGTCTTGGTCATGTAGGGGTACGTGGCAATGAGAGAGCTAACAGACTGGCCTCGAGAGCACCCATAGTGGGGACACTGGACATGGATAAGGGAGAGATACTAAGGGCAATTAATGCTCGCCTGCTAAATAATGACAGTGCAATGGATGAATCAACAAAGCTGAGACTGTTGGAGTTTGGTATCAAACGTAGGACTAGCAGAGATGAACGTGAGAGAGGATGCATCGGTCGTATGTACAACCAGCGTGCTACAGGTACAATTAGCATACATACTCTTCGACTTTTGCTGAGGGAGACTGAGCACCTATTGGTTTGCCCGGAGTGCAGTGAAGTCGATTCTGATTAACAATAACTGTCAATAAGTGCATGCAGCGCTGAAAGTCAGAATAATGCCGGCCTGGATGACCTGACGGTAGCACTCTACTAAGTCAGAAGTTCAAAAGAGCTGTGATACAGTAGATCCCATCTCAATGCAACATCCCAGGAAATGAAGCGGCAAAGGAAGTTGGATAGCTACCCCAACTTTACACAAGCATAACTTATCAAAAGGCCAAGAGTTTCATCAAGAGCCATCAAGAGCAGATACGGGAGCAAGTGGGAAGAAGAGCATCCAGGCCACCAAAAAAAAAAGGAAGCATATTACCAGCGCAGCAGAAGTGAACAAGTGGTAATATTCAGACTTCACAGGTCATTCACATGTCACAACAGATTGGGATACCATCTATTCAACAAGTTAAAGAGAGGAACTGCTGATGAGTGTAACAATGGCACTAATATAATGAATGCTAAACATCTACTTCAAAGATGCCCAACATATGAGAAACAGAGAAATCTCATAAGATCATCACCAGCACCATTCCTGGAAAGGCTCTACGGAGATACCAACAGCCTCCAGCAGACCACTGTTTTCTTTGAACACATTCAAGTCAACGCCTGAAAGCCCAAAACCAAGAAGAAGAAATGTTGTTGGAGTTTATATCTGTTGCGGTCCATTCTAGTGAAAGGTTAATCAGAATTCTGTATAATTAGCATATGTCCAAATGAACTCACAACAGCTTAATCTACGAAGTAATGTAGATCACTCCTGGTTAACGTTTTTAGAAGGTATTGACCTCATACAACATTGAAGCTCCACAGTTTTATATAATAAAAGCAAGCCGTCTTTCATAGGCCAACTGTACTAGGCCATCGTAATACATGCAAGGTAGGTAAATGTGCCGTCCGTTTATGTCCAACTGTCCCCGACAATATAACTTGACTAGATCATCAAAATGTTAATAATAATAATTTATGATACCTCTCTATCAATTCCACATGAATCCATGGCATGCAATATCTCAACCATACGTCCATCAGCATGCACAAATATTGGACATCAAACACTCAATGCAGGAGCTAATAAAATACACGTCTTGACACATTGGAATACACGATAGAAAGAGAATCAAAAGTAACCGTTACTTCTGCTCACGCACTCGCATATACGTAATCTAATATCTTAACCTTACGTCATAAATCAATTCGGTAGTGATGTTTCAATAGCGCTGTGTGTTAGGGCTGCTCCCTCTGAGCACAGCGATGTTTCACTAATGAACGCATAGCTGTGTGCAAACGGAGGCGTAACAATATTCTTCCGTAAATTGATATTTACGAGTTTGTTCCTGTATTTTTCCTTCCGAATTATTTTTCCAGGTACTAACTTAGTACTGTAATACTGTTTTAATTTTTCTTAGCTGGCCTAAAGGAATGGTCTTTGGCTACCTCATAACAGTGTGGGAGGGGTATCAAGATAATAGGATTTCACGGCATCTCGAACCCCGCATATAAAGACATCCAAACGCTTTGATGTTCGGGACACCCTGTGTCTTTCTTGTGTGTGACCGGTTGGCTGCTGGTTGTGATGATTCCTGACCCTTAAACGAATGAGACAGGACAGGATGGTTGACGTGAAATTTTTGAAATCCTATGCTTCACAGAAAGTTGAATGATGATGATGATGATGATGGCGATGATATTGATGATGATGACGAGGACGATGATAACAATGAAGATGACGACGATGATGAAGATGATGAAATCGGAATGGAAACGATGAAAAAAGGGACGGAAAGAAGAGGGATAGAATCATAAGGTAAAAACATTCAGAACACAAAACTTCAGAGCCTTGCTGTTTATGTTTAACGCGTAAATAGTTATTAATAACTTCATTAAACGGTTCTGCCAACGTTTTGTTACTTTTCACTGTTCCTTTATAAAATGTGGCGAATTGTTTTGATTCTTTTTTTTTTTAAACGCCGATCGATAACTTTAAATAGCAAAACAGAGAAACTCCTTGACCCACTTTTAAGCAACATGAGTGTCAACTCAAGTTTCCCGTTAGTTATGTTTTATGACTGAAAATTACATGAAAAAGAAAAACATAAACAAAGACGTACAATTTAATAACATAAATACATGAGCGCTGGGCAGAATACACTGGTACTTAAATGATACTTTGATCACCAACGTACTAAGGATCCCAGCCCTTTGTACCAATTTCGTGATTGATTTGGTTTTTAATTTTTTTTTTCATTGCTCTTTTGTTCTGCTTTTTGCTGAATTATTTGTTTGCTTGGTCGTTTTTTTTTCTGACATACACACTCAAACAATTAGATAATTTTGATTTTCACTATTTACAATTTTTGGCCAGTTTCGCATATCGGCTATTACATATATTATTTGAACTTTAAAACACTATATATCCAAAGTATAAACCCTTCAGAGGTGGAACGGGATATTCTTCATCAGCAAGATAAAAAAAAAAAAAGAAGATAGAAATAGATAAACGTCTGCTATCGATTGACGATCAGTGATTTAGATTTTGTCGATGACCTTGCCCTTCTATCCCATAATGGAAGCAGATGTAAGGCAGTTGTGAATACTTGATGAGAGGGCACAGCAATGGGTTCTAAAAATCCACAGAGAAAAGACAAATATTATGAAAATATATGCGCAAATTGATAGCCAGATTTGTGACGGTATTGCCTCCCCTGCTTTGCAGTAGTGGTCCAACAGGGGCCAAAACTCAAGAGTATCTATTATAGGCTTCAATGGAGTCTATCTTTACACAAGATTACTCTTGGCAGAAATGTAGATAGAAGAGTAGTAAAGCTTCTATCACATGGGAGTCTTCACAAGATATTCAGATAAGCGAAAACAATGTTGGCTGTTGCTAAGCACGTTAATTCTGTAATCTGCCGACAACATTTGTGAAGGATTTAAGCACTTATTACTTTCAGCTCGTTTAAGCCCCCACCCCTGATTTACTTAGTGGAATTCTATTATTTTAGTACAGCTCTGTTTAGAGTGTGTGTAGTAATTTTTACTGAGACAAACATGCAGTAACTTTAAAATGATTAAATCGAAGTTAAATTTGTAACATTATAAATAACATAATTTAATAATCACTTTAGGTTTTAACAGTTGGAAAATAATTTGAATAGTTATGGATCAAGAAAAGTTATCATCCCAGTCTTTAGGGAATGTGAGATATTACAAGAAGTTCAAGTGGCAGCATAGATTTGAACTTTGCGGCCAATGACGATTCTGCTCCTTCTTTTGGGTTGGTTGACAATCCACCTAAGAGAAGGACAACTTCACACAAACCCGGGTAGGAAAGACTCGTTAGTCCGGAAAGACAGCTCTCCTAGGAGAGACAACTCTGATGTAAAACAACTGCTGCCTTGCAGGAAGGTCACGGAAAACCAGAGGCTAGGGAAGCGGTCCCGAACAAATGCATGCTGAAGACGGATGCACTGGGCCACAAGGCGCACAACATAGTGCAACGCAAACCGCCTTGAGAAAAGGTTAACATAATACTAGCAGATATACACGACGTTACTTCAGTAAAACAAAAGTAACTGACCAGTTAATACGGACAGACAGAGGTCCTAAAAACGTCGCCGAAATAGTAGCCCAAAGTAACACAAAATATCGCACGAAGTAGCCCAAAGTCGCCCAAAATATCGCCCGACGTAGCCAAAAATATCCAAAAAGCTACAGAATGCCTTCTGTATTCCAAAATATCGCCCAAAGTAACAAAATATTGCTCGAAGTAGCCCAAAGTCGCTCAAAATATCTCCCGACGCAGCTAAAAATATCGCCCGAAATATCAGAAAATTGAACAAAATATCCCCCGAAATAACCCATAGTCGCCCAAAATATCGCACAAAGTCGACCAAAATATCGCCTGACGTAGCTAAAAATATCGCCCGAAATAGCCCAAAGTCGCCCAAAATATCACCTGAAATAACCCAGTCCCCAAAGTCGAACAAGATATGGCCCAAAATATCGCACAAAGTCACCCAAAATATCGCCCGACGTAGCTAAAACTATGGCCCGAAATAGCCCAAAGTCGCCCAAAATATTCCCCCAAAAACCCAGAGTCGCTCAAAAGTATCGCCTAAAATATCGCCGAAAGTCGCACAAAGTATGGCCTAAAATATCCCGAAATAGCCCAACGTCGCCCGAAATATAGCCCAATGTATTGCCCAAAATATCCTCAAAATTCGCCCAAAATATAGCACAAAGTCGCCCAAAATACCGCCCAAATCTACTCCAGTCGTTTCCCCCACTGTATCTCCCTTAAGTTCGGTTAGTTTGTGGGAGACCAAGAGTATGCGGTTCCTCCCCTTCCATAGAAATAATCTTATCAACTATTACTATTTAAGCTGTATTGTAAATTATAACTTGCGTTTACTTAATACTGTTGCAACTCTTTTTTTGCACATCACAAAACGTCCATTATTTTAGAACTTTGTGGTGCTCAAAAGAGTCGCACCACCCCGGTTTCTGCAGCTGACAGATAGACAGACGTTCTAAAATACAGATATTACTTGCAACAACCCGCCAAAATTGGCAGGTTTTTAAATATAGTGTGTTGTTTCTGTTACACGTTAAACATTGCTGCTTCTTCTATAGTCTCGCTTGCTCGCTGTGAATGACGCGATCGTCTCTAACTTTTAGCCATCTTATCATTTTGATCCATAATAATAAGTCTGCAATACTTTAAATTAAAATGCTGTCTTGAAGAAACAATTAAAAAAACTTACATTTTAAGGTTATTTTTAAGAAAAATGATGAGTTAAATCCGTTTCCCGAATGAAACTGGACAGAAGAGTATCTTGATTGTCTGTTGATTTAATGCTCACCGTCACACTTTGCTATTTTCGCGAGAGTACATATAAGGGGAAACAATACAACTATTGTCTAACTTACAACCACAGTTTCACCCCCTTAGGTGTGCTCGAAAGTTAACGCACTCTCTCGAAAATAGAAAAAGTGCGCAAATGACGGTGTGCAAAGTGTGACAGACCCACCGACCGAAGTACCTTACGGCAAAAATTATGGTATTGGATTATAGAAGTATGTACATAACGTCTGTCAGCATCCACTCTCTGCTCCATATGGAACTTGGGACTACCTCTGCTTTTGGTTCTCTATGAGAAACCCGCATGAAGTAGTCACCATCTCTTGCAGTGGTGGTTCATGAAACCATCATTATATATGCTGAGGCTGCCAGCCTTGAATGACTTGAACATCCACTAACAATTGGTCACATGTTAAAAATGCAAAATACAAAATTATAAACTGTACAACTGATCTCAAATACTCTGGAAAGATACAGACTCCTGGCTCAGAGAAAAGGTTATGGCATTTTTATTAAGGTGCCTCTTACACGTGGTCTGGTCCATGGTTCAATCCCCAGTTGAGGTGGGATTTTTTAGACCCCAAACGGCTACTGGGGTAGACCCAGCCTCATGAATTGGGTACCAGAGAAACACTGTGAAGGGTAAGGCAGCCAGCTTGGTGCTGACCACACCACCGCTAGTGTGCCGATGGACGAGAAAATTTGGGCCTAACACCATACTTCCAATATGCCTCAATGGGCGTGTAAATGGGATCCTTTACCTCCTGCCTCCTTACATGTGGTCTGGGGTGTTACTTTACAATAGACTCCCACTTTGACTTAGTGTTCAGGTTCCTAGATTGGCCCCATACTCCTTAGGGAGCGAAGAAATAAAATTATGATGAGTTCTATCACAAATTAACCAACACAAATTAACGTTATATGAGAAATAAGAGGCACTAGTGCTCTAAATGAACGGTCCATATGAGTTATCAGTCAGCAGATCAGTTTAAGTACTATTTCCATTTCAAAAGTAACAATCTCTAACATCCTGTCTCCTGCCTTGATGATACTCTACAACAGACCATCGTATGTCCATTATTTGATTTTTCCTTCGTATTTTAGCATCTTCCACCTGCTTCCTTTTTCGTATTAGTGTTTCTCTTCATTACGGTTGTTAACAGAATGTTATTCACTCAGCCATTATCCTCCAGTTTCCCGTGGAGTTCAGACCTTCAGTCAGGTCAAGCCAAGCCCTCATGTCTTGTGCTATATATTCAAGTTCTTTCTTCTTCATCTTCTTTATCCTTATTATTCCGTTCGCCTGTTTTCTTCCCCACATTTTTGGGTTTTCTTCTATTTTTTTTTACCTTCATCACCCTCCGCTTCCCAAGGAGCATAGGCCTTCAACAAACACATGCCAAGTCCTCCTGTCACGTGCCATCATCTGAAGCTCTTTCCACGTTCTCCTCATCATTTTCACCTCTGCATCCAGCTCTCTTCTCCGTGTTTTCTGGTCTACCTCTGCCTCCCTTTCCCTGTGGATTCCAGAACAAGGACTGCCCTGTAATGCTATCAACAGGTCTCCTCAATGTGTGTCCTATCCATCGCCAGCGTCTACTTCTCAACTCTTGTTCTACTGGCACTTGTCTGGTTCTTGTCATCAATTCCACATTTATGACTTTGTCATACCATTTCAGTCCTTCTATTCTACGCAAGCACCCGTTTATAAAAGTCTGTCCCTCCAACTTTGTCTATATTGCTGCCAAGATATGATTACGATTCTACATCTTGTAGTGGGGTTTCGTCAAGTTCAACCCTGTTATGATTTCCTGCATTTATTCTCTTTTGTTTTCTTTTCCCTGTGTATTTTCAGACCAAATTGCTGTGACCTCCCATCGAGTGTTTTCATTTTGTCCTGCATCTAATTACGGTTAAGAGACAGAAGAGCCAAGTCATCAGCAAAATCCAGACCATCCAACTGTTTAGACAGAGTCCACTGGATTCCATTTCTGTTGTGTGTGGTCGATAATCTCATAACTCAGTCTATTGCTAGTAAGAAAAGAAATGGAGACAAGTGGCATCCCTCTCGCACTTCGGTTCTTATCCCAAACGATTTTATAAATTGTCCTTCGTGAAGAACTCTACATGTCATGTCATCATAAGTTCTCTTCATTAAATTAATGATCTTCAGGGGAATTCCATAATGCCTCATCAATTTCCAAAGTGACTATGTCTATACTGTCAAATGCCCTTTCGTAGTCCACAAATCCAATGTATAGTCATGAATTCCATTCCAGACGTTCTTCAACTATTATTCTCAAAGTGGCTATCTGGTCTGTGCAGGATCTGTTTTGTCGAAAACCTGCTTGTTCATCTCTCAGTTTCTTGTCTATGGACTCTTTTAATCTTTTAAATGTGTGTCCTGTTCTTCTTTTTCTTTGTTCATCCTGAAAAGGACGTTGGTTGCGTTGTGTCTGTTTACAGCGAAGCTGCGATATTTGTGCCTTTCGGCTGACACATCCGACTTCAGCCCGGCATTTTTGGGACCGGGTTAGCCTTCCCTCTTCGATCCCTACTCTCTCAGCCAGACTGCAGTGATGCAGCCTGTTTCCAGGACGACCACTTGAAGGTGGAGTAGGGTCTTGGTCAGCTCTGGTTCGCTGACGCAAGCAGTCAAGCTATGGGTCGCTAACTGCATTCCTCACTGTTGACGCGTCTTACGTCCCGTGTCCTGTTCAAAATAACAAAGTGTAATGCCTTTCTCATATGGCCAGAGTGTATTACTTATCTTTCTCTATTCACTTCCATCACTTCTCTTGACATTCGTTGCTGTTCCAGGACTTTGTTTTCTTCCTTCCCCAAAACATCACCTTACTTCTGCATAACCACATTTTTAAGGTCTAAATTTCTGTCTTCCAATTTCCAGTAATGAAGGAGAGACAGAGGGAGAGTCTAAAACACATAGAGAAAAGAGCTGGAAACAGAATGGCCTTGTACAGATGGCACTGGATATAAACTTTTATATTTTGTTCCTAGTACAGATTACTAACAGGCAGTTTTTCCTGTCCATCCAAATATATATCTTTCAGACATTTAATTACAATTTTTAATGGTCTCTTCAAAAGCTTCCCTGTAATTATATTTGGGCAGTTTCTCGTTCCCTTTCCCTACTTAGTATTTACTATTTACACCCAGAAGCGACAGCCATTATATGTGTTAATGGAGTGATCTCTGATCGACTAAATAGGCCACTTTGTGATGCGTTTTCAAATATATTTGTTTCATTTTATTTCTTTTAAAAAGGTGTTAACATGAAAACGGTGTATAATGAAGAGTCGTAGAGCGGGGCTTAAGTGTACAGGTATTTCTGAACACTAAAATAAATAGAGAAATTTATAAACGTTAACATTGAATAAGATGATATCAATGGAGCCGCGCTAGCGTAGTGGTTACCACACCGCTCTGGCGACCGGGTGATGCAGGATCAAACCCTGGCGACGGCATTTGAGGATTTTTCGTCGACCGGGATTTGGACTGGATTAACTCGAGACCTGGCGAGGACATTTGAAGGAGTGTCGTCGACCAGGGATTGGCGGCTCCTGAGCCGACCCAGCTCTAATGGGTACCTCCGAAATCGGCGAGTATCTGCCTGAATGGCGAGGGACACCTGTTTCTGTACAAGAAAAAAGGGATACTCACGTAAAATCAATGTCAGGTTAGACATTAATAATAACCTGAGATTTCGCCTCGAGTATTAGCGGGCGTACGAAAAAAAAAAAAGATGATATCTTACCATTATAAAAACTATTTTACACACACGCTTTTAATGCACTAAAAACCCAGAAATAATTTTTTAGCAGTTTATAGCTTGCAGTCAAAACCTTTTACATCAAATTGACAAAAAGCGCGAGGAGCTTAATCGCTTATCGTATATTTTATCCATAAGTGTCTAGAGCAGAAGTTAATTTCGTGCCGAATCAGCTCCCCACGATTTTTGTTAATTTGATGTAACATTTTTTATTGCAAGCTATAAACTACTTGAAAAATTATTTTTGGGTTTTTAGGGCATTAAAAGCGTGTGTTTAAAATAGTTTTTATATGTTTTCTATTTCTATGTTTCAGTGTTAAGAAAATTATTACAATCGCCTTTTTCTTTGTGTTGATGTTTCTTGTTTTCTTAATAACTCCATTTTAAGAATCAACTTGATGGCGTTGTAAACAAAATTGAGTACAAGATCACATATCTTGGTGACGTTGCATACATGTCGTACACAAAATTGTGAAGATCACATAACTTGGTGACGTTGCATACATGTCGTACACAGAATTGTGAAGATCACATAACTTGGTGACGTTGCATACAAGTCGTACACAAAATTGTGAAGATCACATAACTTGGTGACGTTGCATACAAGTAGTACACACAATTTGTGAAGATCACATAACTTGGTCTGCCATCAATGGTACCTATACCTTGTAGCGGTATGGCAGCTTGCGTACCCTGACAATCCCCAGAGCTATGCCAGTGGGAGTTTTACTCCTGGTAGGTTCAACCAAGCTGGACTGGTCTGTGTGGGTAGGGGTCAGACAAAAGCTGGTACCCTGGTCCTCCAGGTTGGGGGTTTTAGCATAGGGCTGACACCCCTGTCTATGTAAAAAAAATAATGAAGTTACGGAAACAACATCAAATGAACAAACTTTGCTGCGGGATGGACATTCGGAGTCTGTGGCTCGTATGACTGTCAGTGGTGAAAGCCGAAAGGAAGCCACTGACATGAAAACGGATGTCCTGACCGCAAAACAGGATACAAGAATAGGATTTTGGAATGTCAGGACAATGTACGAGACAGGTAAACTAAGACAGGTCACGGCAGAAATGAGAAACTATAGGTTACACATCCTGGGGATAAGCGAGAGCAGATGGACAGGGGCAGGAAAAGTTAAAACAGCAACAGGAGAAACAGTACTTTACTCTGGAAGAGAGGATGGACAGCACAGTGAAGGCGTAGCCATTATTCTACAGAAAGGGATAGAAAGGACATTACTGGAATGGAAACCCATCAACAACAGACTGATACGATTGAGATTGAGAGGGAGATTCACCAACACTACAATAATACAATGCTACGCACCAACGAATGATAGCGATGAGGAGGTCAAGGATGAATTCTATCAACAACTGCAGAAAGAAATGGAGGACACACCTAGATATGATCTTGTTATAGTAATGGGAGACCTCAATGCGAAAGTTGGTACACACAATACATATAATGAAAGAACAATGGGGAAATGCGGCAGCGGAATAGCAAACGAAAATGGGGATAAGCTAATAAGTTTCTGTAGCATTAACAACCTGGTCATTGGAGGAACACTTTTCCCACATAAGGAAATTCACAAGTTAACATGGGAATCACCAAATGGTCGGGACAGAAACCAGATAGACCACATCATGGTTAACGGTAGATGGAGACATGCATTACAAGATGTGAAGGTAAGAAGAGGTGCAGATGTGGGAAGTGATCACCATTTAGTAGTAGCAAAACTGAAAGTGAAACTAAGAAGGGCTGGACCAACTGTAACTACACAGAAAAGGTTTGACATCAGCAAATTGAAGGACCCCCTTACCAGAAAAGCTTTTGCGGCCGACATTAAGAAACGATATCAATTTGCCAAAAGCCAGGAAAAGACATTGACTGATGATATAGACCAGAATTTCAACACCATTTCAACAATATATAAGGAAAGTAGCAAATCATGCTTAGGATTCCAGGAAAGGAAGAAGCAAGACTGGATAACACCAGAAACACTAAACACCATAAAGATGAGAAAGGAAATGAAAAGAAAGAAAACAGAAGCGAAGTCCCCCAGGTTAAAGCAACTATATAGCGAACAGTACAGTCAACTGGACAGGGAAGTTAAACGCCAAACCCGAGCCAACAAAAGGAATTTCCTAGACGATCTTGCAAAACAGGCAGAAGAGGCAGCACTGAGAAATGAACAAAGCACAGTATACAAAATAACTAAATTCATCAGCGGAAAACAAGGTGCAAACAATATTACATTAGTAAGAGATAAGCAAGGAAATCTCATCAAGACAGCAGAGGGACAGGAAACAAGATGGGCAGAGCACTTCAGAGAAACTCTGAACAAGGAAATACCAGAGACACAATTGAATGTTCCTGAGGCTGAAAACGATCTAGATGTAAATACAGACATTCCACGAAAAGAAGAAATCATCACAGCAATCAAAGGGTTAAAGAACGGTAAAGCTCCGGGCCATGATAACTTAAATGCAGAGCTATTTAAGACAGACCCTGAGCTAGCAGCAGAACTATTAGAACCACTATTTGCACAAGTGTGGAAAACGGGGACAACACCATCAGAGTGGAACAAAGGAATAATTGTCAAATTGCCCAAGAAGGGAGATCTTGCAGACTGCAATAATTGGAGAGGAATCACTCTTCTCTCAGTTCCCAGCAAAATACTAGGCAGGATAATTATACAGAGAATTTCAAAGGCAGTAGACTACAAACTGAGGAAAGAACAAGCAGGATTTAGAAAGAACAGAAGATGTGTAGACCATATATTCACTCTCAGGAACATTATAGAGCAGTGCTCAGAATGGCAAAGACAGCTTTACATAAATTTTGTTGATTTTGAAAAGGCTTTTGACAGCATACATAGGGACAGTTTATGGAAAATACTGAGGGCTTATGGAATTCCAAGCTGCATAGTGTCAATCATAAAAAGCCTCTATGCCAACTTTACGTGTAGTGTTGGGCAGAGCAACCTAACCTTCGAGGTGAAGACAGGAGTACGACAGGGATGCCCCTTATCAACCACTCTATTTTTAACAGTCATAGACTGGGTGATGCGCCAGACAACAGAGGGCAGTCCAAGAGGAATAAGATGGACTACATTTTCTACATTGGAAGATCTGGAATATGCAGATGACATTGCACTGCTGGCACATTCACATCAACACATCCAGGAAAAAACGGATAGACTTAATAAATTTAGCCAGCAGGTGGGCTTGAACATCAATTTAAAGAAGTCTGAGGTCATGACGCTCAATGTGAGCAACCCTGAGCCCATATCAGTAAGGAATCAGCAACTGGTACAGACAGATACCTTCACATACCTAGGAAGCATAGTAACACCAGACGGTGGGGCAGGCAAAGACATCAACATCAGAATGAATAAGGCAAGAACAGCCTTCTTTAGCCTAAATAACATCTGGAAGTCCTCCCAATACAGCACAAGCACAAAATTAAGATTATACCAGAGTTGCGTGCTTTCTGTGCTTCTCTATGGTGCGGAATGCTGGAGAGTCACAGAGAAGGAAATGTCAAAATTGTCCTCTTTTCACACAACATGCCTAAGAAAAATTCACCGAATCTTTTGGCCGAATACCATCACCAACCAAGATCTGCTTACTCGTAGCAAGCAAGAGGACATGCACACCATCATAGCTGGCAGACGCTGGAGCTGGGTTGGTCATGTCCTCAGAAGAGACCCCGATGCCATCACAAGAACAGCTATGCTTTGGACCCCTGAAGGAAAGCGAAAGAGAGGCCGACCAAAAACAACTTGGCGGAGGACTGTGGAGGCTGAGATGCAAAGAATGAACCAGAGTTGGGGCACTGTACGAAGGATGGCCACCGACCGAGCAAAGTGGAATCAATTTGTTGTTGCCCTACAAGACGCCACTAGGCGTGATGGCCACTGACTGCTTTGACGGTCGGTGGTTAAAGATCGAAGAAGAGAAGACATAACTTGGTGACGTTGCATACAAGTCGTACACAATGTGTGAAGATCACATAACTTGGTGACGTTGCATATATGTCGTACACAGAATTGTGAAGATCACATAACCTGGTGACGTTGCATACAAAATAATAAACTCCGTAAGGAACGAAAAGTAAAATAATAATGAAAGTTGAGCTCCTTTTATATTTTTTACAGGCTTTTCTTCAGCTTGCAACGTATGTCACTCTCTTCTTCTTCTTCTTCTTCTTCTTCTTCTTCTTTGGTCCACTGTCACTGAGCGTCGGCTCTTGGTGACCTTGATGCCATTATATAGTACTGCGCAGTTCGTATAAGCTGTTCTGAGCTGCCATACAGTGTATTGTCTATGGATGGGTTGTGTGGTAGCAGTTGTTGTCTCAGTCCCTGAAGTGCATGGCACTGTAGTAGGTGGTGTTCTACTGTCTCCAACGGGTTAGGGCAGTGTCTACATTTTGCTATATTTTGTGAACTTAGTCTGTTTCTGTGGCCATTTAGTGTAGAGTGGCCTGTTCTCAATCTGAAGATTTTGGTTTGGTACCTTCGTTCGATATCGTTCATAGCATCTTTCTTATTTGGGGCTGTTTGGTGAATGAAGAGTCTTCTTCCTGTTTTAGCCTGTGCGCACGTGTTCAGCCAAACTTCTTTACAGTTGTTTTTGACTATTTGTTTAACTGTCATACTCAGTGGGTGATCAATCTGTGGCATTTTTACTCCCTTCTTTGCCAGTCTATCAGCAACTTCATTTAATGTGATGTTTATATGCCCAGGTATCCATTGCATGTATATTTCTGTTCCGTACAAGTTCATAATTTTGTGGCATGTTTCTTGGACCTTTTGGATAGTACTGATTGAGTTGGTCTTCCAGTTTCCTATTGCCAAGAGGGCAGCCTGCGAGTCTGAGAATACTACAACATCATTTGGTTCCATTTCGTCTGATTCAAAGAGTTCAAAAATTCTAGTTAGGGTTTTCTGGATGGCGACTACTTCGGCTTCGTAATTTGTGCACCAGATACCACAGGGACCTGCAATTTTGACGGGTTCTTCAGTACTGGGTGGGATGATTATGGCCCCGTATCCAGCATTTATTACTGCTTTGAAAGCTGACCCGTCTGTATAGGCATGGATAATGTCTTCATCGTACTGACAGATGGTTTCCATAGCAAGTGTTTTCAGCAGCGTAGGTATGAGGCTTTTATTTGCGGGTTGTAGAAGGTTTGTACGTATTATTCGTCTTTTTAGTTCTACGTGAGGTGGTAGGTCATGCACAACTTGAGTAGGTAGTCTAGTCTCTGGTATGTAGTGCTTCCCTGAAAGCTCTTGGTACCTTCTAGTGAAAGATGTCTTTTTAATTCGGTACCAGGAGTTGAGGTCACCAATAACGTTTTTGCAGGGGTCATCTTTGTCAGCTCGCAAGAATCTTTCTGCCGTGATAATGACTGATTTCTCTCTCCTTAGTTCTAGGGGTTCCACATTGGCGGAAATCTCACATGCGCTGGTCGGAGTAGTTCGCAAGCCTCCACAGATGAATCTGAGTGCCTGGTTTTGTATGCGATCTAGTTTCAGTCTGAGTGTTGGGCTAGCAGTGGCTTGCAGGGGTAGAGAGTAATCCATAAATGAGCGCATGTATCCCAAGTACAGTTGTCGTAGGGTGCTCTGATTGGATCCCCAATCAGTGCTTGCCAAACGCTTTATGAGGTTTAGCCTTCTAGACGCCTTAGCACTCTTTTGTCACCTTCAAATCATGCAATCGATTTTTCAATCACTTCCAGAAGAGCAATAGCTCGGAAACTTGGCATAGTTGTGTATTCCTCGTGACAATACAATAATCAGTCGTAAAAATAATAAAATTAATATTAATATTGTTTTTGTATTGTATCATCAGTGAAATGGGCGATAGCCGTAAATAATCTTTGTGTATTCTTTCCAACAAGAATGTCTCTCTTGAGAGAAATATTGAAACTCCCCCCCCCCCCTTTCCCCCTCTTTCTACACACACACTATCAAACGCGCGTACACAACTGACAACTACATTTTAAAAAATTTAATTTACAACTCATCAACATTTTTCAAAAAAATTAAACAAAACAAAAGTATTAACTTTCCGTGTAATATACTGAATAATGAAATCCGCCTTCTGGGCTCTGAACTCGTTTATCGCAAACTGATAATGTATTAGCGGATCAATTACATTTGACTTAAATTTTTTTTTTAAAAACACTAAAAAGAACAAAAGAGAGTGACATACGTTGCAAGTTAAAGAAAAGCCTGTAAACAAAATGCGTAGTCAGTCTGAGATTGGTGACATATCCATGAAGCGTGTCTAGGATTGATATTGTTACTGGCGATAAGTTCTGTCTCAGTTTCTAGTGTTTAGCGCACTCTTACAGTTGTTGTTTAGCAGCGTCATAGACTCGCTGATTCGTATTCTTACCTTTAGTTCATTGAAAAGATAATACCTCAGTCACGTGTTCTGTACAGAGCTCGCCTTTATTATTTGCTCTTTACTGCTGATATTTAAATTGATCAGCTAGCGGGACAGCCAGTGACATCAAAATAAGGATTCAAAAGGCAAAAGAGGAGACCTTTCTTAGCAATGGGAAATATAGCGAGATATCAAGTCCAGCACAGAAAGAAATAAGAATCTTCAACTCAAATGTCAAGTGAGTCTTATTGTATGGGTCTGAAATGCGGAGAGCAAAAGGACACACCCCCTTTCTTCCCCCCGCAAAGAAAAAAAAACAGATCGCAATGTTACAGGACTTCATAAATAGGTGCTTGAGCAGAAAAGAAAGAATGACAGGGTAAACAACGAGGAACGGTTGATAACAACCAGACACATGCCATCTCCGCTGGCTGATGTATGGCGGATTTAATGAAGCTGGTCTATTGAGAAATTCCTCAAAATGTTCTGTATATGTGTAACAGTTTATGCCCTTGTCTCGATCTGAGAACTAGGCAAAAGGCCACGTATCTCATACCAGGTGCGTTGATCGCGTCACAGAGCCATGAACATTAGTGTGTTGGTTATAAGTCCATTTTATGACTGAAATAAATGCTCCTGTTTTAAAGTTTTCTCCCTTGAAAATGTCATTAACTTTTCGTAAGTACAACTATAATCGTAATTCAGCTCAAACATTACAGTCATTCAACGCTGTAACCGCGAATCAAATCAGGATGACATATGAACCAATTGTCTAAACGAATCAACAAGTTTTTTTCCATTTGGGACGTTGTCCATTTGATTGATCATTTGGTCAAACTCTTTCGATAGATATAAGGGGAACCACATAAGTGATTGCATCATTCATTAGGCTGGATCGCTCCTAGGTACGTATCCGGTGTTACATGTCAAAAATCGCGCTAATGATCACGAAGCACTTTTTGTTGTGCCTAGTTGGCAGAAAGAATAGTGCGATGCACTTCCCTAGTTATGCGGTGCTGATGTTCGGAATGTCCTGGGTTTGATTCTCCGGTAAGCCTCCAACTTTTGTTGTTTTTTGTTGTTGTCTAGTTTTCTACTTCTTTATGTCTCATTGGTGCCTGAATCATCATCATCATAACCCTCCACTCCCAAAGGAGAATATGACTTCAACAAACACATGCCAGGTCCTCCTGTCACGTGCCATCATCTCAAGTTCTTTCCACGTTCTTCTTATCATTTTCACCTCTGTTTCCAGCTCTCTTCTCCATGTGTTTCTTGGTCTACCTCTGCCTCTCTTGCCCTGGGGGTTCCAGAACAAGGACTGCCTTGTAATGCTATCAACAGGTTTCCCCAGTGTGTGACCTATCAATCGCTATCGTCTTTTTCTCATCTCTTTTTCCACTGGCACTTGTCTAGTTCTTGTCATCAGTTCCACGTTGGTAACCTTGTCATACCATTTTAATCCCTCTATTCTACGCAAGCACCCATTTATGAAAGTCTGTAGCTTTTTGGTTGTTGTCTTTGTTGTTCTCCATGTCTCAGAGCCATACAATAGGACTGACTTCACATTTGAGTTGAAGATTATTATTTTCGTGTTGGATCCGATTTCTCTTGATCTCCATATATTTCCCAATGCAATGAAAGCTCCTCTTGGTTTTTGTATTCTTATTTTGATATCGCTGTCTGTCCCTCCAACTTTGTCTATTTTACTGCCAAGATATGTGTACGATTCTACATCTTGTATTGGTGTTTCTTCAAGTTCAACCCTGTTATCATTACCTGCATTTATTCTCATTATTTTTTTTCTTTTCCCTGTGTATTTTCAGACCCAATTGCTGTGACCTCTCATTGAGTGTTTTCAATTTGTCCTGCATCTGATTACGGTTATGGGACACTAGAGCCAAGTCATCAGCAAAATCCAGATCATCCAACTGCTTAGTCAGAGTCCACTGGATTCCATTTCTGTTGTGTAATGTCGATGATCTCATAACCCAGTCTATTGCAAGTAAGAAAAGAAATGGAGACTAGAGGCATCCCTGTCGCACTCCTGTTCTTATCCCAAACGGTTCTGTAAGCTGTCCTTCGTGAAGAACTCTGCATGTCATGCCTTCATATGTATTCTTTATTAAATTAATGATTTTCAGGGGAACTCCATAATGCCTCATCAATTTCCAAAGTGATTCTCTGTCTACACTGTCAAATGCCTTATCGTAGTCCAAAAATCCGATGTATAGTGGTGAATTCCATTCCAGACTTTGTTCAACTATTATTCTCAAAGTGGCTATCTGGTCTGTACATGATCTGTTTTGTCGAAAACCTGCTTGTTCATCTCTCAGTTTCTTGTCTATGGGTTCTTTTAATCTCTCAAGGATAATCCTGTTTAATACTTTTCCTGGCACTGATAGTAACATTATTCCTCTATAATTTGTGCACTCTTGTAAATTTCCCTTCTTAGGCAACTTAACCAGATATCCTTCCTTCCATTCTGCTGGTATCTCTTCCTTTTCCCAGACTTTACCAAGTAATATATATATACCATATCTGTAGCCCTGTCGATATTTGCTTTTATGGTCTCTGCTGGCATGCCATCAGGTCCAGCCGCTTTTCCATCTATTAGAAGCTTTATGGCTTTCTTTATTTCTTCCTTCGTTGGTCTTTCACCGTTAATCTGTAGCTCTTCTTCTGCTGGCTGGATGTCCGGGGGGTTTTGTGAAGCTGGTCTATTGAGAAGGTCACCAAAATATTATGTCCACCTCTTTCTTCATTTGCTCCTGTATATTGCTGAGCAGTTTCCCATTCTTGTCTTTTATGAGGCAACTTGTTTGCTTGTATTTCCCTGTTAGCTTCTTTGTGCTGCTATATAGTTCTCTCATATTTCCTTTGGCTGCAGCATCTTCTGCCTCTCTTGCCAATTCCTCAATATACTTCCTCTTGTCTCTTTTGATACTTCTTTTTACTTCTTTGTTTGCTTCTGTGTACACTTCTTGCGCCTTGGCTTTTGAACTTCTGGTTTTGCTTGTGTTTAAATCTGCTTTCTTGTTTTTTCTGTCTTTTATCTTATTGATGGTTTCTGTTGTTATCCATGCTTTTTGTTGTCTTTCCCTTTTCCCCAGTATTTCTTCACATGTCTCATTCCATACAGTTTTGACCTGCTGCCAATAGCCTTCTGTATTCTCTACATCTTCCAGCTGTTGGAGCACTTGGAATTAGTTGGATACTGTGACCGCAAATTTGTCTCTTGTTTCTTGATTTCTTAGAGTTTCATTTTTACTTTGGCTATCAGAAGGTGGTGATCTGATGCCACATCTGCTCCTCTATATACCTTTACATCCTGCAATGAGGATCTAAACTTCGTGTTTATGCATATATGATCAATCTGATTTTCTGTTCTATGGTCTGGTGATATCCGTGTTGCCTTGTGCATTCTCTTACGTGGAAACATGCTTCCTCCTATAGCCAGTTGATTTGAAGCACAGAAGTTTGAGAATAGTTCCCCATTTTCATTCATTATTCCTAACCCATGTTTTCCCATGACTTCTTCAAATCCGGTATTGACTGTACCTATCTTTGGATTCATGTCACCCATCAAAATTGTGATGTCTCTTCTTTTTACTTTATCCATAATTTCCTGTAGTCTAGTATAAAATGCTTCTTTCACCGACTCTTCTTTTTCATTAGTTGGGGCATAACAATGAATGACATTTACATGTATTTTCTTTTTAGCTGTTTTAAAAGTGGCTGTTATTATTCTGGGTCCAACAGCTTCCCATTTAATGAGTGCTTTCTGTGCTTCTTTAGATAACATAAGAGCTACCCCTTCACTGGGGTGTGAACTTTCGTTTTCATGTCCTGAGGACAGCACCAATTCACCTGTGATGAGTTTCTTCCTGTCTATCACCTTCCACTTTGTTTCACACATTCCCAGAACCTTGATTTTATATTCCCTCATCTCTGCTGCTACTTGTGCCACTTTCCCTTGTTCGTTTAATGTCCGAACATTCCAGGTGCCAAATCTGGAAGTTCTTCTAGAAGAAAGAAGGTTAGTCAGCAACACAGACTCCTTTCGGCTTTCTCTGTGTTGCATCATACGCCTCCCTGCGAGAGGACCTTCCCCTGTCTTGGATGACCTGAATCATACCTTTATGTAAATATTAATTATTTTCGATACCGTTGTTAAGTTCATTACGTTGCGTTGAAGAACTTTCATTCGTAAGCCAAAAATGTTCATAAAAATGTGTCGCCGGAAGGCCTACTACTGATACCATAGCATCATTCGTGTTAATATACTGCTCAAAAAAAGTTAAAGGCCACTTTCAATTTTTAGGTCATTTCAACTAAGCTGTTTTTTTTTTAAACCTGAACACTCAGTCAAAAAAGTTTTGCTGCATTTTGTTGCATGCTTAAACAATGTTTGTTAATCTGACAATAAATCAAATCTGTGTTACGTGTGTGTACCTCCATGGTCAATCAAATGCACGTGGTGGAAAGGGAAATAATGCATGTTTGAAAATGCTTCCTATGGCAAAGCCTGTTGATAACATTGCTGAAATTTGCTTTTCACGTGCAAGTCGTGACTAAGGTGAACACATTTCACCCACTTTTCGGAAGGAACGGGCAATCGGTATGTTAGTAACATTTACCATTTTAGCCATATATATATATATATATTTTAGAGAAATCGAAGAATTCAAGATTACAATTGAGACGTGAAGATTTTAGAGAAATCGAAGAATTCAAGATTATTAGGTACAATCTGAGACGTGAAGATTTTAGAGAAATCAAAGAATTGAAGATTACTAGGTACAATCTGGGACGTAAAGATTTTAGAGAAATCGAAGAATTCAATATTACTATGTACAATCTGGGACGTAAAGATTTTAGAGAAATAGAAGAATTCAAGATTACTAGGTACAATCTAAGAATTCAAGATTACTAGGTACAATCAGAGACATAAAGAATTTAGAGAAATCGAAGAATTCAGGATTACTAGGTACAATCTACGAATTCAAGATTACCGGGTACAATCTGAGACGTAAAGATTTTAGAGAAATCAATGAATTCAAGATTACTAGGTACAAACTGAGACGTAATGATTTTAGAGAAATCGAAGAATTCAAGATTACTAGGTACAATCTGAGACGTGAAGATTTTAGAGAAATCGAAGAATTCAAGATTACTAGGTACAATCTGAGACGTGAAGATTTTAGAGAAATCGAAGAATTCAAGATTACTAGGTACAATCTGAGACGTGAAGATTTTAGAGAAATTGAAGAATTCAAGATTACTAGGTAAAATCTAAGAATTCAAGATTGTCGTAGATTTTTGATAGGACAATTAAGACTTGGGTTGGTCCCTTCTGAATAGATTAGAATAAGTGATAGTCACAGTGAGAGATAGTAATAGAAAATTGATTTCCACGAGTGAGGTGGTAGAATGTGATAGAGGCTGTCTCTGAGATCGAGAATTCTTCTCTCTCTCTCTCTGCCTATCTTCTACGACAGCTTTAGAGGAGTCAGACAGTCTAACCACACACACACACACACACACACACAATATATATATATATATATATATATATATATATATATATATATATATATATATATATATATATATATATATATAAAGATATATATATCCACTCACGTGCACGCACATACAAGTGACTACAGTTAGACACACAGACGTGGAAAACTATAACAAATGATTATATGGATATTCTAGAACGAGCTGACCAACACGCTGATTAAGTTTAAGGGCAGTTTAATTATCAATATAAACTTCCACCACCACAACATCCAAAATTTACACCAAAGCATATACAAATAGTCATTTAAAAAATCAATGAATTTCTTCAAGAAAATGATAGACCACAGTTATGATCTTCCCTCGATGTTTAGCCCACAGTCCCGTTAGGAGAAAGATGATAGCCCAAAGAGTCACAGATACATATGATTTGGGTCTAATATTTTCCCCTTTTGAAGGTATGAACTGACTTTGACAGCAGTATCTATTCTAAGGAAAAATATAATTTAGCAACAAATCTTGCATAAGGAAAGATACAAAGTGGGTGAATCAAACCAAGAACATCCTTCAGTCTACTTTCACTCGGTTCTTTCATCAGGGCCCTGACTCACACAACCTTACCTACAATCGTGCTGTTGTTCACCGTCTGGCGCAAACTTTAGTGTACACTTCGTTAATCTGTCTATCTGTGGATGAAGTGGATACCCAGCTCTGCAGATATTGGTTTCATTCACCGTGTCCGGGGAGCGTCCGCTTCAGGCGATCGTTCTTTCTTTACAGATTTAAGTTAATGTCACTTATTCACGAGGTAAGAGTTAGGGTTTCAGCTGGCACACAGTGTCAGAACACGAGGTTTCCCTTAATTAGGAAGATGACCGGTGGACAACTTCTCTCAACAAATAGTCTAGGTTCACCACACACTTTGTCAACAATGTCGGAAAGTTAATGTTTTTTTCTGTAATTATTCTCGCCACAAGGCAGCATGTACATTAGAGTTTGTGAAGAAATATGAACTGGCTCAAAGGCCCAGTATAAGCATTTATTCTTTAAAAAAAAACCCGTTAGTGGGATTGGTATTCTGTCTATCTCTGAAGGCACACGCCCTGTCAGACAGGTGTTACTTGAAAACGCACGTGGTTAAAGATATAAAATGTTTATGTTTCTCACAGGTATGTCTCTGTACAAAACGCCGGCAAAGTTTGGGTCAACCCAGTATTCACTGAATAAAGAAAAAACACATATGAAATATTTTACATATTATGTACTCAATATAACTTACATTTTGAACTGCAAGCGTAGAGCTTGACTTGACGTTAAACTTTCCCGTGAAATAAGTTATATACATAAAATCATCAATCCTCATGAATTAGGAATACATACGTATTCCGTCAACAATCATGAGGCATCTAGCATTTATAAGTTAGTTTAGAAAAATTTCTCTCGCCTGATTATTTAGCAGTTAAATTAAATTCATTATAGCTACATTGTTGTATACTAGAAATTATAAATTATTCTGCTTTCCACTGAAACACGTCACTAGAAAATAATACAGACTATATTTTAATGCTCTCTGCACAAAAGAACTAGTGAAAATGAAATAGGCGATTTAACACTTTAAACACTTCACAAAATACTAGATATAATATATTTACCTCAACACAGAACTACGGTATCACAACGAAACTAAGGATTTCACTTATAAGTTTAAGTATCTAGAACGAAGTGACCACGTCTACTGCAAATGGAGAATGAGTGAAATCAAGTTTAAAACTCTGATTATATCTATGAAAACACACAAAGAATGTGCGCTATTTCCAAAACCACGCAATAGCGCAGGTCTCACCCCTTGTCGTGGTTGAGTAAAGTGTAGAGTATTTGTCGAGTTGGACAATAGTAGTGAAATCGACAAGGGATAGTGGACTGACAGAGTTATAGATTACACACACAGAAAGGTGTAAATAGGAGATGGACTTGAGAAAACCTGGAAGAAGATTTATCAAAGTGATCTCTCTCTCCAAGCCTCAACTCACTTTTACTGTCTAAGCACCTCCTGCTCTCACTCTTTTCTCTTATCAAACATAGAGATTATAGTAAAGAGCTAAAACAAGTTAATTATGGATGAAAAGGGTCGGAAACAGCGCATTAATAAATGTGTAAACTTTATTAAAGAAGAAAAGCATGGAATTAATGCATATCATCATACACAGCATTCATTATATCAATAATCAAATATTCATCAATAACCTTCAATAATGCAAAAACACACCCACAAACACACACACCACCAACACTCATAAAACCTGTAGAACACAGAGAAAATAACTAAGCTGTCCGACAGTGGGTCCGCTTTCGTGGGACCAAAGGTGCTAGCTCCAGAAAGTGTCTTACAAGTACATATCCTTCAAGGTGAATGAAGTGAAATACAAAACTTTCCTTGTCGGGCTAAACGTTGGTGACCCCTAATTGCGCGAGGGAACACTGGGAAACGCTGTTTATCTCCTGCTGACCAAATAAACGAACTGAGCGACAGCCTGTCCGCTTTTTTCGTTGGACCAAAGGCGCTAGCTCCAGAAAAGTGTCTTACAGATAGATATCCTTCAAGATGAATGAAGTGAAATACCAAACTTTCCTTGTTGGTGCTATACGTTGGTGACCGCTACTTGCGTGAGGGGGGCTGGAACTCTGTCCATAGATGGCTGCTCATACGTGCGAGGTTTTAAGTATCCAGAAATACACCAGATGAAGTCACTTGAGAACACGGAGTCCCAGGCGTTCTTATCCAGCGCTATACTCAGCTTGGCATTAAATCCGGTTTGGGCTGGTTTGAATGTGGTTTGACTGACTGCCCCGTTTAGGCACACAAAGTCAGGTGATATCAGTGTTACGGGCTTCTCGGGATCCCAGTATGTTCTGGGTGCTTCGATGACTTCTAATATTTGAGGATGACCAAGTTATTATATTCGTATTCAGTTTATAGAGTCAAAGTCCCTCGGGTTCTTATCACTTTTGTAGGATTCCATAATACTGTCCGTTGGTATCGATAATGTCTGCTTTAACCCTTGTGATTCATTATGTGCTGAATGTGTTTCATATTAAATTCGACCCTTGACTGACCTGTATTAGTCTCTTGTCTTATTAATTATATTGGCAGTGTGAGATGCAGCGTGTTAAGACATTAATCATCACTGGTCATGATCAGTTGAGAATGAATAGCATTTAACTCAACTCCGAATACGATAGTTGATAACACTGTGATTTTGACGACTCAAATATTTAATTAGTAATTTCATACCATGAGCAGACACCAACTACATGGGACAAAAGTCACATCACATTCATGTACGATCTGTAAGAGTTCTCATTATTTCATAAGCACATGTTCACAATCTCTATCTAGAGTCCTGGTTAGAGGTCAGTTCCTTTTTAACGACCAATGTCCTTTGGCATAAATTCAGAGGCTAACTAGACTTAACTATCCTGCTAGTCAGCAATACACTTATTATGCTAGGCTTACGTCTACTGCTAGTCGTTTAATATCCGTTACACTAGGCTTACGCTTGCCGCTAGCTGTACAATATCCATCTATACTAGTCTTACGCTATTGCTAGTAACAAATGTTCCTTTGGCATACCACGCCAGGCTAATCTGCCATAATTATGCAAACTGCGTTATTCCTACTACGACTTACGTTTGGTTCAAGAAATACACTGCTCAAATGGCTTCCCAGCCACACAATTGAAAAGTGGACTACGCCACACACTTTCCAGTGGTTATACCACACAATATAAGTGGCAATGGCCACACATGCCATACGCTGCCGTTGGGGCCGAAGCCCACACGTCGAATGTCCTTACAAAGACACACGCGTCATGCATAGAGATATGCATACTACGTCGTTAATATATATTCAATTGCGATGTTCCACGGTGCAGCAATCCGAGTTGGCCAAACTCAAATGCTTGCACACATGCAACAATCATCGACATCGGTCGATGAGATATATCTCTATTCGTTTGAGGTGTTCCATGATACAGCCATTCGGATCGACGTCAAATCCAAATGTCTGTAAGCATGAAACAATCATCGACATCAGTCGCGGAGATATAATCATTTGAGGAATGCGCCATGCTGCAGACATGAAGCAATCCTCAACATCATCCCCCTCACTTCCAAACGTGACACTTGTGGCACGGATGATAGTGATGGAGAAGACGCCCGTCTCCCAAACATATCAATATTAGTACTACCTACTTATAAGTATGATAATCATTAAGTAGACACATTAAATTTTATAACATTAATAATAGCACTTGTCAACATGGTGACTAAAGAGTTAATTCAATTTCTTCTCAAAGACGTTGCGCGATAAAAGATCTGCCAAGTTATTGTCTGAGCCAGCAATAGGCAGAATTGTAAATGAAAATTCTTGAATTAACAAATACCATCGGTGTATTCTAGCGTTACGCATTGTTCTAGCTGTTATGTAAGTAAGAGGACTATGGTCTGTCATAATGTAAAAGTGCGTGCCGATGAGATATCTTGACAGCTTCTCCAGGCACCAGACCATAGACAGGAGCTCACGTTCACCTGTCGCATACTTCTGTTCAGCCGGAGTCAGTTTCCTCGACACATAGAAACATGGATGGAGTGTTTCCTTGTAACATTGCAGCAAACAACCACCCATGGAGTAACTCGAGACATCTGATTGGAGTATGAATGGAATACGTATATTCGGTAATAACAAAATAGGTGCATTGCTAAATAATTTCTTAATTGTTACCAAAGCGCTTTCGCAATCTTTGTCCCAACGTACCTTATTAGGACTACCTTTGGTCAACAGTGCGGACAAAGGTGTAGATAGTTGTGCGAAATGCGGGATGAACTTATGGTAATAGTTTATTAGGCCTAAAAGGCTTCTAACTTGTTTCTTAGTAGAAGGGGTAGAAATCTCTAGAATTCTTTTGACTGTATTGTCGTCAGGATACAGTTTGTGGTTACCTATTCGGTGACCAAGAAAAGAAATTTCCTGACAACCTATTTGGACCTTTGAAGGTCGCACAGTCAAACCATGCATACGTAACGTATGTAGAAGGGAAGTTAAACCATCAATATGGTCTTCCCACGAGTCATGAAATAGGCAGATGTCATCGATGTACGTGATGACATCTTTACGATCGCCAAGAAGGCGGCGCATCATGCGCACAAACGTCGCTGGCGCATTTACCAACCCAAAACACATATAATTCCATTGGTAGAGCCCAAAAGGAGTTGTGAAAGCTGTGTAAGGTTTGGCATTTTCGGCAAGAGGAATTTGCCAGTAGCCTTTAGAGAGATCTAGTTTGCTAAAGAAGGTAGCATTAGATAATTCTGACAAAAGATCATCTAAAAGTGGCATAGGCTCACCGTCTGTGATTGTAATTTTGTTCAATCGCCTAAAATCAATACAAATTCGTAAAGAATCATCCTTCTTTTTAACAATCACCATTGGGAATGCATATGGTGATTCCGAAGGAGATATCACACCTAAACGTATCATCTCCTTTAACTCTTTCTCTACCCTATCTTTGTGGTGTAAAGATATAGGATAGGGTCTGAGTTTGATAGGTTTATAATCAGTAAGAGTAATATCATGGGATATAAGCGATGTCTGACCTGGAAGGTCGGTGAGAACATCATTGAAAGAAATGAGAATATCCCGAACTTGATCTTGTTGAGAAGAAGACAGTGAAGAAGAAATAGTCACGTCTTTCCAAGATTCCGATGATTGCAAAGAAGGTAGTTGGAATTGTAAAGGGATAGACGAAGTAGTATCTTCTTCATGAACAACTGCAAAAGAAGCAGTATGATGTGAAGAATCATCAATAGAGTTAATGACAGGAATTAATTCCTGTGGTCTTTCAACTGCTAATTTTAGCATGTTGACATGGAAGGTTTTGATTTTACCTCTAACGTTTACCGAGTAGTCAACATCTGTGACTTGTTTGATAACATCAAATGGACCTTGCCATGATATCAGTAATTTGTTATCGTTATGAGGTAGCAACAACCAAACTTTTTCCCCTGGTTTAAATGATCTTAATATTCTCTTTTGATTATGTAATAATCGTGATCGTTGAGTGGCTGATTTTATACTCTGGGATGCATAAGTGCACGCATCGATGATTCGTTGTCGGAGATCAATCACTAACTCGTAGCTGTTTCGAGTGGCTGTATCAATTGATGCTCCAATCAACAAATCTTTGAGTATCATCATTGGTCCGCGCGGATTCGAACCATAAACCAATTCGAACGGAGACCACCCCGTGCTCTCGTGGGGCACTTCACGAAAAGCGAAGAGGGCCGCCGGCAGAAGCCGATCCCATTCACGAGGGCATTCTTCAGTTATCTTAGATAACATCTGTTTTAGAGTGCTATTGTAGCGCTCGCACACACCGTTTGATTGAGGCCTATACGCACTACAAAACGAGTGGTGAACAGATAGCATGGATTCTAAATCCCTCATAATGTTGGAAGTAAATTGTGATCCTTGATCTGACAAAATCTCTTCCGGAAAACCGATTCGACAAAATATCGAAAATAATGCATCAGACACGGATGCAGTTGTGATGGTTTTCAACGGTATGGCCTCTGGCCAACGCGTGCAAAGATCTACGCAAGTTAAAATATAACGAAATCCATTATTTGAAACAATTGATAACGGACCCACTATATCTACTGCAATCTTTTTGAAAGGTCTCTCAGGCACGTCCGTAATCTGTAAGGGTGCCGTATGGAACCTGCCCTTACGTGCTATACCTTGGCATGTTGTACATGATTTGCAGTATAACTTTGTATCCTTATTAACCCCAGGCCAATAAAATTGTGACGTAACACGAAACAATGTTCTTTTGATCCCCATATGCCCTGCCATAGGGGAGTCATGACCTGTTTGTAGGACCAATGGTCTGTATTCTTTAGGTACTATCACTTGATGTATAATTGTTTTGCCATCATCATAATATCTAGTGAGTATTGATTTCTTTATCTTGAACCATTGTTTAGCCCCTCTTGTGTATTTAATAGTTTTTTGTTCTGCTCGGCTAAACAATCCTTGTAAAGTTGGGTCACTCTTCTGTTTTTCTGCAAAAACAGAAGGTGAAACAGTGCCAACTTGAGACATAATTGTATCTATTATAGGAAGAGGTGGTGTAGCCATATCCGTAGCTAACTGTTGTGCTCTCGTTACAACAGCATTTGCCACCTGTGGGTGAGATTCAACCCACATTGCAATCTCCTCAGGAGTGCAATCTTTAACTCCTGGTATGTTTCCTATTATAATTTCAGTTATGGGTGCTCTCAAGCCGCAGGCATAGACAGTGCCTGTGTAAAAAGGAGTATCAATGTATACTCGTGCCACAGGGAAAGTTTCTATATTCCCACCAAATGTGACACACTTAACTGATTTGCCTGTAAAAGCAGAGGGCTCGATAAGCGAGTGCTTAATGCCTATCGTTGAAGACCCTGTGTCCCGCAAAACTCTCACTACCTTACCATCCAATATTCCGGGATGAAATGTAAGATAACCGACATTTACACATGCCGACATTGTTGGCATACAATGACCACAATCAAGTGTAATTGTAGACTTTAATCTGTCTTTCGACTGACACTCATAACATGTATCATTCATTACCATACATGCGTTCGCATGATCATTATCATCATTACCTTTTTCCTTTTTAACACTGCAACTATTTGCATGTCTCTGTTTATTTTTGTCTCTCGACGGAGATCTGGCATTACCTTTGTTATTATTGACTGACTTTTTATTGCTATAATAAAAATCAGTAGAGTCATCCTTCCTGGCATCTCTACCATAAGATGATCTCTGCTTATAGTATCCTTTTTGATGTGAACCATCATAATCCCTGCCTCTGTGATACCCACGATCATGAGGTGAATATCCTCTATAACCTCGTCGATATGAATTCGAAGGAGAGCGATGACGACGGAAGTTATAAAAACCTCTGTCGGATTGATAATAATCTGAACGACAACGTCCATCAAAGCTCTTCGATCGAGGTCTGTGATCATGTTGTACCGCGCATACAGGCATAGGATCTCGAATAGTCGATCTATGAAGATCTTTATTCTGATGTGCGGTTTGATACTGTCTTCCGAGTTTTTCATACTCATCAATAGAATTAGGATGTCTTTCCTGTAAAAATGCTTCTAATTCAGTGCTGCATGCGGATAAAACTTTATCTCGCAGCATGAGATCTATAACACCTTCATATGTTTTATTTATACCTGATAAATCAATCCATCTGCTAAGGAAATGTTTAATAGATGCAATGAATTCACCAAAATCTGCATCCTTGCTTGGTTTAGCAGCATGAAAGCGATCTCTGAATCCAGACTCAGTTAACTGGAAACGTCTTAGTAATACCTCTTTTACGACATCGAAATCGCTTCTGCTCTTCTCATCAAGACTCATGAAACATTTAAGTGAGTCACCAGTCAAAAAATCAAGTAAAAGACTGCTCCATCTTTCTTTGGGTATGTTCAGAGCTGTGACCTTGATGATGAATCTAGATATGAAAGAGTCAACACAATCGCGAGTCTGGTCAAAATGTGGCATTTTTAACTTAGGATAAAAAATATTTGTAGCAGCCGCAGTCTTAGTCTGTTCAGACTGCACTTTAGCTAATTCTAAAGCTTTTTCTTTTTCTGCATGAAGTTTTAATGTTTCCATTTCCATGGCATTTTTATGGGCTTGATCAAGTTGCATAAGTTCCATTCTTCTCAATTCCATTTTCTCCTTCTCTAGTTGTCTGTCTTTTTCTTGCTGAGCTAATTCTTTATCTCGTTGAGCCATTTTTTCCTTCTCAAATTCTCTGTCTTTTTCTTGTTGAGCTAATTCTTTATCTCGTTGAGCTATAGTCAGTCGTTCTAATTCCATTTTCATGGATATTTCTTTTTCCTTCAATTCCCTTTCTTGGGTTAATTCAAACCTCCTAAGCTCATCAGCTCGTTTAGTCATTTCGCGCTGTTCCATTCTTTCCAGACGCGATAAATATTCATCATATTTTGTATCTGCAAAACTTTGTAGTTCCGCCCCTGATTTTCCATAACTTTTTCCAATATCAATGAATTCCTGTAGTGTAGACATGATAATAGGTTTCTGAGTACCTTCAATAGTCTATAATATACACCAGGATTATAGAACTCACTATAATATGTACATGAATATATTAATCAATAACAAACAAGTTACAAGAACATGTGACAAAGACAGTGAAAACAATCAAATGATTTACAATGAAATGATTTTTCAATTATACAACAACACTTTACACTTATAAAGTAAATAAAGGAGACTTATAAACAGTAATCAGTAAAAGAAAGAAAAGGATTTACATCACAAAAATATAACAAGACAAGTCGTCTTAGACAAACGTGTAGACAAAGAAGTTTTAGATCACACACGACAACGATTGTCAACAGTACTGAAAGTAGGTTATGTAAATAAAGAGGACGTAACTCACTTGACGAAACTGCTAATCACACAAAATATGGTTATAATACTAACTGAAGAAACATTTATTCCCTGACTCAAAAGAAAAAATATAATCAGTCAGATCCTCAGTTAGTAAAATAAGCATGCAAATCTAATAGAAGTTAACATTCACTGAAGCTTTCCTGGGAAAATTCCAGTCAATATTAAACAATACGAATATACGAATATACGAAAAACATGAATGGGGAACACAGATGATAGTAAAAAGTAAGTAAAGTGATGATGAACTGTAGACCAAAGATAATACAAGGACAATATGATAATGTTCAAGCGCTCTAGTAAAATCAAGAACTTATCTGTTTAGTTGTCCTTCTGAGAAATACATGAATGCATGTAATTCTAAAGCAAGTGTCTTCAACAGCTGAGGTCCATTGATGGTAGACCTTGACCTTCGCAGCAGGGAACCGTTTGAAAGTCTTGCTTCGGTCTTCAAACGTAGTTTCTTCAAACGATCTGCGTCGCAGCTTCAGATGACTTTGATGAAGAGATACATTCTCCACTGGTTCAGGTTCTTGAGTGGAAGATTACCGTTCTATCTGCGTGAATCAGTCTCTTTGATGGAAGAAAAATTTCAGATTCTCAAGCAATGTTGTCTGCTAGAGTTGACGGCATCGATGTAGTGACGTCACTTTCTGTCCTGCGCATTTCAGTTGCCGGTTAGGCTTGAAAGAATGATTTTGCCTTCATAACGTTCATCATCAGTTTGACTTTATTCGATACTTGAAGGGGGGAATCCAGTATTCACGAAATCCAGACACTTTCTGACACCAGAATGTTACGGGCTTCTCGGGATCCCAGTATGTTCTGGGTGCTTCGATGACTTCTAGTATTTGAGGATGACCAAGTTATTATATTCGTATTCAGTTTATAGAGTCAAAGTCCCTCGGGTTCTTATCACTTTTGTAGGATTCCGTAATACTGTCCGTTGGTATCGATAATGTCTGCTTTAACCCTTGTGATTCATTATGTGCTGAATGTGTTTCATATTAAATTCGACCCTTGACTGACCTGTATTAGTCTCTTGTCTTATTAATTATATTGGCAGTGTGAGATGCAGCGTGTTAAGACATTAATCATCACTGGTCATGATCAGTTGAGAATGAATAGCATTTAACTCAACTCCGAATACGATAGTTGATAACACTGTGATTTTGACGACTCAAATATTTAATTAGTAATTTCATACCATGAGCAGACACCAACTACATGGGACAAAAGTCACATCACATTCATGTACGATCTGTAAGAGTTCTCATTATTTCATAAGCACATGTTCACAATCTCTATCTAGAGTCCTGGTTAGAGGTCAGTTCCTTTTTTAACGGCCAATGTCCTTTGGCATAAATTCAGAGGCTAACTAGACTTAACTATCCTGCTAGTCAGCAATACACTTATTATGCTAGGCTTACGTCTACTGCTAGTCGTTTAATATTCGTTACACTAGGCTTACGCTTGCCGCTAGCTGTACAATATCCATCTATACTAGTCTTACGCTATTGCTAGTAACAAAATGTTCCTTTGGCATACCACGCCAGGCTAATCTGCCATAATTATGCAAACTGCGTTATTCCTACTACGACTTACGTTTGGTTCAAGAAATACACTGCTCAAATGGCTTCCCAGCCACACAATTGAAAAGTGGACTACGCCACACACTTTCCAGTGGTTATACCACACAATATAAGTGGCAATGGCCACACATGCCATACGCTGCCGTTGGGGCCGAAGCCCACACGTCGAATGTCCTTACAAAGACACACGCGTCATACATAGAGATATGCATACTACGTCGTTAATATATATTCAATTGCGATGTTCCACGGTGCAGCAATCCGAGTTGGCCAAACTCAAATGCTTGCACACATGCAACAATCATCGACATCGGTCGATGAGATATATCTCTATTCGTTTGAGGTGTTCCATGATACAGCCACTCGGATCGACGTCAAATCCAAATGTCTGTAAGCATGAAACAATCATCGACATCAGTCGCGGAGATATAATCATTTGAGGAATGCGCCATGCTGCAGACATGAAGCAATCCTCAACAATCAGATTCTGCTATAGACATGCTGGGCGGGTTTGATATTCTGGAAGCGGCAATGCTCTGACTGGTAATCCAATAAGCGAGTAGAGAACTACTACTGCATTTGATGATTCCAGATTTAGCGTTGGCTCCGTTGCACTTCGTGAGCTTAACTTGGCGTTGACAAAAAGGTTTAGGTTCAGGAACGGGGTTTGACTACTCGTGACGGTAATGGTATTCAGAAACCCTCTAGGTCGAAGAGAACCTGTCGTTCTTCGCCTGACTGGAGTCTGCTCTAGCGATTCGGTCTCCCTGAAACTGAGACCCAAAAAAGACACCCTTTACCTCAAGCAACAACAAAATCAATCTATTGTTTTATAACCTAGTCATGCTCCGCTCCTTCCATTCTATCAATTATAGCATGTGCCCGCATAGGCTTAATATCTTTTGTACACCCATGTAACTGTCATTAAATGTTCTGCCAACAAAATCTACTCCTCTTCTCCCAATCTCAACATACAGGAAACCTAACCTTGTAGTTACAGTTAAATGAATATGCTTATTCATCTTACAACATTAAATGAATTTACATAAACAGATTACAGCATTTGACATTACACAAATAAATCGTATGTCCCCTTTGGGGAAATATATTAGCATTCCACAAAATGAGTACATAGAAAATGCAATGTTCTCGCTATAATAATACAGTTATGGCTAAATCATAAGATATAATTTTATCTATGCCTGGTGACTGCTTTCTGTGAAAGTTATAGACTAGTGCCTAGCCACAGAAGTAAGCATAAAATGATTCTCCCTTGCCACTAAAATATCTATCAAAAAGAAATAAGTGACTATCTCCTATAATCCAGAATTATTACCGGCATCTCACTATTCAGTTTTAAGTGAACATTCCACACCTGACATTGTCTTACAGAAATGACAGTTAATTTAGCCTATTCTTAACCCATGATAAGCATCTGTGGACTGATTCTACGCCTAGTATCTGTTATTGTAAGTTTAACATTTAACCCATGATAAACAGCAAAGTTTAAGCACCACTTAACTAAGGCCGTAGACAGCGCTACATTATCACTGAACTAAATTACTAGGAGAAGTCCTCAAAATGAAGTAAGTCACTTCCTATCAGATATATATAAAAAGCTAACATGAATATAATATAATAATTATAAGATATGTCAACTCACCCCGAAAAATGACTAGAACATAGGCAAACACATTCTTGTACTGTGTTAAAGTTTGCCTTATCTCATGATGGTCATCTACGGGCCAGGAATATTCACGAATGTCTTTGAGTATTAAGACTCTTCTAGATTTATATGTTTACATACAACGCCACCCAGGACACCTGCATGACCTGATTCTACAGATGTATCGGCGTAATGCGTAATCAAGAGAGTAAGACAAAGGTTATTCTAGAGACATCAGAAGTCAACAACCGCAAGAAAGTTCCTTCAGGTAGAGAAATGCATAATATTATGAGAGCTCTAACTCGTCTAAGGGGCAAAACCCAGAGACTGACCGCGATTGTTATCTCCCCCTGAAACAGATCAAACTCGTTACCCAGGCCTCAAAGGTTACCAGCCGCTCGTGATCAAACGTTTTAAAGCGACCAGAGAAATTCCCCTGGACGGACCAGGTGCGTGTATGTAATATTACCGCTACGCTGACCGTTTCTGACCAGTGGGGGATTTCTACTGAAAGCCAGAACGTAAACACCTCGGGTAGGGTTTGAGAAGGAGAAAATGAAAGAAAATAAGAATACAAAATGTCTAGGAAAACATAACATTAAAAGAGTTAATAACATATGGAACGAAATGGTAAAATAAATTATCGGTCACGTGACACCCCTTCACTCTCTCTAGCACCTCCCATTAACAAGACGCATGCCATAACTGACACTTCTCGTCTTCACACCTCACGCTGACCAGGGCCAACAGTGAGTGCCGTATCAGATGGAATTTCCAGACAAATGTCTCATACTGCGCCGTGGTGATGTCGGTTATCGCGCCTCATCTGAGCGCTCAGCCGAAGAAAACGCGCGTGTCAGCTGAAAGTGCAGACAAAAGTCTGCTCGTATGTCTGAGATAAGCGAAAATCACAGTTTCGTCCACTAACATCTAATGCAATGGAATGCATTTTAACGCTCTCCCGTCTCGTGCAGAGACTGACACGTTATGTCATAAATGCGTTTACCAGTATGAGAAAGAAAACGGTAAAGTTGAGAATGGGAAAGAAAATATTTTTCGCAAACGAACGAATGCGAAAAATGCAAGAAAAGGATAAAATAGCGATAATAAGGTAGAGAACACGGGTAGAGAAAGAAAGGAAAATAGAAAATTTATTGTTCATAAAACTCTCTGGGACAAAGATTACTAGTTACAATCTGAGACGTAAAGATTTTAGAGAAATCTATGAATTCAAGATTACTAGGTACAATCTGAGACGAAATTATTTTAGAGAAATCGAAGAATTCAAGATTACTAGGTACAATCTGAGACGTGAAGATTTTAGAGAAATCGAAGAATTCAAGATTACTAGGTACAATCTGAGACGTGAAGATTTTAGAGAAATCAAATAATTCAAGATTACTATGTACAATCTGAGACGTAAAGATTTGATAGAAATCGAAGAATTCAAGGTTACTAGGTATAATCTGAGACGTGAAGATTTTAGAGAAATAGAAGAATTCAAGACTACAAGGTACAATCTGAGACGTGAAGATTTTAGAGAAATCAAAGAATTCAAGATTACTAGGTACAATCTGAGACGTGAAGATTTTAGAGACATCGAAGAATTCAAGATTACTAGGTACAATCTGAGACGTGAAGATGTTAGAGAAATCGAAGAATTCAAGATTACTAGGTACAATCTGAGACGTGAAGATTTTAGAGAAATCAAATAATTCAAGATTACTATGTACAATCTGAGACGTAAAGATTTGATAGAAATCGAAGAATTCAAGGTTACTAGGTATAATCTGAGACGTGAAGATTTTAGAGAAATAGAAGAATTCAAGACTACTAGGTACAATCTGAGACGTGAAGATTTTAGAGAAATCAAAGAATTCAAGATTACTAGGTACAATCTGAGACGTGAAGATTTTAGAGACATCGAAGAATTCAAGATTACTAGGTACAATCTGAGACGTGAAGATGTTAGAGAAATCGAAGAATTCAAGATTACTAGGTACAATCTGAGACGTGAAGATTTTAGAAAAATCGAAGAATTCAAGATTACTAGGTATAATCTGGGACGTGAAGATTTTAGAGAAATCGAAGAATTCAAGATTACTAGGTACAATCTTTTCGCATCACGAGAACATCCTAATTCACAAGTACATTCTACCATAGGACTGTGATGTGTTTGAGACCTCACCTATATTATTTCCCAGCTCTGTTATGTTGGCTGACAAATACTTATTCGTCGCCTTTGTCTTCGCTAACTCCAGAGCAGAGTCAGGTAACCATTTTTCAGTTGGGTAGACTGAAATGGGAAGAGATCACATTTCTAACACAGTCTATTATCTCGAGAACAATGCTCTCTGCCATGCGGAAAAACCATGAGCCTATCATGTGTCTGAAGTTGTGTACCATCAACGTGCTACAGTTTGAAGCAATAATATCGCTGGAAAGATCGTGGAAAAGAAGAGTAAACGACGTCGCATATTTTCCATGGTAGAATCAAAAATACACGCTCGTAATCCTCCAAAGAATTTCACGAAACACGTGCGTTTTTAAGTATGTACATGCTAAAGTGTTTATCATTTAAAAAGTTCCCCTCCCATTTCAACATTATCCGTTTTAATTCTTTCTTTATCTCCTGATCATTACTGCAGATATTAACATTGTCACTCGGATTTCCCGCCCTAGCCTGGAAATTATAATTTAAACACGCATGTTGACAATGTCGTGTCCTCAGTGACAATAGGACAGAACCTATTATAAAAACTATTACTACTGTGGTCATTTCATTGCAGGCGACCGTCATTAGATATTTGTAGTGAAAATTATATGGATGTATTAAATATGAAGAGATGGAGTAACCTTCCTAAATGACATGTGGAGAAGTGATAATGATCTAATTGACCGGAAATTGACTAAATAACTAACATTTCTTTTATGACAACATGTCATGTCTTGAAGAAACAATCAAAAACTTACATTTTAAGGTTATTTTTAAGAAAATGTTGAGTTAAATCCGTTTCCCGAATGAAACTGGACAGAAGAGTATCTTGATTGTCTGTTGATTTAATCTGCATCTCCGCACCTTCCTGTCTCCAGTTCATGTACTGTTTATCAATTGTGTTTTTGGCTTCTTTCCATAATCAAACTGTTCATGCACACCGTCATTTGAGCACTTTTCTATATTCGGGAGAGTACATATAAGGAAAACAATACAATTATTGTCTAACTTTCAACCACAGTTGTACCCCTTCCCTTAACTGTGGTTGAAAGTTAATGTACTCTCTCGAAAATAGAAAAAGTGCGCAAATAACGGTGTGTGTGATGTGACCAACCGACGAACTTACGGCGGGAATTATGGTATTGAACTAGCAATTACCCGTCAAAATTGACAGGTTTTATTTTAATTGCAGCCATCTTATCATTTTTTTTTTATCCATAATAATAAGTCTAGCAATAACCCGTCAAAATTGACAGGTTTTTAATTATAGTGTGTTGTTTCTGTTACATGTATTACAGACGGTACTATCACTACTCTGCCATCAATTGGTACCTATAGCTTGTAGCGGTATGGCAGCTTGTGTACCCTGACAACCCCCAGAGCTATGCCAGTGGGAGATTTACTCCTGGTAGGTTCAACCAAGATGGACTGGTCTGCGTGGGTAGGGGTCAGACAAAAGCTGGTACTCTGGTCCTCCAGGTTGGATGTTTTAGCACAGGGCCAACACCCCTGTGTATGTAAAAAATCGCACATGTTACGGAAACAACAATAAATGGAAAAACGTTGATGCGGGACGGATATCCGGAGTCTCAGGCTCGTATGACTGACAGTGGTGAAAGCCGAAAGGAAGCCACTGGCATGAAAACGGATGCCCCGACCGCAAAACAACGAAACCAGATTTGGTTTTTGGAACGTCAGAACTATGAATGAGGCAGGAAAGCTGAGACAAATCACAGCAGAGATGAGAAACTACAAGATACATATCCTGGGAATAAGCGAGAGCAGATGGACAGGTAAAGGAAGAATAAAAACAGCTACAGGGGAAACAGTACTTTATTCTGGCAGAGAGGATGGTCAGCACAACGAAGGTGTAGCCATTATCCTGAAGAAAGGAATGGAAAGGTCTTTACTTGAATGGAAACCCATCAACAACAGACTGATAAGAGCAAGACTGAGAGGGAGGTTCATGTGGTGGTTTTAGATGTTATGAATGTTGGTGTTATTTTTATAGTGTAACTGAGTGAGGTCAAGCTGTGAAGGCCCCTGAGTATGACAATTGATGAGGTGTGTTCTCAGGGCACCTTTCTAATACCACCCTAAGATCTCACTCAGACGCATTTTAGACTAGTATGTCTGATAGCTACGTCTAATGTCTAGGGTAATGAATTTGTGGAGTGATGGTAACCCAATACTCAAGACACTCACAAATATTAAGTTCTATGATCAACTCGACTAACACTGTGTTTTAAGTTTGGTATTAGAAAATCTTTTTTACACTTTTATTAGTCCTGAACCTAATATTCTTTTGGTCAGGACTGTCAAATCAAATGAAATCAATGTATATATATATATATATATATATATATATATATATATATATATATATATATATATATATATAATATATATATATATATATATATTATATATTATATATATATATATATATATATATATATATATATATATATATATAGCTGTTCGTTCATCACGGGTGATGAAGACCACTCAGTTCATCCAATTATTTAAGAATATGTTAGGTTAGTCTATGGGTACGAAGGTGACTGAAGAGCCCGATGCGGGCCTGGAAAGATCTTGGACAGTGTGGGCAGGGAATGTTTGCTTCATGTGAAGGTTTTATTTCACGGTCCTTTCTAGCTTGTCTCCGCTGTTCCGCTGCTGCTCTTCTGGATGATTCGCATGCCGCTGCACCTTTACGAAGAGATGTGCGCCAAGCAGTTCGGTCTTGCGCAGCAGCTTCCCATGTGCCTGGGTTTATGTCAAAGGTTTTCAATGACGTCTTTAACGTGTCTTTGAAGCGCTTCTTTTGGCCACCATGGGAGCGTTTACCCTTCTGCATCTCACCATAAAAGAGTATCTTTGGCAGTCGATGGTCTGGCATGCGGACTACATGACCTGCCCAGCGAATTTGTGACTGCATCAGAATAGTATCAATACTAGGGATACCAGCTCTGTCAAGAACGGCGGTATCCGGGATATATATATATATATATATATATATATATATATATATATATATATATATTCAATCAAACAAAAAGGATAAACTGTCCAAGCACATACTTTAAAATCTAATAATGATGTTACTAAACTTATATTAATTCTTAATTTGTACTGGAAGGCGGGTCGGGGTGTTCACATCATACCCGGTGATATGAGTAAATATCATATCATGTTTTGTATTCGATCACTTCCTGATATATATTGTTTACACACGGTATCCCGTGGTTGCAGGAAATGACGTCTTGACTTCTGCTTTGAATTGACAGCAGACGTCAGTTTTGATTTGGGACAAGCTAGCGTCTCTAACCGGGAGTCTGCTTGTGTCGTTTGACCAGTATGCAAGGAATGTGTCCAGTAGGACCTGCTTTTAAAATGTGTTAATTGCCTTTGGGGCATCTTTATATTTCACCTGCAAGATCGATTACCATCACTGCCTTATGCTTTCATTAACAGTATAATGTCAGATTAGTCTTAGCAGTGTGTATGGAATTCTTGTGCACGTAAGTTGACTGTTCCATTAAAACTGAGAGTATCAGAATCAAGGACAGTAGAGACATGTGCTAGTAAAAGCTACGATGTCATATCATACTCGAATGGAGTAATGTGTTAATAAATATTTGTGAATCGTGCCAAGAAGTTAGGCCTTGTTACTGAGTACCTGAGGTGCGGGCCAGGGAGATTGTGTGTGACTGGCCAAACTTAAATATATATATTATAATTCCTGAAACGGAATATGCAAGGATAACCCTGGAGGGTACTCAGCAGGCCATTGTATTAAGGAGTGTCAAGCCTGAAGTCTAATGCACTCTTACCACAGGACGTCGGGAGGACGGTTTCTGAAATAATTAACATTCTTAAAATTACCCGTACCAGTTTCTGGGGGCCAAAGCTTAAGAGCGCCTAACGAATCTAGGACTATTTTTTCAAAATGGCGGCATGCATCGTCTGCCACAAGTTGTTATGAATGGAAGGGATTTCCATCATCATGTATGTGCCTCAAGTTGTCACTAAGTTATAAAAGTGACCTATTATTACACAGAAGTCATAGGAACTGACTATCTTCATTCAAGAAGCAAGTATTTTATCAAAAATCATGGACCATATCGATGTCCTTCGATGTCAGCATGAAGCAATTCTAAGCCTAACCAAATACTAGGCTATTATCATCACTACATCCTTGCTTGTCGAAGTCTCAAGAGGGATTGTTTTCTTGGCAACAGATAAGTCTATTTATTGTTACATACAGCTTGGCTGTGAATATAATCTGTTTGCCTGATATCTGACTTCACCATATGTGTTTTCATTACGTGTTTTTGGTTTTGTAACTAGTGGGCTGGATGGAGGGACTTGGTTTGTGATCATTCAATACCGCGAAAGCTAGGTCGAATGAGCAAATCAAGCGTTCTATAGGGCAGTATCTGTATGATTCAGATAGAGGACCCAGCATACTCTGCTGGTTGTATAAAAGTTTGCCTCTATTGAATTTAACAGATCCATTTTTGTTAGCTGTGTAGTCATGTTCATCTATTGTTTGTTCTCATAAGTACTGTCATTGTTATATTTTATTTAGTTCCTTGCATTATTGTTTGTAATACTGTCTAGTCTCATCTAACTATCATTTATTTCATAGATGTCATAATTGTTGTGATATGCGTCTTGTCTTGTCTATTTGTAATAGAGCATTAATTTAAATTAATTCATATATATTTTATAGTTATACCTTTGTTTTCCATTTGTATTTCCTTTAGTTGCTCGAACCCTGTCTTGCTGTTCTTACCTGTTGTGGTTCTAATTTTTCATTACTCCATATTGTTTAGCTGAATACATCTACTATTGCAATTATATATTGATCTGAGATTGGTGGAGTGAATATTGAATATAGCTGACATATTCATATACATAAAAGTTAAAATATTGTGTATTATTGATAAACACAAGAATAAGCAACCATGACTTCATTAAAGGATTTATTGAAGATTGGAAAGGAACTTAATTTGGAAGGTCCAGCTTTGCAAGCTTATATTGATAAAGAAGTAAACAGACAAGAAGAACTTCGCAAAGAGGAATTGGCAGAAAAAAGGAGACAAGAGGAACTGCACAAACAAGAAAAAGAAAAAGAATTCGAGGAAAAAAGGAGATCAGAAGAATTGGCTCTTGAAAGGGAAAAATTAGCTTATGCCAGATCTCAAGAGGAGAAGGCTCGAGAAGAGATCAGATCTCAACAAGCTCAAGCTATAAGATTAGCTGAGATTGAACTGGAAAAATTAAAATTACAACAACCACTGTTGCATCCTGGGGTAGGTGAAGATAAAAATAAAGATCATACTACTACCATAAGGATTAATTTGCCAAAATTTAACGCATCCATAGATGACATTTCATGCTTCCTAAATAGGTTCGAAACTTATTGTGAAGAATATAAGATTGACAAATCTACATGGACATGTAGACTTATGAATTTATTGGTTGGTGAACAATTAACTGTAGTCTCAACTTTGGATGACCAGACTAGAAAGGATTATGAAGCTGTTAAGGTCATTTTATTGCAGAGGTATCAATTGGATGATGAGGGCTATCGTCAAAAATTTCGATCTTTATACCCTGATTCTGGGAAAGATTTTACTGAATTTATTTCAGCTATTAAACTGAATTTTTCTAGATAGATTGAACTATCCAAAACTGAAAAAACTTTTCAGGGTTTGTCAGATTTGATTCTAAGAGACAAGGTTTTGTCATCTATTAGTTCTGATTTTCTTGCGTTCCTGCAGGAAAGAAAGCCAGAGAACCTAACTAAATTACAAACCCTAGGACGTCAATATCAAGTTGCACATCCTAATAGAGTATTGAGCAAAAACAATGTAAGGGACTCATTACCAGCTGCATCGGCCAGATCATTTCAAGACAATGCACCTAGGTATAGATCTAACAGCATAGATAGGAATCAAAGATTTAAACCATCACATAATTACAGTCAAAATAGAGGTAGATACAATTTTAATAAATACCAACCTCAAAGACATTGGAAGTCATATCAGGAGGATAACTTTTATCCACAAACCTCATTTAAGTCCAATAACTGGCAAAATAGAGGAGAATATAACTCAAAATCCAATAGAGGTCAGAAATCATTTTATAGAGGAAATGATCAAAATGCAAATAAAAGATCTTATCATAACAATACTTCCAGACAATCAAGAAACACTGAGAGTACCAATGCCATTGTTCATGATAATAATCAGAACCGTAATGATATTGTAGCACATGCAAATTCATGCAGTGTAGATTTAGCAAATAGTGATAACTGCACTAATTGCAATTCTTTATTTCAGCCTCAAGGAGTGCCAAGATTATTATGCGGACACCCTCTCCCAGTCATGTCATCTTTTGAAAGTACTGGTTCATTGATCTTGAACAGAGGTTTTGTCAATAATAAGTTAGCATCTTTACTCAGAGACACGGGTGCAACCACTGTTGGTGTGCGCAAGGCCTTGGTTGATAAGGTGGATTATACAGGAAAACAAGTGAAATGCATAACTTTTGGTGGAACTGTGGAATATTACCCCACAGCAGAGGTATTTTTGGACACACCTTATTTTACAGGACGAACACTGGTATGCCTCTTGGACAATCCAATTGCTGGAATTATTATGGGAAACATACCTAAATTGCATGAATGTACACAGGAAGATATTGAAATATGGGAAAGACAACTCTTATTATGTTCAAATGCTCTGACTACCAGAGCTCAGTCTCGCAGGGACAATGATCATCACAAACCAGTCATTGTTGTGTTACCTGAAGATATAACTGAAGATATCACTTCAGAAGATGAAGAAGAAAAGGAAAATAATGATGATGATATAATTCATCATCAACAGGAAAATAATGATGATATTAAGGTAATGAATGATGTGAATAATGATGATGACAATTTATTTCAGATGGAGCTCATTGATAAGGAAACCTTTATACAAAGACAGCAGGATGATACTTCCTTAAAAAAATATTTTCATATTGCTCATTTGAATGATGTAATGATAGATGACTGTGCAAAACACTGGTATACTATCAAAAATGGGATTTTAGTAAGAAACTATCAATTTGCTAATTCCTTAAAGAAACAGATTATGGTACCAGCTTGTTTTCGACCATTCATTTTACTACATGCACATGACATTGAATGTGCAGGACACTTAGGTGTTGCTAGAACAAAACAAAGAGTTTTGTCATATTTTTTTTGGCCCGGAATTACGAAAGACGTCAAATTATTTTGTCGTACATGTACCATCTGCCAAAGTGTAGCAACCAAAAAACCAAAACATGATGCGCCCATTCAAGCATCTGATATTTCTTTGCGTCCCTTCGCAAAGATGGCCATTGACATTATTGGCCCTTTAAAGGTAACATCAGTCAGAGGTCATCAATATGTGTTGACCTGCATAGATATGTGCACACGCTGGCCAGAAGCTATTCCTTTAAAAACCATCACCACTGTAGATATTGCTGATGCATTATTCTTGATTTTCAGTAGAATAAGCTTTCCTGAAAACATCCTGTCTGATAGAGGAACTCAGTTAGTTTCAGATGCTATGAAACAGGTTATGGATATGTTTGGGATTCAAAGATCCCTTAGTTCAATATACCATCCTCAGTCTAATGGGAAAATAGAAGTCCTCAACAGATCCTTAAAACAAATGCTACATAAGGTTACAATTAAATATCCTCAAAATTGGGACAGAGTCCTGCCAGCTATTTTATTTGCGTATCGAGAGATAAAAAATGAACATACAGGCTTTAGTCCATTTGAATTGGTTTTTGGCGCCCGACCACGCGGCCCTATGTCTATATTAAAACAACTTTTAATTGGTGCTGAGATGAACAAGGAGGTTCAGACCTCATATCAGTATGTGGCCAATTTGAGGAAAAAATAATAGACGCATGCCAGATAGCAGTAGGCACAGTGGGCTGATCACCTGCTTGCCAACCAATCTGATTACGGAAACAATGATAGATTGTTTGGTCTGTTTTTGTTCCACAAAGACGCCACTAGGCGTGGTGGAAACAGCGATAGATTGATCAATTTGTTGTTGCCCTAAGACGCCACTAGGCGTACTGGCCACATACTGCTTTGCCGGTTGATGGCTAAGGATGGAAGAAGAAGAAGATAGCAGTAGGTTCATCTGAAAAGGCAAAGCTTAGGGCGAGGTTATTCATTAACCAAAACCGCAAATTACGCCAACTTTGGCCTGGTGATGAAGCTTACGTATTATTACCCAGGAGAGATAACAAATTATTAGTCTCATGGAGAGGACCTTACAGGATTGTGGAGAAACTGTCTGATGTTGATTATATTGTCTCAGTAGAGGGAAAAGAAAAAACTTTTCATATCAATATGTTACAGCAGTTTCATACACGTCCACCATATCTAAGACCAGTCTTTGAGGCTCTTGATCAATCTGTCTGTCGTCATTCTTCTTTGGCTGTCATACAGGAAGAAAATTCTGATTTGACTGATGGTAATGACTCACTATTAGTATTACCTAGTCTTCATTACTTGTCTACTGAAAGTTGGAAAGATGTGGATATATCACCAACTCTATCTTCTTCCCAGAAAGAACAGGTTACTTCAATCTTACGTTCTTTTACCGATGTCCTTACTGATGTCCCAGGACACACTGATATCATCGAACATGATATTATTCTGACAGACTTTCAACCCATTAAGTTGAAACCTTACCCTATTCCTATACATTTACAATGTCAGGTTAAAGAGGAACTAGAACAGATGGTGAAATTAAATGTCATTTCTCCATCTCATTCCCCTTATAGTTTTCCTATGGTTTTGATCAGGAAAAAAGACAAATCTATACGTATATGCATAGATTTTAGACGTTTAAATTCGGTCACCATCCAAGACGCGGAACCAATGCCCGTGTTGGAGTCTTTATTAGATAGACTAGCTACAGCTACATTTTTTTCTAAATTTGATCTATCTAAAGGCTATTTCCAAGTACCATTAACAGAACGATCCAAGCCTTATACTGCGTTCGCAACCCCATTAGGACTCTTTCAATTTAACTATATGTCTTTTGGTTTAGTTAACGCACCTGCGACCTTCGTTCGCATGATGAGACGACTCTTCTCTGACAGAGACGACCTTCTTACGTACATTGACGACATTTGTCTGTTTCATCAATCATGGGATGAACATTTGAAGGGTATTCAATCCTTACTTACCACTCTACGTCGTCATAATTTATCTGCACGTCCATCTAAGACTAAGATTGGATTTCAGGAAATTTCATTATTAGGTTATAAGGTAGGAGGAGGTTTTTTGAAAAAAAAGGATACTACTATCTCTAGGATTCTAAACCTTGATATACCTAAAACCAAAAAACAGGTTAGAAGTATTCTAGGGCTCCTAAACTTTTATCGTAAGTTTATCCCTAATTTTGCAGAGTATACGTCTGTGTTGTCATCACTGGTGAAGAAGGAGTCACCAAATAGGTGTATTTATAGTCAGGATGTTCATGTTGCTTTAAATAGATTAAAATGTCTGTTTTCCAAGTTGCCTATATTGAGATTGCCTGATCCTTCTAAACATTTTACTCTTACAGTAGACGCTTCCAAAACGTCCATTGGAGGTTCGCTTTTGCAAGAATGGAAGGGCTGTTTACATCCAACACTTTATGTTAGCAGGAAGCTAACGCCGACGGAGCAACGTTACTCGGTCATTGAGAAAGAGCTACTGGCTCTTGTGTTCTGCTTCTCTAAACTGCAACGCTACCTGCTTGGTGCAAGTTTCACACTCGAGACAGACCAAAGGGCACTTTCTTACCTGAAAACAGCGAGATTCAAGAATGCTAAAGCAGCGCGTGCCTCACTGGCCCTTCAACCCTATAATTACCAGATTAAACCCATCGCAGGAAAGTTGAACGTGATGGCCGATGTTCTATCCAGATGCATGAAGCATCCGCTATCGCCAGTTGTCTCCGCAAATGCTGCTTCAATCCAACTTTGATGCTCAATAATAACACTGCTTCCTTTGGGACAAGTCAGGAACTATTTCGCAAAAAGGTGGCATCATGAACTAAGGCACATGCCTTCTTTTAACTCATATAGTGCATACTTCAGATATTACAACCACATTGCTTCGTCATGCACTTAAACCGGTTGAAAAACTAGAGACACTATGCCAAGCAACATGATGATGATGAATTACTGTCCATCCAAAATCAAGATATATATTCAAGCGTTCGTCATATGATGTCTAATGCAATTGCTCAAGAACAATACTTCGCTACTTCATACACGTTGTACAATGACTTTTGGCAGTACAACAATCCAAGTCGGTGCAATTCAGTTACTTTGCTACATGTTCCAAAACTTTTTGCACTAATTAACTGTCTCAAACGTTGTGTAAAAAGGGAAGTAACTAAAATTACTGACTACAAAGTTCAAAAAGGGACATAACCAAGAAATTACATTTCATCATATACGTATGAAATTCTCAAGTACAGAATGAACAATAGTATCTGTGCTGCATATGATATTGCATGGAAGACAAACATCGACAACCAACATAGATAGAAAATGGATTTTCTTCAATGAACTATTTCTTTCCAGCATAATATATCACTGATGTGCGAACTAGTGACTCACTGAAACTTTAATTTTTTTAAATACCTCTACAGGAAGAACTGTGTATGGTCTAACATGACCAGTTTTAATAACACTGGTGATATTACATTGGTTCACTTGTGTATCATTATATGAAGTGAATTACAGTGGTGCTTCCACTTAGATAACCTATATCCTTCATATGTGTAGATATGAAGTAATATATCTTCATATGACATCTCATTAACATTGTCATTCACCACATGACATTGCATACATACAAATGTTAATAACTATTTTGACATATTGTCACAGTCACCACTTATATTTTAACTTGTCTGCCTCATATGTTCTATTCTGTCTTTGATTGCTTATTATGCATTTCATTTGATAGATAGGTAGACTTACATACCGACACGACTTAGGGCGTTTGTTGACATGGTATGCTGTGTGAGTGCCATGACTGACATATTGACTTTTCTTCACTGCCTTCTAACTAATGTAGTTACCTCACATTTGTGTCAAAAGAGCGTCTGCTAACGATAATGGGTTTAGTTATGTTATTACTAAATACCACACCTTGTGTGTTAAATTGTCGATTATGGAGCACGCCTCTAGGTGCTATCATAATGATGACAGTTGAGTATTTGGATATTGTCATATGGTTTCTCCAGTGACCTTGTAAGATTGTACTATGAAAATAATGAAAAGTTCCTTTTCATTATTTTAATCCAGGGGGGAGTAAATGATATGAGTAAATATCATATCATGTTTTGTATTCGATCACTTCCTGATATATATTGTTTACACACGGTATCCCGTGGTTGCAGGAAGTGACGTCTTGACTTCTGCTTTGAATTGTCAGCAGACGTCAGTTTTGATTTGGGACAAGCTAGCGTCTCTAACCGGGAGTCTGCTTTGTGTCGTTTGACCAGTATGCAAGGAATGTGTCCAGTAGGACCTGCTTTTAAAATGTGTTAATTGCCTTTGGGGCATCTTTATATTTCACCTGCAAGATCGATTACCATCACTGCCTTATGCTTTCATTAACAGTATAATGTCAGATTAGTCTTAGCAGTGTGTATGGAATTCTTGTGCACGTACGTTGACTGTTCCATTAAAACTGAGAGTATCAGAATCAAGGACAGTAGAGACATGTGCTAGTAAAAGCTACGATGTCATATCATACTCGAATGGAGTAATGTGTTAATAAATATTTGTGAATCGTGCCAAGAAGTTAGGCCTTCTTACTGAGTACCTGAGGTGCGGGCCAGGGAGATTGTGTGTGACTGGCCAAACTTAAATATATATATTATAATTCCTGAAACGGAATATACAAGGATAACCCTGGAGGATACTCAGCAGGCCATTGTATTAAGGAGTGTCAAGCCTGAAGTCTAATGCACTCTTACCACAGGACGTCGGGAGGACGGTTCCTGAAATAATTAACATTCTTAAAATTACCCGTAGCACCCGGTCTGTATTCCTAAAGTTTCTTTTCTCTTTATACATGTTTATTGGTGGAAAAGTCTTTATTACTAATACAGTTCAGTTATTATCTGGTGGAATAGTTGATGAATTTTCCTCGGGCCAGGTTTGTTGTACTTATCTGGCCCTTGAAGATAGAAGATACTTGTCTTTCCGGCCAACGGCCACTGCCTCACTTGTTCTGAGGTAATATGATAGACAGCGTGTATCAATATTACTACTCCAGTGGTAGAAAGCTTGTACCACTGGAGAAACATAGAGTCGTTCACTTCAGAACATCTGGCACTAGCACAGTGCCAGACAAAAAAAAACCTGCAACATGAAAATTATGTTCGGTCTTAACATACTATCTAATCCACTAATTTTACAAACAATAATATATTTAAAACAAAAGACCTGGGTCAGATCTCTCTGACCAACCCAGCCCATCCACATAAATGATGTAACAAGTAGTACCAGTTTCACATTCCTCTCCCCTAATGGCTGCAACACCTCTGCCATTCTCAATGATCTTTTTCTGTTAAATATGATAGGTGAGATGATCCATGGTGACAACCTGTAAAATATTTTAGTTCCACATCTCTTGTAGCTTGTTATATGAGGGATCAATCTCTAAGCCCTGCAGAAGTCGGCTAGGGACCTAGTCTATGTACTTACAGTCGTAATATTTGTCATATGGCAGTATCTCACACTCACATTTGTAAATAAAATATTAATAATTTCTGTCTTACCATAAATTCAATGAAAACACACAGGTACGTTGAATAGGCACAACTTCAGACGTGCCACTGGCTGGACTATGACGCCTTTTTATTTTACTTTAATATATATTTAATAAGGCAAGTCACACTTCACAGACTTTCAATCGTCCTGTTCAATGGACAATAATAATTCAAATGGCGTCGAGCCTTCAACTTCTTTTCTCAATATTAGCTAAGCTGGCCAATGGGATCGGGTGATTCCCAATTCTGACTTCAATTTGAAAATAAAGCCAAAATTACAGCCCAATTTCGGGGTACCTCTGTCTGTCGGTCCGTCCCGATCTTGGCGTTAGTTAAAAATAGACTTGCTTTTTGGCCTAATACATTTGCCTCTCACTCCTAAATTTCCCCACTTCTTTTCAACCACGCGTGCAAAAATTGTCACCGATAGTGAATGCAAAAACGAGGGTCTGTCCGACTGTCTGTACGAACCTATACAGTATTATGACCATATCTTTATTATTATCTGGAGGAATTTGTATTTTAAAACATATTATTACTCAGGAGAAGATATTCTATCTAACTAACCAAGTTTTATGGTCATATCCCTTGTAATAAAGAAGTCCATATATTTTCCAGAATATTCGGAAATTTCTACTTTTCTATAAATACTCCATCTTTCCCCCTCTCTCCCTTTGTTCAAACTGAAACCACTAATCTGTTACGTCATAAACTGTACTATTTGGCAGGTCATGCGCTGTCTGTGTGTTAATACATTTCCCACGATGTGATTATATTAAGCGGCATGCATGGGGCGTTTCCGCCTTTTTATTCAAACCTGCCTAACAATACTACGCGCGTTTGCTTACAAATTTGTGTTGTTTCAAACCAACACGTGTTAAAAGTATCACTTTTCCGTCTCTCTCTCTCGCATTCCTTCTGGACGAATAAACCTTTCGTATCAAAATGTTATAAATAGTTTTCCAAGGCATTAGAAAACGATAGTACTATTTATTCTACAAGACGGCCTGCCAAAATCCATACTATTGCTGGCGTGGGCGAAAAAGAAACGTTACAACTTCACCATTATTATCCCTACATTACTTTGACTTATAAGTACTACAAATTGTATAGATGTATCAATGTATATCATCACAGTTCACCAACACCACAATTATACAATGCTATGCACCAACACACGACAGCGATGAAGAGATCGAGAACGAGTTCTATCAACAGGTAAAAAAAGAAATGGAAACTACACCCAGGTATGATCTCATTATAGTAATGGGAGACCTAAATGCGAAAGTGGGAGCACACAATAATTATAACGAAAGAGTAATGGGGAAATGCGGCAGTGGAACAGCAAATGAGAATGGGGACAAATTAATAAGCTTCTGCAGTATGAATAACCTGGTCATTAGAGGAACACTTTTTCCACACAAGAAAGTGCACAAGTTAACATGGGAATCACCAAACGGACGAGACAGAAACGAGATAGATCACATAATGATCAATGGTAGATGGAGACATGCACTACAAGACGTGAAAGTAAGAAGAGGCGCAGATGTGAGAAGTGATCATCACCTAGTAGTAGCAAGACTGAAAGTGAAACTCAGAGCTGCTGGACCAGTTGCAGTCAAACAGAAAAGATACAACATCACGAAACTGAAGGATCCCCTCACCAGAAAAGCGTTCGTGGTCGACGTAAAGAGAAGATATGAGATTATTAAAAGCCAGGAAAGAACAGAGACTGATGATGTTGACCAAAGATTCAACACCATCTCAACAATATACAAGGAAAGCAGCAAGTCATGCTTGGGATTTCAGGAAAGAAAGAGCCAAGACTGAATAACACCAGATACGCTAAACACCATAGCGAAGAAAAAGGAAATGAAGAAAGAAAACAGAAGCGAAGTCTCCCAGGATAAAGAAATATATAGTGAACAGTACAGTCAGTTGGACAAGGAAGTTAAACGTCAAACCCGTGCTAACAAAAGGACATTTCTGGATGACCTTGCAAGACTGGCAGAAGAGGCAGCACTGAGAAATGAACAAAGCACAGTATACAAAATAACTAAAATCATCAGTGGAAAACGAGGAGCAATCAATATTACATTAGTAAGAGAAAAGCACGGAAATCTCATCACGACTTTAGAGGGACAGGAAACAAGATGGGCAGAGCATTTCAGAGAAACTCTGAATAAGGAACCACCAGAGACACAATTGAATGTTCCTGAGGCTGAAAATGATCTAGATGTTAATACAGACATCCCACGAAAAGAAGAAATCATCACAGCAATCAAAGGGTTAAAGAATGGAAAAGCTCCTGGCCATGATAACTTAAATGCAGAGCTATTTAAGACAGAAACAGAGCTAGCAGCAGAACTATTAGAACCAATATTTGCACAAGTCTGGAAAACAGGGACAACACCAACAGAGTGGAGAAAAGGAATAATTGTCAAATTGCCCAAGAAGGGAGATCTTGCAGACTGCAATAATTGGAGAGGAATAACTCTTCTCTCAGTTCCCAGCAAAATACTAGGCAGGATAATTATACAGAGAATCTCAAAAGCAGTAGACCACAAACTGAGGAAAGAACAAGCAGGATTTAGAAAGAACAGAAGATGTGTAGATCATATATTTACCCTCAGGAACATTATAGAGCAGTGCTCAGAATGGCAAAGACAGCTGTACATTTATTTCGTTGATTTTGAAAAGGCTTTTGACAGTATACATAGGGACAGTTTATGGAAAATACTGAGGGCTTTTGGAATTCCAAGCTGCATAGTGTCAATCATAAACAGCCTTTATGCCAACTTTACCTGTAGCATTGGGCAGAGCAACCTAACCTTTGAAGTGAAGACAGGAGTACGACAGGGATGCACCTTATCAACCACTCTATTTTTAACAGTCATAGACTGGGTGATGCGCCAGACAACAGAGGGCAATCCAAGAGGAATAAGATGGACTACATTTTCTACATTGGAAGATCTGGAATATGCAGATGACATTGCACTGCTAGCACATTCACATCAACACATCCAGGAAAAAACGGATAGACTTAATAAGTTTAACCAGCAGGTGGGCTTGAACATCAACCTAAAGAAGACAGAGGTCATGGCGCTCAATGTGAGCAACTCTGAGCCCATATCAGTAAGGAATCAGCAACTGAAACAGACAGATGCCTTCACATACCTAGGGTGCATAGTAACACCAGATGGCGGAGCAAGCAAAGACATCAACAATAGAATGAACAAAGCAAGAACAGCCTTTTTTAATCTAAACAACATCTGGAAGTCCTCTCAGTACAGCACAAGCACAAAATTAGGATTATATCAGAGCTGTGTACTTTCTGTGCTTCTCTATGGCGCGGAGAGCTGGAGAGTTACAGAGAAGGAAATGTCGAAATTGTCCTCTTTTCACACAACATGCCTAAGAAAAATTCTCCGAATCTTTTGGCCGAATACCATCACCAACCAAGATCTGCTTACTCGGAGCAAGCAAGAGGACATGCACATTATTCTGATATAGAGTAAGAGTGTGATGTCTTGTGAGTTTTATATCTTTTAAAAATAATTTATCCCCTAGACATATCGATCTGTTTATGGGCGTGCTGACCACACAATTAATAATTGGTTTTTCCACAGCATTTTTGAGCATATATACATTTGAGTTACAGGTTGATTTTGTCGGAATATATGTTAATTATTGATTTTGTAATACTAAACGCTGGTAGTTTGTGATTGTCTAACAGTCACAGGGTTCTGAAGAAGTAGGTGTTTGAGCTAAGCTAAGGAGTGCGTTCAGACAATTACGTCTTGTTAATTGCCTCCCTTACCCTAACTGTCTTCAGGGGTGAACTTGTAGTGGACTTAATATTTAGGGACTTTTTTCCTCCTAAAATTTTTTGCAATAATTGTTTTGTTTCCACTGTAGCGACTTATTTTTTCTGTGAGTAAACTAAACTACCATTTATTTGGCGTAGTCGTCTGCATTAGGTGCTTTGTTGCCGATTAATAGCAGCTATAATTAGATACTATATTTTGTAGGAGGTATCCCAGGTTAAAGTATATCAATTTTGTTTTGGTATTTTCTCGAACGTGGTAGGAACCAGTGTATCATTTTCTTATTTTCTTTCTCGACTAGTCTCAGTCACTGACTTATTATGGCAGAAAGGGCGAAGCTTAGGCAGATGCTCAGGGACGAAGCGAGAGAAGAAGGTTTGGACGGAGAAGAAGCGAAAGCTTTTGTCAGGGACGAACTTGAGAGATATGACGCGGAGAGGAAAGCAGCTGAAGCTAAAGAGGAAAAAGAAGAAGCTAGGAGGAAGGAAGAAGCAGCCAAAGCTAGAGAGCCGAAGAAGATGGATGAGGAAATGGAAATTCGCAGGATGCAGCACGAAGAAAGAGAGAAGGAGAGACAGCATGAGGAAAGAGAGAAGGAGAGACAGCACGAGTTGGTGCTTAAAGCTCTAGAAGTCCAAAGCCGTGGTGCTGCCTCTACCTCCAGCAATGGAGAGTCTTCTCCTCATTCCTCTTTAACTGATCCTTCTAACACTCAATCTACTCATCTCACTGCTATGTCTTTTGCGCTAGAATCTTTCCCTTGTCCTAATGAAAAGATTGTCACGTATCTAGAAAAATTTGAGAAAATTGCAACTCTGTACGGTTTAGAGAGGTCGCGTTGGAATATGAAGCTTTCTCAGGCTTTGAAAAGTAGTGCGTATGATGTTTACGCTAAACTTGAAAGCAGCCAACAAGACAACTATGATGTGTTGAAGAAAGCGTTACTGGAGCGCTTTGAAATGAACGCTCGCAAATTTTTGCAACCCTTCCGCAACAGCAGGAAGGAGAGCTCTGAAACTTTTCAGCAGTTCTCGTCTCGTCTTAAAGGGATATCTGACAATGTGCCTAGAGCTCTCGCAGCTCCCCTCCCCTCTACCTATGAAAGTCTGGAGGAATTTGTGATAACAGAACAAATAAGGAACACTTTGTCTGCTGATACCCGGAGATTTCTAGCTGAGCAGGGTGCAGAAAAGCTTGAAGACATTTTGGAAAAGTCTAAGCGTTATCAAAATTCGCTGGCTGAACTGCCGGCCACAAAACGTAAACCGACAGAAGAGCATTTTCGAAAGAATAATCTAGACCAACCTTCTCATTCTTCTAATCCGAATAACCACAGAGAAACTGGACCTCAAAACACCCCTCCTGAAAAATCCAAGTTCTACAAAAACAAGTACCCCAACCATGGTAAATAGTCTGATCAACCCGACCGTCCTTCATGGCAGCGCAGCCACAAAGGACAAGGTGACAAAGGAAGAACTCCTGAGCACGGGACACATGATCAGGGCGAGCACACCGAACCTAAACGCATCGGATGCTTGCTAACAGTCTCGCAAGGCGGAATTATTGACAGTGATTCCCAACCTGTAGAAGGAGAGAGATCCTCTACGCAAGGTATTGTTACATTAAACGGTGCTCAAACTTTTTGTTTATTTGACACGGGGCTTTCTTATGATTGCGTTGTCGCCAGAAACCTGGTTAAACCCGGTCAAGAGACAGGAGAGACCGTCCAATTTTGTGGAGTTTCTAAGAGTGTGGCACCTACAGCGCTTCCCATCGCTTTGGTGGAGATCCACTCTGACTTTGTCAGAGGTGTGTTTAAAGCGGCTGTTATGGATGATCCCATCTACCCAGTCATACTTGGCGGTAGATATGTGTTTATTGGGAAACCTGAAGAGCCGATTGTGGCAGCAGTAACTACAAGAGGGCAAACCAAGAAGGAACGGGAGCCTGCGCCTAATTTGTTACCCGTGGAACTTAAAGAAGCGCAACAAAAGGACCCTACTTTGGCACCCTGCTTTAGGAAACTGCCCATGACTAAGAAACCCAGACAGCACGGGGACATTTTTTCTAAGGATGGCGTACTTTATCGCAGAACGGGCAAGCCAGACCAAGGTTACAATCAGCTCCTAGTACCGAAACAGTACAGAAGCCAAATCCTAGAAATGGGGCACTCTCTTCCCTTCAGCGGACATATGGGACAGAACGTCACAAACCAACGGACAACTACTCACTATTGGTGGCCAGGAGTAAATACTGATATTATCAGGTATGTCAAATCTTGTGCCCAGTGCCAAGGGTACCACCCAAGCAACGGACACCCCCAGTCTCTTTGGGTGAAATGCCAATAGTGGGAACACCATTCGAACGGGTTGTGATCGACATTTTAGGACCCTTAGAAATGACTAAAAGAAGGAACAGGTTTATCCTGACCTTAGTCGACACATGCACTTTATGGGCAGAAGCTATACCGCTAACATGCGCAGATGCCAAGCATGTCGCAGAAGCCCTAGTGCAGATTTTCACTCGGTTGGGATTCCCTCAACAAGTGTTGACGGATAACGGATCTCCATACCGAAACCTGTTGATGGATGAGATCGTTAAGATCTTGAGGGACCAGCACATCTACACTAAGCCTTACACTCTGGCCAGAAGTGGGTTAGTAGAACGTGTTAACGGAAACCTCAACATGATGTTAAGTAAACTGGCACAAGTGAAACCTGACGATTGGGATCTTTGTATTCCTGCAGCTTTATTTGGCTACAGAGAATCTCCTCATACGTCCACAGGATTTCCGCCAGCAACGCTTTTATTCGGCAGACCCATTAAGGGCTCGCTTGAAGCCTTACTTTGGTCGCTGACAGACCAAAAGGCTGATGAGACAGTCGTCTCAGCAAGTAAATATGTGTCGGATTTAAAGGATAGGTTGAAACTAGGATGGGACCTAGCAACGACCAACTTTAAGCGAGCACGCACAAAGCACGCTAACCGATACAGGAAAGTCGCGAAAGAAAGAGAACTGGAAGCAGGAGAGAAAGTGTTGGTGTTACTCCCTACCGGGAACAACCAATTGAGGATCGGATGGCAAGGGCCGTTTACCGTCCTGAAAAAGATTTCTAAGGCTAACTACCAAATCTCTATTCAAGGAAAGGAGAAGGTTTTCCATTTAAATCTGTTAAAGAAATTCTTGGAAAGACCGGTGCCAACCTCCGACCATCTCCTGACGATCGCCAAAACGGACGAAGATGACGATTGTGGCACGGAAATTCCACTGCACATACACGAAATCTTTCAAAAATGTCAAAAGCGGTGACGCTCTTTCAAGCGCGCATGGGAGACATTCCAGAGAAAGGAAACTTTGGGAGGAAACTTCAGTAGGAATTGGAGAGAGACGGAGGGGGAGATGAGAGGGAAGAGGACAGACACCCTGAAGCTACGGATATAGGAAATTTATTTCCATAACGTAGACATGGAGTGCTTCCATATCTTAAATGGGGGACGTTCTGTCACAGAGAGTTTTATGATCAATACATTTTCTATATTCTCTTCTTTTTCTACCCGTGGCTTTTACTTTATTATCGCTCTTTTATCCTTTTCCTGTATTTTCGCATTCGTTCGTTTGCGAAAAATATTTTCTTTCCCATTCTCACTTTACCGTTTTTCTTTCTCATACTGATACGCATTCTATTACGTAGATGTCAGTCAGACGAGAAACTGTGAATATTCATCTATCTCAGACATAGGAGCAGACTTTTGGCTAGCATTTTCACCTGACACGAACGTTTCTCCGGCATGAGGTGTGATAACCGACATCTGCACGGCGCAGAATGAGACATTTGTCTGGTATTTTCCTCTGTCACGGCACTCTCGGCCAGTTTCGTTAGCAGTGAGGTGTCAAGACGCGTAGTGGCAGTTTATGGCAGGTCTTCTGGTTATGGAAAGTGTTAAAGACGAAAAGGGGAGATTATTTCGGATGTTGCGAAATAACGTGGGACCTCTTTGTCTGTTTGATAGATATAATCAGAGTTTTAAATTTGATTTCACTCATTCTCCTAAATTCGCAGTAGACGGTCGCTCGTGCTAGTGAAAGAAGCTTGTATAGCGAAGTTCTTAGTGCTCGTCAAAATTTGCCGAGCTTCTAGAATATCTATCTAGTGAATAATTCTAGTCGTTGTGATCTGTAGTTCTGTGTGGTGTGAACTGGGGTTAACCCAAACTTTGCCAGCGTTAAGTACTGATGAGTAATATCTGTGAAGAACTAAACATTCTCCTTAAAAGACTTGGTGTCTAATCCTTACAAGAACTTTAAAGGTGAAATGACATAACGGGCCTGTTGCGCCAGATTTTATTCTTCCTGAGAAAACTTAAATACAGTTCAGCCCTTGTGGCAAGTAAACTATTACAAACAATAACGTTCAGCAAATTTTGTCAACTTGTGGTGTGACCAAGAACGTTACCTTTGATCGAAAGTTACAAACCTGACATTTTCCCCTAAATAGTGGAAACCTCGTGATTCTGACACTGTGAACCCGCTTACACTAATTCTTACCTCAGCTGATAAAGTGACACTAACTTAAAATCTGAACAAAATCATCGCCTGAAGAGGACGCTCCCCGGACAAATTGGATGAAACCAAGATCTGCAGGGCTGGGTATCCGCTTCATCAAACGATAAAACAGATTTGTGTCATAACGTGCGCCAGACGGCGAACAACAGCAAGCTATAGGGTAAGAAAGTGAGAAATGCACGACAGGGCCCTGATGAATGAACCGAGAGAAAGCAGGAACGAGTGACTCTTTTTTTATGGTATACCAAATTTCACCCACTTTCAAATTTCTTTATGCAAGTTTTGTTGCAAACAAGATAATTTTCCTTAGGATAGATCATAATAGTATTTAAGTGTGTTCATACCTTTCTTCTTCTTCTTTCGTCCTTAGCCGCTGACCGACAAAGCAGTCCGTGGCCAATACGCCTAGTGGCGTCTTAGGGCAACAAGAAATTAACTGTTGTTCCGTTACGCCTAGTGGCGTTTATTGGTACAACAAAAAATTAATTGTTGTTTCCGTAATCAGAGTGACTGGCAAACGGGTGATCAGCCCGCTGTGACAATAAGAATGCAGAGATATAAACAAAGATACTAAATTATACAATGAGAATGTAGAGATATAAACAAAGATACTAAATTATACAATGAGAATGCAGAGATATAAACAAAGATACTAAATTATACAATGAGAATGCAGATATAAACAAAGATACTAAATTACACAATAAGTGTGCAGAGATATAAACAAAGATACTAAATTACACAATAAGTGTGCAGAGATATAAACAAAGATACTAAATTACACAATAAGTGTGCAGAGATATAAACAAAGATACTAAATTACACAATAAGTGTGCAGAAATATAAACAAAGATACTAAATTACACAATAAGTGTGCAGAGATATAAACAAAGATACTAAATTACACAATAAGTGTGCAGAGATATAAACAAAGATACTAAATTACACAATGAGAATGCAGAGATATAAACAAAGATACTAAATTACACAATAAGTGTGCAGAGATATAAACAAAGATACTAAATTACACAATGAGAATGCAGAGATATAAACAAAGATACTAAATTACACAATAAGTGTGCAGAGATATAAACAAAGATACTAAATTACACAATAAGTGTGCAGAGATATAAACAAAGATACTAAATTATACAATAAGTGTGCAGAGATATAAACAAAGATACTAAATTACACAATAAGTGTTCATACCTTTAAAAGGGGAAAATCATTAGATTACCGCTAATGTATCCTTGACTCCTTGGGGCAATCACTTTCTTCTAACAGGACGGTGGGCATACCTTGAGGGATAAGGTCATACTATGGGTCTATCATTCTGGTAGAAATCCATCGACTTTATGACTATTTGTATATGCTTTGATGTATTTTATGTGTTGTGATGGAATTTTAGATGATAATTAAAATGTCTCTTGAACTTAATCAGCGCGTTGGTCAGCTCGTTCCAAATTATCTGTATAATCACTGTTATAGTTTTGCCCACGTCTGTGCGTCTAACTGTCGTCACTTGTGTGGGTGCACGTGAGTGATACGTTCATATATATTAATATATGTTGTCAATAGACTGTCTGACTCCTCTAGATCTGTTGTAGAAGATAGGATAAAAGAGAGAAAAGATTCTCGATTTCAGAGACAGCCTCTATTGATTTCTACCATCTCACACGTGGAAATCTATTTCTACTATCATCTCTCACTGTGGCGATCACTCATTCTAATATATTCAGAAGGGACCAACCCAAGTCTTAATTCCCCTATCAAAAATCTACGACAGAATAGTGGCTCGTTCTCCGTGAATTGAACTATAGTCCTCAGTAAATACGTATATCAGCTCGTTTGCAGGATTAATTTTCTTTATTGAGATATAGAGTAAGAGTGTGATGTCTTGTGAGTTTTGTATCTTTTAAAAATAATTATCCCCTAGACATATCGATCTGTTTATGGGCGTGCTGACCACACAATTAATAATTGGTTTTTCCACAGCAATTTTGAGCATATATACATTTGAGTTACAGGTTGATTTTGTCGGAATATATGTTAATTATTGATTTTGTAATACTAAACGCTGGTAGTTTGTGATTGTCTAACAGTCACAGGGTTCTGAAGAAGTAGGTGTTTGAGCTAAGCTAAGGAGTACGTTCTGACAATTACGTCTTGTTAATTGCCTCCCTTACCCTAACTGTCTTTAGGGGTGAACTTGTAGTGGACTTAATATTTAGGGATTTTTTTTTTCTCCTAAACGTTTTTGCAATAATTGTTTTGTTTCCACTGTAGCGACTTATTTCTTCTGTGAGTAATCTAAACTACCATTTATTTGGCGTAGTCGTCTGCATTAGGGGCTTTATTGCCGATTAATAACAGCGATAGTTAGATACTATATTGTGGAGGAGGTATCCCAGGTTAAAGTAAATCATCTTTTGTTTTGGTATTTTCTCGTACGTGGTAGGAACCAGTGTATCCTTTTCTTATTGTCTTTCTCGAATAGTCTCAGTCACTGACTTATTATGGCAGAAAGGGCGAAGCTTAGGCAGATGCTCAGGGACGAAGCGAGAGAAGAAGGTTTGGACGGAGAAGAAGCGAAAGCTTTTGTCAGGGACGAACTTGAGAGATATGACGCGGAGAGGAAAGCAGCTGAAGCTAAAGAGGAAAAAGAAGAAGCTAGGAGGAAGGAAGAAGCAGCCGAAGCTAGAGAGCAGAAGAAGATGGATGAGGAAATGGAAATTTGCAAGATCCAGCACGAAGAAAGAGAGAAGGAGAGACAGCATGAGGAAAGAGAGAAGGAGAGACAGCACGAGTTGGTGCTTAAAGCTCTAGAAGTCCAAAGCCGCGTTGCTGCCTCTACCTCCAGCAATGGAGAGTCTTCTCCTCATTCCTCTTTAACTGATCCTTCTAAGACTCAATCTACTCATCTCACTGCTATGTCTTTTGCGCTAGAATCTTTCCCTTGTCCTAATGAAAAGATTGACACGTTTCTAGTAAAATTTCAGAAAATTGCAACTCTGTACGGTTTAGAGAAGTCGCGTTGGAATATGAAGCTTTCTCGGGCTTTGAAAAGCAGTGCGTATGATGTTTACGCTAAACTTGAAAGCAGCCAACAAAACAACTAAGATGTGTTGAAGAAAGCGTTACTGGAGCGCTTTGAAATGAACGCTCGCAAATTTTTGCAACTCTTCCGCAACAGCAGGAAGGAGAGCTCTGAAACTTTTCAGCAGTTCTCGTCTCGTCTTAAAGGGATATCTAACAAAGTGCCTAGAGCTCTCGCAGCTCCCCTCTACCTATGAAGGTCTGGAGGAATTTGTGATAACAGAACAAATAAAGAACACTTTGTCTGCTGATACCCGGAGATTTCTAGCTGAGCAGGGTGCAGAAAAGCTTGAAGACATTTTGGAAAAGTCTGAGCGTTATCAAAATGCGCTGGCCGAACTGCCGGCCACAAAACGTAAACCGACAGAAGAGCATTTTCGAAAGAATAATCTAGACCAACCTTCTCATTCTTCTAATCCGAATAACCACAGAGAAACTGGACCTCAAAACCCCCCTTTTGAAAAATCCAAGTTCTACAAAAACAAGTACCCCAACCACAGTAAACAGTCTGATCAACCCGACCGTCCTTCATGGCAGCGCAGCCACAAAGGACAAGGTGGCAAAGGAAGAACTCCTGAGCACGGGACACATGATCAGGGCGAGCACACCGAACCTAAACGCTTCGGATGCTTGCTAACAGTCTCGCAAGGCGGAATTATTGACAGTGATTCCCAACCTGTAGAAGGAGAGATATCCTCTACGCGAGGTACTGTTACATTGAACGGTTCTCAAACTTTTATTTATTTGACACGGGGCTTTCTTATGATTGCATTGTCGCCAGAAACCTGGTTAAACCCGGTCAAGAGACAGGAGAGACCGTCCAATTTTGTGGAGTTTCTAAGAGTGAGGCACCTACAGCGCTTCCCATCGCTTTGGTGGAGATCCACTCTGACTTTGTCAGAGGTGTGATCAAAGTGGCTGTTATGGATGATCCCATCTACCCAGTCATTCTTGGCGGTAGATACGTGTTTCTTGGGAAACCGGAAGAGCAGATTGTGGCAGCAGTAACTACAAGAGGGCAAACCAAGAAGGAACGGGAGCCTGCGCCTAATTTGTTACCCATGGAACTTAAAGAAGCGCAACAAAAGGACCCTACTTTGGCACCCTGCTTTAGGAAACTGCCCATGGCTAAGAAACCCAGACAGCACGGGGACTTTTTTTCTAAGGATGGCGTACTTTATCGCAGAACGGGCAAGCCTGACCAAGGTTACAATCAGCTTCTAGTACCGAAACAATACAGAAGCCAAATTCTAGAAATGAGGCACTCTCTTCCCTTCAGCGGACATACGGGACAGAACGCCACAAACCAACGGATAACTACTCACTATTGGTGGCCAGGAGTAAATACTGATATTATCAGGTATGTCAAATCCTGTGCCCAGTGCCAACGGGTACCACCCAAGCAACGGACACCCCCAGTCTCTTTGGGTGAAATGCCAATAGTGGGAACACCATTCGAACAGGGTTGTGATCGACATTTTAGGACCCTTAGAAAGGACTAAAAGAAGGAACAGGTTTATCCTGACCTTAGTCGACACATGCACTTTATGGGCAGAAGCTATACCGCTAACATGCGCAGATGCCAAGCATGTCGCAGAAGCCCTAGTGCAGATTTTCACTCGTTTGGGATTCCCTCAACAAGTGTTGACGGATAACGGATCTCCATACCGAAACCTGTTGATGGATGAGATCGTTAAGATCTTGAGGGACCAGCACATCTACACTAAGCCTTACACTCTGGCCAGAAGTGGGTTAGTAGAACGTGTTAACGGAAACCTCAACATGATGTTAAGTAAACTGGCACAAGTGAAACCTGACGATTGGGATCTTTGTATTCCTGCAGCTTTATTTGGCTACAGAGAATCTCCTCATACGTCCACAGGATTTCCGCCAGCAACGCTTTTATTCGGCAGACCCATTAAGGGCTCGCTTGAAGCCTTACTTTGGTCGCTGACAGACCAAAAGGCTGATGAGACAGTCGTCTCAGCAAGTAAATATGTGTCGGATTTAAAGGATAGGAATGTTACGGGCTTCTCGGGATCCCAGTATGTTCTGGGTGCTTCGATGACTTCTAGTATTTGAGGATGACCAAGGTATTATATTCGTATTCAGTTTATAGAGTCAAAGTCCCTCGGGTTCTTATCACTTTTGTAGGATTCCGTAATACTGTTCGTTGGTATCGATAATGTCTGCTTAACCCTTGTGATTCATTATGTGCTGAATGTGTTTCATATTAAATTCGACCCTTGACTGACCTGTATGAGTCTCTTGTCTTATTAATTATATTGGCAGTGTGAGATGCAGCGTGTTAAGACATTAATCATCACTGGTCATGATCAGTTGAGAATGAATAGCATTTAGCTCAACTCCGAATACGATAGTTGATAACACTGTGATTTTGACGACTCAAAATATTTAATTAGTTATTTCATACCATGAGCAGACACCAACTACATGGGAACACAAGTCACATCACATTCATGTACGATCTGTAAGAGTTCTCATTATTTCATAAGCACATGTTCACAATCTCTATCTAGAGTCCTGGTTAGAGGTCAGTTCCTTTTTAACGGCCAATGTCCTTTGGCATAAATTCAGAGGCTAACTAGACTTAACTATCCTGCTAGTCAGCAATACACTTATTATGCTAGGCTTACGTCTACTGCTAGTCGTTTAATATCCGTTACACTAAGCTTACGCTTGCCGCTAGCTGTACAATATCCATCTATACTAGTCTTACGCTATTGCTAGTAACAAAATGTTCCTTTGGCATACCACGCCAGGCTAATCTGCCATAATTATGCAAACTGCGTTATTCCTACTACGACTTACGTTTGGTTCAAGAAATACACTGCTCAAATGGCTTCCCAGCCACACAATTAAAAAGTGGACTACGCCACACACTTTCCAGTGGTTATACCACACAATATAAGTGGCAATGGCCACACATGCCATACGCTGCCGTTGGGGCCGAAGCCCACACGTCGAATGACCTTACAAAGACATACGCGTCATGCATAGTGATATGCATACCTATCGTTACCATATTCAATTGCGATGTTCCATGGTGCAGCAATTCGAGTCGGCCAAACTCAAATGCCTGCACACATGCAACAATCATCGACATCGGTCGATGAGATATATCTCTATTCGTTTGAGGTGTTCCATGATACAGCCATTCGGATCGAGCACAAATCCAAATGTCTGTAAGCATGAAACAATCATCGACATCAGTCGCGGAGATATAATCATTTGAGGAATGCGCCATGCTGCAGACATGAAGCAATCCTCAACATCTTCCCCCTCACTTCCAAACGTGACACTTGTGGCACGGATGATAGTGATGGAGAAGACGCCCGTCTCCCAAACATATCAATATTAGTACTACCTACTTATAAGTATGATAATCATTAAGTAGACACATTAAATTTTATGACATTAATAATAGCACTTGTCAACATGGTGACTAAAGAGTTAATTCAATTTCTTCTCAAAGACGTTGCGCGATAAAAGATCTGCCAAGTTATTGTCTGAGCCAGCAATAGGCAGAATTGTAAATGAAAATTCTTGAATTAACAAATACCATCGGTGTATTCTAGCGTTACGCATTGTTCTAGCTGTTATGTAAGTAAGAGGACTATGGTCTGTCATAATGTAAAAGTGCGTGCCGATGAGATATCTTGACAGCTTCTCCAGGCACCAGACCATAGACAGGAGCTCACGTTCACCTGTCGCATACTTCTGTTCAGCTGGAGTCAGTTTCCTCGACACATAGAAACATGGATGGAGTGTTTCCTTGTAACATTGCAGCAAACAACCACCCATGGAGTAACTCGAGACATCTGATTGGAGTATGAATGGAATACGTATATTCGGTAATAACAAAATAGGTGCATTGCTAAATAATTTCTTAATTGTTACCAAAGCGCTTTCGCAATCTTTGTCCCAACGTACCTTATTAGGACTACCTTTGGTCAACAGTGCGGACAAAGGTGTAGATAGTTGTGCGAAATGCGGGATGAACTTATGGTAATAGTTTATTAGGCCTAAAAGGCTTCTAACTTGTTTCTTAGTAGAAGGGGTAGAAATCTCAAGAATTCTTTTGACTGTATTGTCGTCAGGATACAGTTTGTGGTTACCTATTCGGTGACCAAGAAAAGAAATTTCCTGACAACCTATTTGGACCTTTGAAGGTCGCACAGTCAAACCATGCATACGTAACGTATGTAGAAGGGAAGTTAAACCATCAATATGGTCTTCCCACGAGTCATGAAATAGGCAGATGTCATCGATGTACGTGATGAAGGCGGCGCATCATGCGCACAAACGTCGCTGGCGCATTTACCAACCCAAAACACATATAATTCCATTGGTAGAGCCCAAAAGGAGTTGTGAAAGCTGTGTAAGGTTTGGCATTTTCGGCAAGAGGAATTTGCCAGTAGCCTTTAGAGAGATCTAGTTTGCTAAAGAAGGTAGCATTAGATAATTCTGACAAAAGATCATCTAAAAGTGGCATAGGCTCACCGTCTGTGATTGTAATTTTGTTCAATCGCCTAAAATCAATACAAATGCGTAAAGAATCATCCTTCTTTTTAACAATCACCATTGGGAATGCATATGGTGATTCCGAAGGAGATATCACACCTAAACGTATCATCTCCTTTAACTCTTTCTCTACCCTATCTTTGTGGTGTAAAGATATAGGATAGGGTCTAAGTTTGATAGGTTTATAATCAGTAAGAGTAATATCATGGGATATAAGCGATGTCTGACCTGGAAGGTCGGTGAGAACATCATTGAAAGAAATGAGAATATCCCGAACTTGATCTTGTTGTGACGAAGATAGTGAAGAAGAAATAGTCACGTCTTTCCAAGATTCCGATGATTGCAAAGAAGGTAGTTGGAATTGTAAAGGGATAGACGAAGTGGTATCTTCTTCATGAACAACTGCAAAAGAAGCAGTATGATGTGAAGAATCATCAATAGAGTTAATGACAGGAATTAATTCCTGTGGTCTTTCAACTGCTAATTTTAGCATGTTGACATGGAAGGTTTTGATTTTACCTCTAACGTTTACCGAGTAGTCAACATCTGTGACTTGTTTGATAATATCAAATGGACCTTGCCATGATATCAGTAATTTGTTATCGTTATGAGGTAGCAACAACCAAACTTTTTCCCCTGGTTTGAATGATCTTAATATTCTCTTTTGATTATGTAATAATCGTGATCGTTGAGTGGCTGATTTTATACTCTGGGATGCATAAGTGCACGCATCGATGATTCGTTGTCGGAGATCAATCACTAACTCGTAGCTGTTTCGAGTGGCTGTATCAATTGATGCTCCAATCAACAAATCTTTGAGTATCATCATTGGTCCGCGCGGATTCGAACCATAAACCAATTCGAACGGAGACCACCCCGTGCTCTCGTGGGGCACTTCACGAAAAGCGAAGAGGGCCGCCGGCAGAAGCCGATCCCATTCACGAGGGCATTCTTCAGTTATCTTAGATAACATCTGTTTTAGAGTGCTATTGTAGCGCTCGCACACACCGTTTGATTGAGGCCTATACGCACTACAAAACGAGTGGTGAACAGATAGCATGGATTCTAAATCCCTCATAATGTTGGAAGTAAATTGTGATCCTTGATCTGACAAAATCTCTTCCGGAAAACCGATTCGACAAAATATCGAAAATAATGCATCAGACACGGATGCAGTTGTGATGGTTTTCAACGGTATGGCCTCTGGCCAACGCGTGCAAAGATCTACGCAAGTTAAAATATAACGAAATCCATTATTTGAAACAATTGATAACGGACCCACTATATCTACTGCAATCTTTTTGAAAGGTCTCTCAGGCACGTCCGTAATCTGTAAGGGTGCCGTATGGAACCTGCCCTTACGTGCTATACCTTGGCATGTTGTACATGATTTGCAGTATAACTTTGTATCCTTATTAACCCCAGGCCAATAAAATTGTGACGTAACACGAAACAATGTTCTTTTGATCCCCATATGCCCTGCCATAGGGGAGTCATGACCTGTTTGTAGGACCAATGGTCTGTATTCTTTAGGTACTATCACTTGATGTATAATTGTTTTGCCATCATCATAATATCTAGTGAGTATTGATTTCTTTATCTTGAACCATTGTTTAGCCCCTCTTGTGTATTTAATAGTTTTTTGTTCTGCTCGGCTAAACAATCCTTGTAAAGTTGGGTCACTCTTCTGTTTTTCTGCAAAAACAGAAGGTGAAACAGTGCCAACTTGAGACATAATTGTATCTATTATAGGAAGAGGTGGTGTAGCCATATCCGTAGCTAACTGTTGTGCTCTCGTTACAACAGCATTTGCCACCTGTGGGTGAGATTCAACCCACATTGCAATCTCCTCAGGAGTGCAATCTTTAACTCCTGGTATGTTTCCTATTATAATTTCAGTTATGGGTGCTCTCAAGCCGCAGGCATAGACAGTGCCTGTGTAAAAAGGAGTATCAATGTATACTCGTGCCACAGGGAAAGTTTCTATATTCCCACCAAATGTGACACACTTAACTGATTTGCCTGTAAAAGCAGAGGGCTCGATAAGCGAGTGCTTTATGCCTATCGTTGAGGACCCTGTGTCCCGCAAAACTCTTACTACCTTACCATCCAATATTCCGGGATGAAATGTAAGATAACCGACATTTACACATGCCGACATTGTTGGCATACAATGACCACAATCAAGTGTAATTGTAGACTTTAATCTGTTTTTCGACTGACACTCATAACATGTATCATTCATTACCATACATGCGTTCGCATGATCATTATCATCATTACCTTTTTCCTTTTTAACACTGCAACTATTTGCATGTCTCTGTTTATTTTTGTCTCTCGACGGAGATCTGGCATTACCTTTGTTATTATTGACTGACTTTTTATTGCTATAATAAAAATCAGTAGAGTCATCCTTCCTGGCATCTCTACCATAAGATGATCTCTGCTTATAGTATCCTTTTTGATGTGAACCATCATAATCCCTGCCTCTGTGATACCCACGATCATGAGGTGAATATCCTCTATAACCTCGTCGATATGAATTCGAAGGAGAGCGATGACGACGGAAGTTATAAAAACCTCTGTCGGATTGATAATAATCTGAACGACAACGTCCATCAAAGCTCTTCGATCGAGGTCTGTGATCATGTTGTACCGCGCACACAGGCATAGGATCTCGAATAGTCGATCTATGAAGATCTTTATTCTGATGTGCGGTTTGATACTGTCTTCCGAGTTTTTCATACTCATCAATAGAATTAGGATGTCTTTCCTGTAAAAATGCTTCTAATTCAGTGCTGCATGCGGATAAAACTTTATCTCGCAGCATGAGATCTATAACACCTTCATATGTTTTATTTATACCTGATAAATCAATCCATCTGCTAAGGAAATGTTTAATAGATGCAATGAATTCACCAAAATCTGCATCCTTGCTTGGTTTAGCAGCATGAAAGCGATCTCTGAATCCAGACTCAGTTAACTGGAAACGTCTTAGTAATACCTCTTTTACGACATCGAAATCGCTTCTGCTCTTCTCATCAAGACTCATGAAACATTTAAGTGAGTCACCAGTCAAAAAATCAAGTAAAAGACTGCTCCATCTTTCCTTGGGTATGTTCAGAGCTGTGACCTTGATGATGAATCTAGATATGAAAGAGTCAACACAATCGCGAGTCTGGTCAAAATGTGGCATTTTTAACTTAGGATAAAAAATATTTGTAGCAGCCGCAGTCTTAGTCTGTTCAGACTGCACTTTAGCTAATTCTAAAGCTTTTTCTTTTTCTGCATGAAGTTTTAATGTTTCCATTTCCATGGCATTTTTATGTGCTTGATCCAGTTGCATAAGTTCCATTCTCCTTAATTCCATTTCTTTATCTCGTTGTGCCATTCTTTCCTTCTCAAATTCTCTGTCTTTTTCTTGTTGAGCTAATTCTTTATCTTTCTGCTCTCTGTCTTTTTCTTGTTGAGCTAATTCTTTATCTCGTTGAGCCATTTTCTCTTTCTCAAATTCTCTGTCTTTTTCTTGTTGAGCTATAGTCAATCGTTCTAATTCCATTTTCATGGATATTTCTTTTTCCTTCAATTCCCTTTCTTGGGTTAATTCAAACCTCCTAAGCTCATCAGCTCGTTTAGTCATTTCGCGCTGTTCCATTCTTTCCAGACGCGATAAATATTCATCATATTTTGTATCTGCAAAACTTTGTAGTTCCGCCCCTGATTTTCCATAACTTTTTCCAATATCAATGAATTCCTGTAGTGTAGACATGATAATAGGTTTCTGAGTACCTTCAATAGTCTATAATATACACCAGGATTATAGAACTCACTATAATATGTACATGAATATATTAATCAATAACAAACAAGTTCCAAGAACATGTGACAAAGACAGTGAAAACAATCAAATGATTGACAATGAAATGATTTTTCAGTTATACAACAACACTTTACACTTATAAAGTAAATAAAGAAGACTTATAAACAGTAATGAGTAAAAGAAAGAAAAGAATTTACATCACAAAAATATAACAAGACAAGTCGTCTTAGACAAACGTGTAGACAAAGAAGTTTTAGATCACACACGACAACAATTGTCAACAGTACTGAAATTAGGTTATGTAAATAAAGAGGACGTAACTCATTTGACGAAACTGCTAAGCACACAAAATATGGTTATAATACTAACTGAAGAAACATTTATTCCCTGACTCAAAAGAAAAAATATAATCAGTCAGATCCTCAGTTAGTAAAATAAGCATGTAAATCTAATAGAAGTTAACATTCACTGAAGCTTTCCTGGGAAAATTCCAGTCAATATTAAACAATACGAATATACGAATATACGAAAAACATGAATGGGGAAACACAGATGATAGTAAAAGTAAGTAAAGTGATGATGAACTGTAGACCAAAGATAATGCAAGGACTATATGATAATGTTCAAGCGCTCTAGTAAAATCAAGAACTTATCTGTTTAGTTGTCCTTCTGAGAAATACATGAATGCATGTAATTCTAAAGCAAGTATCTTCAACAGCTGAGGTCCATTGATGGTAGACCTTGACCTTCGCAGCAGGGAACCGTTTGAAAGTCTTGCTTCGGTCTTCAAACGTAGTTTCTTCAAACGATCTGCGTCGCAGCTTCAGATGAATTTGATGAAGAGATACATTCTCCACTGGTTCAGGTTCTTGAGTGGAAGATTACCGTTCTATCTGCGTGAATCAGTCTCTTTGATGGAAGAAAAATTTCAGATTCTCAAGCAATGTTGTCTGCTAGAGTTGACGGCATCGATGTAGTGACGTCACTTTCTGTCCTGCGCATTTCAGTTGCCGGTTAGGCTTGAAAGAATGATTTTGCCTTCATAACGTTCATCATCAGTTTGACTTTATTCGATACTTGAAGGGGGAATCCAGTATTCACGAAATCCAGACACTTTCTGACACCAGAATGTTACGGGCTTCTCGGGATCCCAGTATGTTCTGGGTGCTTCGATGACTTCTAGTATTTGAGGATGACCAAGTTATTATATTCGTATTCAGTTTATAGAGTCAAAGTCCCTCGGGTTCTTATCACTTTTGTAGGATTCCGTAATACTGTTCGTTGGTATCGATAATGTCTGCTTAACCCTTGTGATTCATTATGTGCTGAATGTGTTTCATATTAAATTCGACCCTTGACTGACCTGTATTAGTCTCTTGTCTTATTAATTATATTGGCAGTGTGAGATGCAGCGTGTTAAGACATTAATCATCACTGGTCATGATCAGTTGAGAATGAATAGCATTTAACTCAACTCCGAATACGATAGTTGATAACACTGTGATTTTGACGACTCAAAATATTTAATTAGTTATTTCATACCATGAGCAGACACCAACTACATGGGAACCAAAGTCACATCACATTCATGTACGATCTGTAAGAGTTCTCATTATTTCATAAGCACATGTTCACAATCTCTATCTAGAGTCCTGGTTAGAGGTCAGTTCCTTTTTAACGGCCAATGTCCTTTGGCATAAATTCAGAGGCTAACTAGACTTAACTATCCTGCTAGTCAGCAATACACTTATTATGCTAGGCTTACGTCTACTGCTAGTCGTTTAATATCCGTTACACTAGGCTTACGCTTGCCGCTAGCTGTACAATATCCATCTATACTAGTCTTACGCTATTGCTAGTAACATAATGTTCCTTTGGCATACCACGCCAGGCTAATCTGCCATAATTATGCAAACTGCGTTATTCCTACTACGACTTACGTTTGGTTCAAGAAATACACTGCTCAAATGGCTTCCCAGCCACACAATTAAAAAGTGGACTACGCCACACACTTTCCAGTGGTTATACCACACAATATAAGTGGCAATGGCCACACATGCCATATGCTGCCGTTGGGGCCGAAGCCCACACGTCGAATGACCTTACAAAGACATACGCGTCATGCATAGTGATATGCATACCTATCGTTACCATATTCAATTGCGATGTTCCATGGTGCAGCAATTCGAGTCGGCCAAACTCAAATGCCTGCACACATGCAACAATCATCGACATCGGTCGATGAGATATATCTCTATTCGTTTGAGGTGTTCCATGATACAGCCATTCGGATCGAGCACAAATCCAAATGTCTGTAAGCATGAAACAATCATCGACATCAGTCGCGGAGATATAATCATTTGAGGAATGCGCCATGCTGCAGACATGAAGCAATCCTCAACAAGGTTGAAACTAGGATGGGACCTAGCAACGACCAACTTTAAGCGAGCACGCACAAAGCACGCTAACCGATACAGGAAAGTCGCGAAAGAAAGAGAACTGGAAGCAGGAGAGAAAGTTTTGGTGTTACTCCCTACCGGGAACAACCAACTGAGGATCGGATGGCAAGGGCCGTTTCATTCATTCATAACACTCCACTCCCAAAGGAGCATAGGCCTTCAACAAACACATGCCAAGTCCTCCTGTCACGTGCCATCATCTCAAGTTCTTTCCATGTTCTCCTCATCATTTTCACCTCTGTTTCCAGCTCTCTTCTCCATGTGTTTCTTGGTCTACCATTGAGGATCGGATGGCAAGGGCCGTTTACCGTCCTGAAAAAGATTTCTAAGGCTAACTACCAGATCTCTATTCAAGGAAAGGAGAAGGTTTTCCATTTAAATCTGTTAAAGAAATTCTTGGAAAGACCGGTGCCAACCTCCGACCATCTCCTGACGATTGCCAAAACGGACGAAGATGACGATTGTGGCAGGGACATTCCACTGCACATACACGAAATCTTTCAAAAATGTCAAAAGCGGCGACGCTCTTTCAAGCGCGCATGGGAGACATTCCAGAGAAAGGAAACTTTGGGAGGAAACTTCAGTAGGAATTGGAGAGAGACGGAGGGGGAGATGAGAGGGAAGAGGACAGACACCCTGAAGCTACGGATATAGGAAATTTATTTCCATAACGTAGACATGGAGTGCTTCCATATCTTAAAGGGGGGACGTTCTGTCACAGAGAGTTTTATGATCAATAAATTTTCTATATTCTCTTCTTTTTCTACCCGTGGCCTTTACTTTATTATCGCTCTTTTATCCTTTTCCTGTATATTCGCATTCGTTCATTTGCGAAAAATATTTTCTTTCCCATTCTCACTTTACCGTTTTTCTTTCTCATACTGATACGCATTCTATTACGTAGATGTCAGTCAGACGAGAAACTGTGAATATTCATCTATCTCAGACATAGGAGCAGACTTTTGGCTACCATTTTCACCTGACACGAACGTTTATCCGGCGTAAGGTATGATACTTCTACAGCGTGGCATGAAGTGTTGGTGTCCTGGTATGCCCAGAGTGGGGAGTGGGCGTTGAAATCCCCTGCTATGATTGTTCTCTTGTATTCGATATCATCAAAGTAGATTCCAATAGTTTCTCTGGGAGGTCTGTAGACATTAAAGATTTGGAAATATCCGTCACTTCCCCAGACTGTCACTCGCTGTATGTCAGTTTCATCATCGGTTCGAAGACTTTCGACCTCTGCCTGTACATCATTCCTTACCAAGGTTAGGATTCCTCGACAACTATTATGGCAATGACATTCGTACATTGTGTAGCCCAGGAAGTTGACGGATTTGTCCTTTAGAACGGTTTCTTGAGTCAGTGCAATGTGAACTTTCTGATCCTTCAGTAGTTTCTTTAATTCTAGCGATTTAGTTCTTATTCCATCTGCATTTAACTGTAGGATGTTGATATACTCCTCGGTAGCGCACTTTTCGCCAGGAGCAGCCGAGGGGCGACCTGCTTGGCGCGGACCTTTTGCGAGGCGACGTCAGAGCTCGTATATCTTAGGTTGTATTAGTGTCATGGCATCATGAGTAGTGGGGGTTGTGATGACTTTCTTTCATCCCGGTAGTTATTCTCTTTTTTCCACGCGGGGTGTGCAAGGCATGGTGGGTGTGGTGAAAAATTCTAATACCTATATATAAATTAGAACATAAATGTAAAGCCGAACGAAATAATACGATAGAAAGAAGAATGGAGAAAGACCAGCGCTTTCCCAGTATAGATAACGGCTTCGTTGTATAACGCCGTAATGGCTAACACAAGAATCCTACTTGTCCTAATTCGTTCGTTCATAAATAAAATGCTTAGACTAAACGACACGGCGATAACCGTAGTTCTAAAAATAGAATGTGTAGTAAAATCTTCTAGACGACCTTGATTTTAAAAACTAACATTAGTGCGAAATCGCGCACAAGGTTAGCCTTGGAAAGACAGGCGAGCTTAGAAAAAAAAACAGAGAGAGATAGACGGACCATGGAACACAGTAACGCAAGCCACTCGCCGTGTGTGTAAAAAATAAACCAACTTGCAGTGTGCATGGCCTAATTTTTTCAAATAAACAGTGATGAAAAAAACTAACGATACGATGTTAGGTTTTGAAAACAGGTTTAATTCTTATTAGGAAACCTGATATTTTACGTAGGACTCCTGACCTTAAACTGATAGTACAGTCGTAAAAGATTGAACAGGTGGTAGTTGAAATTAAACACTTAACATCGAAAAAAGATCGTATTCTTAACTACGCCATTTAGCCTCTTGAAAAGCATATATTCGTGTACAGGAAGGCTAAGGGACTAGGAATATGTAATAAATTATCTAAAAAGTCCATTAGTTAATTAGATATTGATAATAAAACATATAGAGAACAGAGATACTGTCAGGTTTGGTCATATCTGCTTGGGATGGAATTTCCTGAATTTTGTGAAACATAGTAGTGACAGAAAGTCTAAGATAGTACGAGGGAGGCCATTGGCTGAACCTTGAAGTTAAAAGAAATTTGATTGGGTGACCTATGAATAACAAATAAATGCCTTGAAACGGAGTAAAAGTGAATGAAAATATTTGAATGACTGTGTACTCTTTTGAAAATATTCAAAACGATTGGCCAGTGTACTGGATATTGGCAGAAAAAATCTTAGAGGGGACACCATATCGTTACACATTGTGAGAGATGAGAGCAGGCAGTGTTATTCAAAATTAAATATATATATATATAACAGCCTGGACATACCGCAGATCAAACTGTGTCAGTCATCTTTAATGTGTTTTCCTTACGAATTGTGGTAAGCTAGACATTTTTAATCTGTATTTTATATGGAAATTGAATGTGAAATGATAAATTATGTCTGTATGTGTGTGGTTCAGTAGCAAACATGAGGCAAAGCCTAGATATTGCTCCACCATGTAAAAGATTGTCAGAGAGGAGTATAACTGCATATATATATTGGATTGCCATATAGTAACATAACACCTATCCTATTGTATGGAAGGGATTACAGCTGGACGTGCAGAGGCATTGTAAAAATTAAGGAGAGGAATACTGGTGTATATTGTCACATGAAAAGCTAGCACTTGGCCTAAAGCGCTGAACTTTATGTTTGTACTGTCATGTACTTCAGTGTGGAATAATAATTGTTTATTAGTTATGAAGAAGGAGGCACAACCTTCTCATTTCAGGGGCCGTGGTATAGATGGTGATATTGCATCGTCCGGTCTGAGTACTGCGTGATCCAGAAAGCTGGCAGCAGACTCCTTGCACAAGATAGCGGCCATTGTCTATCTTACTATCAAACTGAGAAGCAAGCGAGCAGAGGATACAGGTTTCCTGCAACTGCATTATGAGATAAGACCTTGTCAGCACGAAAAGACTCAACCTTGAATAAAATAACCCTGAACTGAACTTTATTATATAAAAAGGGACAGAAATTTTAAAGAAACAGAATCTGTGAATCCTTCAATAAGATTTCCACCAGTAACAAACACATGAAGTCATGATGACAACCAAGAGTCTAGCTATTAATGACAATATTACCTCATAATATTACACAACAACACCACACTCATATTGCTATAACAGTCTATGACTGGATAAATATCCAGTGTATAAATACTTGTATATAAATATTGTGATTACATTTTTATTGTGATTCCTGATTCACAAATACAATAGAATCAGGAAAGATATTGAAAGATCATTAATACATTTTAAAAACTTAACCCTTGACTTAATAAGATAGTCTTTTAGAGTGTTATGTGTTTGTGATTGTCAAAGTGCTGTAAATTGTGGAAATTATTAAAGCAATTGTGTATATGTCAGTTGGTTGTTATACTTACACTTCATCACTATCATAACCCTAGACACTTAACGAAGCTATTATTCATTATTCAAGAATAAGTCTGATTGAGATCGAAATGTGGTAGTGTCACGTAGGGTTTATATTCATTTAATTTCCTACATCTTCTTCCTATTCGTTCACCCAAATTCTCTCTTTTATTATCTCTGTATTTCATTTTTTTCCTGTATATTTTTCATCCATTCGTTTTGCGAATATTATTTTCATATAATTCGCAAACTTTACCTGTTTCTTTCTTAAACTGAGAATCGCGCTAGGACGATATTACGTAGATGTCAGGGCTGCAGGGCGTCAGAAGGCGTGATAAGTCGGTTCGCTGAACATAGGACGTAGCAAATCGTCTACATTCTCACCGAGCGCGCGAGCTTCTTCTCGGCATTAGTCCCGGTGAGGTGTGATACTTTACATCTGCACCGGTCAGTATCCAGACATTTGTCTGGAAAATCCCAAACTGACACGGCGCTCACTTGGGCCATGGTCAGCTGTAGTGTGAAAACTGCCCTGCAATGGAGTCAGGCTGTCTGGGATTTGAAACTGACACGCGTACATCGTGGTCAGTAGGTGACAGTTACGACACGCGTTAAGCGGACGTAAATGTTGGGAGTAGGGGAGATAATTTCGCTTGGCGAAGTAAGTTTGGGCCCTTTGTCTGATTTTAAGATATTGGCCAAGTTTGAAACTTTAATTTCATTCTCGCTCATAGACTCCACAGTAGATAGGTCGCTCGAAAACAGAATAGCTGTTAGCGAAGATCTCAGTTTGTTTCGGCAATTTGTCGAACTTCTAGACTTCCAGAAATATTTTCAGCATTTTTATTCTTAAGTTGTGCGACTACCTGTAATTCTGTGGTTGAGGTAATTAATATGATAGATATATAGATTTTGTGAGTGTTAAAGTGTTAAATCGCTTAATTCATTTTAATCTATTTCTTTAGCGCAGAAGAGAAATAAAGTGGTAGGCTATTATATTTTCTAGGGAAGCATTCAGTGGAAAGCAGAATAAAATTAAAATTTCTAGCTTATAACGGCAATTGTAGCTATTTATAAATTTAATTTAACTGCTAATACTCAGTCGAGTGTATTTTTCTAAACTAACGTATAAACTCTAGAATCCAGCCTCATGAATGGTGACGGAATACGCACGTGTTCTTAATTTATGAGGATTGCTGATTTTTAAATATAACTTACGTCACGGGAAGTTTAAATGATAAGCAAAGCTCTCTGCTTGCAAGTTTAAATGTAAGTTTTAACCAGTACAGATTCTGTTTATTATATTATATGTGTTATTTTTCCTCCACACAGTGAAAGTTTTGGGGTGACCCTAACTTTACCAGCACCTAGTAGTAGTTTCCATACTTGTGAAGAAATAGACAGTCCTTATTTTGAACCACGTGGGTTTTCTCAAGTAACACTGATCTGACGGTGCAAGTTAGACAGAAATACTAATATCCCTATAACGGGTTTTCAAAGACTGTAATGATAAATACTGGACCTTGGAGCCAGCACTTAATTTCTTCTAGAAACTCTATATAATTTGCTGCCTGGTGGCGTGAATATTAACAATCATTTCCCGACTAGATTATATCTTGTGGACAAATCTGTGGTGTGACTAAAGTGAATCCTATACTGAGGGAAGGCACCGACCTGACATTCATCATTTTTTAGAAACCTACGCTATTGACACTGTGCTCTGCTAACTCCCGCGCCTGGAATAATTGTTAGGTGACTTAATCAGACATTTGAACAAATTTGCATACCCAAGTAGTCGTTCCCGGGACTCCAAGTTAAATACGTCTTTTGGAACTGGGGACTTCTTGGCAGAAGACTGCATTTTTTGAGTCTGTGTGAAAATCTAAAATCAATGTGTTCCAAGAGGCAGCAAGCAAAGTCGTGAGTACAAGTATGAGAAGCCATGGCGGAATGAATGAGTGTACGCTGGTTTGAGTGATATTTTTCACTATTTTATCTTTGACACCCTGTTGCTGTCCTAATTTTTTTTCAATCTGCATAATTTGTTGCTAAGGCTAGAGTTCTTGTGTTTGTCTTAGGTTAAATCAGATTTTTTTCAAACTCTGTGCATATAATTACGAGATAAAACAAAGACAACTCTTAGACTCAAACCCTATGTATCTGTGACTCGGGCGCCATCATCTGTTCTCTTAACGGGGCCGGGCTAAACCTAGAGTTAACACTATAACGGGGCTATCATCCTTGCAACATTTCCTTGATTTTTTTATGACTATGTGTATATGTATTTTCCTTGATGTACTTTCTTTGATGTTGTGAGCCGATTTTTCCTGATAATAAAATCGCTCTTGAACTTAATAATCGTGTTTGGTCAGCTCGTTCTAGATAATATATATATCATTGTTATAGTTTTCCCACGTCTGTGTGTTTACCTGTCGTCACGTGTATGTGCGTGCCTGTGAGTGATAGAAATATACGTAATATGTATATTGGTGTAGTCTGTCTGACGCTGTAACAACTGTTGTAGAAGATAGGTGAGAGAGAGAAGAATTCTTTTCGCTTTCAGAGACAGCCACTATATCAAATCTATCATCTCACGTGTGTGGAAATTCTATTACCTTTCACTAACTCTCACTGAGTCTATCACCTATTCAAACCTATTCAGAAGGGACCAAACCTAGTCTTAATTCTCCTATCGGAAATCTACGACAGGTAGCAAGTAAGGTCTTCTGTATACACACCAAATTTATTATCTTCAGAAACCTTCACAGCTGATCTCATTCAGTACACTAAGTCCCCTATAAATATATTTATTTCCCAACTCACCACATATATTGGGGTCCTGTCCGGGATTTATAAAATTAAAAAGGTATTCTTGGGTGGAAAATAAATAAGGTTGAGCTCTCAGTGCTTGTGGTTGTCCTTAGTATAATTAGTCATAGATAGAATTGCTTGGTTAGACATTGTATAAATTTGCCTGTTAGAAAATGGCTGACCTGGCAAAGTTTCGATCTGCTGCTGTGCAGGCTGCTAAAGAGCTAGGAATGGAGGGGCAAATTATGATTGCTTATGTCACAACTGAATGTGAAAAATTTATTGAACGTGAAGAAAGAAAATTTGAAGCGGAAAGAAAGTTAGAGGCAGATAAAGAAGAAAAGAGATTAGCTGCAGAAAGAGAAGAAAAGAGACTAGCTGCAGAAAGAGAAGCAGAAGAAAAGAGATTAGCTGTAGAAAGAGAAGAAAGGAGACAGGCTGCAGAGAGGGAAGCAGAAGATAGAAGATTGCAGAGGGAACACGAGTTACGACTAAGGGAGTTAGAATTTCAAAGCCATGCTCCTGAAAATGGTGCCAGTCCCTTTACCTCAGATGCCACTGTTAGTCAGGGAGCCTCAACCTCAGCTATGAGCTTTCATTTAGACCATTTTGTCGAGAAAGACGATGACATAGAAAGTTACCTAAATAGATATGAACATTTAGCTACCACGTATGGTTTAGAGAGAGAAAGGTGGAGCCTAAAGTTATCACAAGGGCTTCGGGGTACAGCTTATGAAGTTTTTGCAAAGATGAGCAGAGATGACCAAGACAATTATGACATGTTAAAGCAGGCTCTTTTGTTAAGATATGAAAAGAATGGAGAATTTTATAGAAAAAAGTTCAGGAATGCTAAACTACTGTCAGGTGAGACATATCACCAGTTCTCTGCACGGTTAGAGACATACTTGGAGAAATGGACTGCTCTGGTGAAAACCCAAGATCTTAAGGAAATGATCCTTATAGAGCAGCTAAGAGAGTCCATGGCTCCAGACCTGAGAAAGTTTCTCATGGAACAAGGTGCAGAGAGGCTGGGTGAGTTACTAAATGTCGCTGAAAGATATCAGGCAGCTCAAGCAGAGGTAACTGGTAATAAAAAGAAACAGGTAGACAATTTTAAGGCACCACAAAACTTTAATAAGTTTGATCATAGAGATCAAAACAAAGGTAAGCACCAGTTTAATAGGCCACGGTATGGTAATAAAAATAAAACCCCACAATTCGATGAAAGGTAATTTGATGAAAGAAAATCTTTCAACCAAGGAAGGAAGTGGTGTAAAAATTGTCGGATGGACAATCATGATACTGACCGTTGTAGAAGGAAACTTGTGTATATGGCCACCCTTCAGGTCAGGTCGACCTCTAGAAAGGAGGAGGATATTCTGATAGATACCACTCCAGATGAGATGAGGAAGGCGCAGGCTGGGGATAAGACCCTCAAGCCTTGTTTTAAGAAATTGTCAAATTGTCATACACCTCCAGGAAAAGGAGACTTCTATATTAAGAACAAACTGATATACAGGAAGGCCGGAACTAGATCCAATGGTCAGGGACAGCTGGTACTTCCTAAAAAGTATAGGGCAGAGTTAATAAGGAGCTTACATGTGAAACAAGATGGGGACCATGAGAAAATAGGTACCATCATCCAAAAGGTGCCTCGCAATTATTATTGGCCCAAGGCAATGATTGACATTGAGAATTTTGTAGAAAGATGTGGCATATTACATGAGGGAACACCCACAAGTGGGAACAGTGATCAGGACCTAGACACGCCACGGGGCAAACTTAGGCCTGACACTGAAAAGAAAAAAAAATTTAATAAAGTGGACAAAGTGGAATGGGAGCCCCCTTTTCACGGACAGTTTTCACTTGGATGTTTTACAATGGCCACTATGCAGCGAGTACAAAGAGATTTCTTACCCCAGAATAGGCCGAAAATCCCTCAATCGGACTTATGTGAACTGGAGGAAGATAAAAGAGAGAGGAGATCTCTCACAAAGAATTTTAAGTGGGGAGAGAGCCCCAAGAAAAAAATTGGTAGCGGTCGTTTTGTGAATGATGATTCTGGGAAGAAAAATCATCACTACAGCGCTTCTAGTGGAAGAGACCATACCGGTGCATGGAAAAATAGGTCAACAATACTAAAAGTCCATATGTAGCCCTGTTAAGAACGTGGACGGATGAAAAGGCAGAGGAGAATATTACATCATCATACCAATATGTGAATGAGCTGACCACTCGTTTAAAAACTGGCTGGAAACTTGCCAATGAAAATTTGAGACAAGCCAGGAAAAAGCATGCTGCCTATTATAACAAAAAAGCAAAAGACAGAGATTTGGCTGTGGGAGAGAAGGTACTGCTTCTTCTACCCGGTAGCCAGAATAAGTTGCAAATTGGATGGCAAGGTCCATATACAGTTCTAGAGAAGGTGTCTAGAACAAATTATAAGATAGATAAGAAGGGGAAGGAAAAAATATATCATGTGAATCTCCTGAAGAAATATTTGAAAAGAGAAAATCAGGAAGAGACACATTTGCTGACCTTATCTATTGCAATGGAGATGAAAAAAGAACCACTGTCATCATTTTAATATCCATTACACCCCAGTGAGACCGCTGCACAGGTGAAAATCAGTACACATTTAACGAAAAATCAGAAGGAGAGAGTGCAACAGGTTCTAGATGATCATACGGAGGTGCTAACGGACCGTCCGGGGCATACAAACTTATTAGAATATGATATGAAACTTATAGACCCAACACCAGTCTGTTTGAAAGCCTATTCGATTCCTTTCGCTAAGGAGAAAGCTTTGAAGGAAGATATAGACTATTTGCTGAAGGAAGGAATTCTTTCACACAGTGAATCTCAGTATAGTTCCAGTGTGGTTGTCTTGAGAAAACCCTCTGGGGAACATAGACTCTGTATAGATTACAGGAGACTGAATGCTATCACAGAAGGTCAGGTGGATCCATTGCCGGATACAAATCAGCTGTTTGCCAGGCTGAATAAAGCTAAATATTTCTCAAAGGTGGATCTGAGCAAAGGCTACTATCAAATTCCAGTAAAGCCTGAGGTTAGACCTTATCTAGCTTTTAGTACCTCAGAGGGACACTATGAATTTAACAGATTGCCATTTGGATTGAAAAATGCGCCAAGTATCTTCTCTAGAATGATGAGAAAATTGTTGGATCCCCTGAATAATTCATGCATCACAAACTTCATGGATGATATCCTCATAGCGACAGAAACATTTGAGGAACACATTAACTCTCTGAACATGTTGTTTGATCGACTTAGAGAAGCGAATTTGACAGCCCGACCAACCAAATGTTGCGTTGGATGTAAAGAATTAGAATTCTTGGGACACACAGTCCATCAGGGAAACATGACCTATGACCCCAAGAACTTGGAGAAACTGAGAAAAGCACCGAGGCCACAAACAAAGAAAGACGTGAGATATTTTGTCTCATTATGAGGTTTCTACCAAAAATATATCAAAAACTTTAACTCCATATGTGCACCGTTAACTGATTTGACACGCAAAGGAAATCCAGATCGAATTACCTGGACAGCACAGTGTGAATTAGCATACCAAGAATTCAAGGAAAAGCTCACAAGCAAACCTATTTTAAAATTACCTGACTTAAGCCAAGAATTCATTGTGAGAACGGATGCTAGTAATCTAGGGTTGGGTGCCACCCTGTTACAGAAGTCAGATTCACTGGATGGGGAATTAACCCCAGTGGCATATGCTAGTCGTAAGTTGAATACAGCTGAAGAAAATTATTCAACTAGTGAAAAAGAATGTCTCGCAGTGATATGGGCGATCAAGAAATTCAATATTTATCTGTATGGGAAGGCATTCAAGTTACAAACGGATCACAAACCCCTGTCTTTTCTAGCGCAAGCAAGGCATGAAAATGCTAGGTTATTGCGCTGGTCTTTGCTATTACAGGCATATCAGTTCAGTATAGAATATATTTCTGGAAAAACTAACCAAGGTGCTGATTTTCTAAGCCGCCATCCATGCGATGAGAATCAGAGTAATCACCAGGAATAGATAGAAATTTATCTATGTGTACCTAGAATTATGGACTGACATATGATGTCTGTTTTAAGTGGGGAGAATTGTGGTGAAAAATTCTAATACCCATATATAAATTAGAACATAAATGTAAAGCCGAACGAAATAATACGATAGAAAGAAGAATGGAGAAAGACCAGCGCTTTCCCAATATAGATAACGGCTTCGTTGTATAACGCCGTAATGGCTAACACAAGAATCCTACTTGTCCTAATTCGTTCGTTCATAAATAAAATGCTTAGACTAAACGATACGGCGATAACCGTAGTTCTAAAAATAGAATGTGTAGTAAAATCTTCTAGACAACCTTGATTTTAAAAACTAACATTAGTGCAAAATCGCGCACAAGGTTAGCCTTGGAAAGACAGGCGAGCTTAGAAAAAAAACAGAGAGAGATAGACGGACCATGGAACACAGTAACGCAAGCCACTCGCCGTGTGTGTAAAAAATAAACCAACTTGCAGTGTGCATGGCCTAATTTTTTCAAATAAACAGTGATGAAAAAAACTAACGATACGATGTTAGGTTTTGAAAACAGGTTTAATTCTTATTAGGAAACCTGATATTTTACGTAGGACTCCTGACTTTATACTGATAGTACAGTCGTAAAAGATTGAACAGGTGGTAGTTGAAATTAAACACTTATCATCGAAAAAAGATCGTATTCTTAACTACGCCTTTAGCCCCTTGAAAAGCATATATTCGTGTACAGGAAGGCTAAGGGACTAGGAATATGTAATAAATTATCTAAAAAGTCCATTAGATAATTAGATATTGATAATAAAACATATAGAGAACAGAGATACTGTCAGGTTTGGTCATATCTGCTTGGAATGGAATTCCCTGAATTTTGTGAAACATAGTAGTGACAGAAAGTCTAAGATAGTACGAGGGAGGCCATTGGCTGAACCTTGAAGTTAAAAGAAATTTGATTGGGTGACCTATGAATAACAAATAAATGCCTTGAAACGGAGTAAAAGTGAATGAAAATATTTGAATGACTGTGTACTCTTTTGAAAATATTCAAAACGATTGGCCAGTGTACTGGATATTGGCAGAAAAAATCTTAGAGCGGACACCATATCGTTACACATTGTGAGAGATGAGAGCAGGCAGTGTTATTCAAAATTAAATATATATATATAACAGCCTGGACATACCGCAGATCAAACTGTGTCAGTCATCTTTAGTGTGTTTCCTTACGAATTGTGGTAAGCTAGACATTTTTAATCTGTATTTTATATGGAAATTGAATGTGAAATGATAAATTATGTCTGTATGTGTGTGGTTCAGTAGCAAACATGAGGCAAAGCCTAGATATTGCTCCACCATGTAAAAGATTGTCAGAGAGGAGTATAACTGCATATATATATATTGGATTGCCATATAGTAACATAACACCTATCCTATTGTATGGAAGGGATTACAGCTGGACGTGCAGAGGTGTTGTAACCATTAGGGAGAGGAATACTGGTGTATATTGTCACATGAAAAGCTAGCAGTTTGCCTAATGCGCTGAACTTTATGTTTGTACTGTCATGTACTTCAGTGTGGAATAATAATTGTATATTAGTTATGAAGAAGGAGGCACAACCTTCTCATTTCAGGGGCCGTGGTATAGATGGTGATATTGCATCGTCTGGTCTGAGTACTGCGTGATCCAGAAAGCTGGCAGCAGACTCCTTGCACAAGATAGCGGCCATTGTCTATCTTACTATCAAACTGAGAAGCAAGCGAGCAGAGGATACAGGTTTCCTGCAACTGCATTATGATATAAGAACTTGTCAGCACGAAAAGACTCAACCTTGAATAAAATAACCCTGAACTGAACTTTATTATATAAAAAGGGACAGAAATTTTAAAGAAACGGAATCTGTGAATCCTTCAATAAGATTTCCACCAGTAACAAACACATGAAGTCATGATGACAACCAAGAGTCTAGCTATTAATGACAATATTACCTCATAATATTACACAACAACACCACACTCATATTGCTATAACAGTCTATGACTGGATAAATATCCAGTGTATAAATACTTGTATATAAATATTGTGATTACATTTTTATTGTGATTCCTGATTCACAAATACAATAGAATCAGGAAAGATATTGAAAGATCATTAATACATTTTAAAAACTTAACCCTTGACTTAATAAGATAGTCTTTTAGAGTGTTATGTGTTTGTGATTGTCAAAGTGCTGTAAATTGTGGAAATTATTAAAGCAATTGTGTATATGTCAGTTGGTTGTTATACTTACACTTCATCACTATCATAACCCTAGACACTTAACGAAGCTATTATTCATTATTCAAGAATAAGTCTGATTGAGATCGAAATGTGATAGCAAGTAAGGTCTTCTGTATACACACCAAATTTATTATCTTCAGAAACCTTCACAGCTGATCTCATTCAGTACACTAAGTCCCCTATAAATATATTTATTTCCCAACTCCCCACAGTGGGCACTGTACCATCATCGGTGGGGAAGTATTATTTTCCCCTGCTGTCCTGTTCGCCTGATGTCTGTCCTACCGCCCGGTGGTAGACAGCCCCAATACCATGTTGCACCACCTCAGTGGGGTTCACCGTTGTGCAGTCCCCGACACCAAATGACCGCTGTTTTCTGGAAACATCCATAATTTGTCAGCTATTTAGTCAGCACTAGCGCTTCTATTTGGTCAAAAGGATCGTCACGTCGTGCACCCTGGTGCCTTCACTATGAGATGTTGTGGGTGGTACCGTAGCCGTGTTAGTCCAAGTTGGAGGCCAGTCACAGGTAAAGCAGGGCTTTGCAGGGGTGCTCAACATATTTTGGCCAGTCGATCGAGACTGTTACCAGGGGATGGCCGCCACTGTCTTTGTGGCTTCTGGGAGCCATATGTCAAGTTTGGAAGGTCAAGGTGGACCAGTGAGTTTGAACCACTGGTTCAGTTCTCCAGTGCGACCGCTCTTACCCAGAGTTGCTACCACTCTTGGCCTCCCCAGATCCCCCGCAGGACTCATTTATACCAGCTAAGTTTATTAAGGAAACAGCAAAAGGCCAATAGTTTTTATCAATCCTCAAACCAAGTCTCAGTGAAGACAATTTTCTTTACATATAACATTCACCATCATTTCCATCGCTATTTTAAACTGTTAAGCCTAATTGATTATTAAATTTGTTACATGTTATTTTAAAATAAAACAATCACAGTTGATTCAGTTATTATAGGTATGAAAGCATACGTATGAGCAAGACTCTTTTATATATATATATGGGAGCCGCGCTGGTGTAATGGCTTCGGCGTTGTACTGGCGACCAGGTGTTCATGGTTCAAACCCGGGCGTCGGCGTTTGAAGAAATGTTTACGGCCGGAAATTTGACTGAATAGCCTGAACGGCTCCTGTGATAAACCTTCTGTGGATGGGAAGGAGCGAAGCTCCTGACCGGGTTGGAAGGAAAGTCCTCAGGTTCCCCAGCCTCGCAATGACATGTCATTGGGCCGAAGGGCTGAAAGCCCAAGTGCCGCTGGTTACGAAAAAAAAAATATATATATATATATATATATATATATATATATATATATATATATATATATATATATAGAGAGAGAGAGAGAGAGAGAGAGAGAGAGAGCAAATACTTATAAAAGAATTTCGCTGGATTTACACCAGCTGGGGGCTTGAACGGCTAAAACCATTGCTTAATTCTTCACAAACTGCGACGGATCAGATATGTTAATAGTGCTCTGCCCTATGCAGCATTGTTTTTGACGTCTGAAAACATCTTGTGAAAACTACCTTGAGATAGAAGCGTCATTGTCCTTATTTCTACAACTCTGCCAAGAGTAATCTTGTGTGAAGGTAGACACCTTTGAAGACCCATATTAGATTCTCTTGAGTGTTGGCCACGGGTGGACCACTACTGCAGAGCTAAGGGGAGGCAATCCGTGACAGGGCCGTACCCTAAACATTTAAATTGGTTCCGTCATAATGTGTTTGATGTAAAAGTTATGTTTTGCTGAAGAGTAAAATTTGATACAGTATTTTATGTATATGTTATAAATGGACCAAGAAACATAGACAATTTTTATTCTATTTTATTGCACCTTCAATAAAAAAAAATTTAAAAAAGTTAACTTAGTTGAAAATGACATGCTTCCTTAAAAAAAAAAAAAAAAAAAAGACATTACACAAAACTCAGTTTAGTATGGCAGGAATTTGATATCTATTTTCAAGATACATTCAGGGATTTGTGTTTGTGATGATGCAACGGTCAGCATTGATAAGTGTTCTTCTGTCAGTCTTGATCTTTCTGAAGTTTTATTTGCTTTTATACATGAAAATAACTGCTCACAAAGATATGTACTACCAAATATTGCTAATACCCTCGCCACAAAGTTATGCATATTAGCAAAATTGCTTGGCAAAAAGGAATAAAAATCTGGAAACGCCTATCATCCAAATTTTCTTTTAATACTGGTTCACACTGGATTTCAATAAGTTCAGTCTGAATACTACGACTAGGCTTCTCAACATCAAAAGAAAATTGAGTGCTGAAACGGGAGAACGTTTAGAAATGTTGAAACCATTTTTCAAAGGTTAAAAAAGATTGGAGGCGCAGTGACTAAAATTAGAACGACTGCGTGAATAAATATTCACCAGTGCCATCCAGTGCTAGTCGTGACATGTAGGTAAATGAGAACAAGCAACATCTTTCAGCTGTTTTTTTCCCCCCAGAGAGTGCCTTTATTTTTAATGTAATGCAATCGTGCATTACTGTCACAATCTATTCTCTTCCGTGAAATTTTACGTTCATGGTGGTTAAATACCCCGTGATTTCCACCGAGAATACCAAACAATGAAGCCAATTACTGCCGTCTAGCTAGTCTTCTGGCTGTCCTTTCATTTCAAAGAATATTTTAATTTTCTGACACAGTAGCCAGAACCAGTTCAAAACATAATGACAAGAAAGCCAATGAACCTGTGTGTAGTAAAGCAAACCTTCAAACTTACTTCTAGTTGTAAGGATGAATGAAGAAAATTGTCGTTGATGCAATCCAAATAACTGATAAAATTCACTGTTTTCTTATCAAAATTTAGTATATAATACATTTTCACTATTTTTGAGCACAGCACTTCCTCATAAATGATGAATCATACTGTCAGGATTAGGTCCTCATAGCTTACATATATATATATATATATATATATATATATATATATATATATATATATATATATATATATATATATATATATATATATATATATATATATACACGTAATAATTCCTTCTCCTTGACTGATGCTCATTAAGATGGTGATGAAGATGATGGTTGATTGTAACGAGTAGTAGTATTAATTTTAAGAAACGTTGCCATAATCTTGGTAATTTTTTTTTTTTTTAGAAAGAACATCGCAAAGAAATAACTTTTAGAGTTGTACGTATGGGGGTGGGGGGGGGGAGAAGAAAACGACTATTTAAACAAATCCTACATTAATGTTTGAAGGCGTGCAGTCTAGGACCTACACTAATGTTTGAAGGCGTGCAGTCTGGGACCTACACTAATGTTTGAAGGCATGCAGTCTGGGACCTACACTAATGTTTGAAGGCATGCAGTCTAGGACCTACACTAATGTTTGAAGGCACGCAGTCTGGGACCTACACTAATGTTTGAAGGCATTCAGTCTGGGACCTACATTAATGTTTGAAGGCATCCAGTCTGGGACCTACACTAATGTTTGAAGGCATGCAGACTGGGATCTACACTAATGTTTGAAGGCATGCAGACTGGGACCTAAACTAATGTTTGAAGGCGTGCAGTCTGGGACCTACACTAATGTTTGAAGGCGTGCAGTCTGGGACCTACACTAATGTTTGAAGGCGTGCAGTCTGGGACCTACACTAATGTTTGAAGGCATGCAGTCTAGGACCTACACTAATGTTTGAAGGCGTGCAGTCTGGGACCTACACTAATGTTTGAAGGCGTGCAGTCTGGGACCTACACTAATGTTTGAAGGCGTGCAGTCTGGGACCTACACTAATGTTTGAAGGCGTGCAGTCTGGGACCTACACTAATGTTTGAAGGCATGCAGTCTAGGACCTACACTAATGTTTGAAGGCACGCAGTCTGGGACCTACACTAATGTTTGAAGGCATTCAGTCTGGGACCTACATTAATGTTTGAAGGCATCCAGTCTGGGACCTACACTAATGTTTGAAGGCATGCAGACTGGGATCTACACTAATGTTTGAAGGCATGCAGACTGGGACCTAAACTAATGTTTGAAGGCATGCAGACTGGGACCTACACTAATGTTTGAAGGCATGCAGTCCGGGACCTACACTAATGTTTGAAGGCATGCAGACTGGGACCTACACTAATGTTTGAAGGCATGCAGACTGGGACCTACACTAATGTTTGAAGGCATGCAGACTGGGACCTACACTAATGTTTGAAGGCATGCAGTCCGGGACCTACACTGCAACATAAAAAGAAAATATAAGTGCTAGTGTCACAGCGTGATTAACACGGCTGTGGACTGGCGGTGCTCCGCTGGGAGCAGGTACATAATGTTAGTCGGGTATGAGAGGTGTTCTCATACACCTAACTTAACAACACGAAACTGCGAGGTCAGCAGGTCAGGGGTGAATGCAAGTAGCGTTCTGATTGGGGCAGTGAAGAAGTTGGGGTCGGGGAGAGCGACGAGGTTTTTGGTGGTGATGGCGGACGAATTGTCGAGTGCAAGATGATATTTAGTTGTGAGAATATAATACATTTTGTTATCTGGGATTTTCATCAATGTGTTACACTTCGCTGACTATATATATTGTTGTAATTTTGTGGTGACAGTTTTTGAATACATTAGACAGAGTAGGGAATATTGCTAGTGTTGGTTATTACATGAATGTGTTCCACTCCACCTCTCTCTCTCTCTCTCTCTCTCTCTCTCTCTCTCTCTCTCTCTCTCTCTCTCTCTCTCTCTCTCTCTCTCTTGTGTAGTATTTCGAGGACTAAGGCATATGTGTATTTAATATAAAATACCCTGTGTCAGGTGGGAGCTCGTATTTGTGTCCTCAGTTTTGATTATCTTTTCATGTTCTGCTTAAAAATAGGAAGTGTAAATTTGCCACTGTGTTCCCTTCTCTTGGTATTAGTTTCAAGGCAGCGCCAGGTCAGAAATCTATTTTGGGTCACGTACACTGTAGGCCTGTTTTTTATTCACGCAGTTGTCAGATACTTTTTGTTTTTAATATGGAGTCACGGATTAGCGATACGCAGTGAAGTGTGGTGTTTTTTTTTTTTTTTTTTTTTGCCACGGGTGATTTTCAGTTCACGAATTAAGCTTGAACAGTGTTGCAAGTTTAAAATTGTGGAGATGTGTTAGAGGAGGATAAAGGATTAGGACTTTCATTAATAATGTAGTGAGAGCAGAAATACAAGGCGGTATTTATTATTTACAGCACGCTGTCACTTTACCTGTGCAATAGCGTACAAGGACATTTGTGGCTCTTTGCAAGTTGAAGGTAGCTTCAGTTGATAGGCAAAAGTTGTCAGTTATAGGTGTCTAGCTTGTAATTCCCTGTTGACAATGAAGACGTCTAGCCAGTTATGAAGAGTTGGTAGGGACCTAGTGTTATTTGCAGGTCCTGGTTGTACGAGAGTGCCAGATCTAACAAAACGTCAGTGCGACATTGAGCATTCTTCTGGTTAAGAAAACGACGCCGTTGCCGGCCAACGTCAGCAGTGTGAACCAAATTGTAGCAGGTTCGTTGTCATTCATTTTATTGTCTGCAAAGCTGAGATGACGAAGATGTTGCTGCTAATACATGTTGGGCGAACCATTGGATGGCAGCCTTGGTAGCATTCATTTCTGCGTCTGAATGGTAAAGACTAGAAGCCGCTGCAGCGCCGTTTTGAAGCCAACAGTGGGACAGTGTTGCCACTACACAGTGTTTACTGGCTCAGAAGACGACGTACCTGTAGAAATCAATTGGTTGAGTCTTCTTGTGGAACTGGGTGCATGCCGAACACTGGAGCTGGTGCGTTAGTAGTATGTCATGGCGGTTACAGTTAGTATTTCTGCAGGATGAACGGACTTTTATATAATAAAATATACCGATCGATTCTGCAGGATGAGCTGACTTTTATATAGCAATATATTAGTTCAATAAGGGCGGGTTAGTAGGTAATTAAGGGGAGATAAGTAGGTTGTATTGTGTGTAGGTATTTTAATTGTTGTTGTATTGTGCTGGTCGGTGGGGGTGGTATTGACTTTGGCTGGTGGGGGTGCCGACTCGTGTGTTGTAGCTGGTGGGTGTGGGTTAGTAGCTAGGTTGTATTGTGCCGTTTGTTTATACAATACATTTTACACACAATATATTTTAAATGCTGATGGCATGGCATTGCTCACTGATAAAACGCAGATTTTGGAACGCTGGGCACAACACTTCAATGCCATCTTAAATTATCCATCAACCGTGAACGACCAGGCCATTGCAAGCATACCGCAAGTTACAGTCAACGATAGACTTGACCTTCCACCCAGCTTGGAAGAGGTCAAGAAAGCAACCAGTCTACTGTCCAGCGGCAAAGTCCCTGGATCAGATGCTATTCCTGCTGAGATTTATAAAGCTGGAGGCAGCATGCTGCTGCAGAGACTAACAGACCTCTTCCACTCAGTCTGGGATGAAGAACAGATACCACAGGAATTGAAAGATGCCACCATTGTTCACATATACAAGTGAACGGGAAATCATCAATCATGTGATAACCATAGAGGAATCTCCCTATTATCTATTGCGGGCAAAATCCTGGCTCGAGTCCTGCTCAATCGCTTGACTGTTCATCTCGAATCGCAGGACTTACTTCCAGAGAGTCAGTGTGGTTTCCGAGCAGGCCGCGGGACCGTCGATATGATATTTGCCGCTCGCCAACTTCAGGAGAAATGCCAGGAACAGTACAGTGACCTATCTTCTTCTTCTTCTTCTTCTTCCATCCTTAGCCATCAACCGGCAAAGCAGTATGTGGCCAGTACGCCTAGTGGCGTCTTAGGGCAACAACAAATTGATCAATCTATCGCTGTTTCCACCACGCCTAGTGGCGTCTTTGTGGAACAAAAACAGACCAAACAATCTATCATTGTTTCCGTAATCAGATTGGTTGGCAAGCAGGTGATCAGCCCACTGTGCGAAGTTTTTACGGGATGGGGTAAACAGCCCCATGCCCATACCCTCCTTAGTCGCTTTTTACGACATGCGTGGTAGGGTGCAGTGTTACTATTCTTTGCTCCCCTTTCGGGCCCCGGTAACACACGGGTGACAGTGACCTATACACAACATTTATTGACTTGACCAAGGCCTTTGAAACCGTCAATAGGGATGGACTATGGAAAAATTATGGCGAAATTCGGCTGTCCCGATACGTTCATCTCAATTGTCCGCCAGTTTCATGAAGGTATGATGGCTCGCGTATTGAATGATGGAGAACCTTCTGAACCCTTTCTGGTCACAAACGGTGTCAAACAGGGATGGGTGCTCGCTCCCACACTATTCAGTATGATATTTGCTGCCATGCTGTCTAACGTTACGCATGGCAGTAGTGACGGCGTACACATCAGATACAGGACAGATGGGAAGCTGTTTAATTTGAGACGATTACAGTCCTTTACAAAGGTGAATGAAACAATGATCTCTGACCTTGTCTTTGCGGACGATTGTGCCCTCAACACCTGTACAGAACTAGACATGCAGAACAATATGAGGAGGCTTTCTGTAGCGTATGATGACTTTGGTCTTACCATCAATACGAAGAAATCTGAAGTAATGTTGCAACCTGCTCCTGGGAAACCTTACTGTGAACCAAATATCACAGTAAAGAACCAACGTCTCCATGTGGTGGACAGCTTCCCTTATGTAGGCAGTACCCTTACCAAAGATGCGAATATCGACGCCGAGGTCAACAACAGAATTGCAAAGGCAAGTGCAGCTTTTGGAAGACTAAGAGTAAATGTCTGGGATCGACAAGGAATTAGTGCTGCCACCATGATAAAAGTACATCATGCAATAGTGCTCACTACCCTCCTGTATGCCTGTGAAATATGGACAGTGTATAGCAGACACGCCAAGAAGCTTAATCATTTCCACATGAGCTGTCTTTGCAGGATACTCAGGATCAAGTGGCATGATAGAGTATCTAATTATGAGGTCCTCAACAAAGCACATATCTCAAGCATCTACACATTGCTGCAGAGGGCCCAAACTAGATGGGCCGGACATGTTGTTCGTATGCCCGAAAAACGCCTCCCAAAGCAGTTGATGTACAGCGAACTCTCTATGGGTAAGCGAACAGTAGGAGGACAAAAGAAACGCTTCAAAGACACACTGAAAGCATCGTTGAGCAGCTTCAAAATTGATGTCTCCTCCTGGGAGACTATCGCACATGATCGCTCTGCCTGGAGGACAAACATTACTCAAGGCGCTCGCATTGCAGAAAAGTTTCTAGCTGATAAGGCAGAAGGCAAGCGTGCTGCAAGAAAAGTCAGAATGCGCAGCAACACTACTATCGACTCTAACCATGTGTGCCCCGTATGTGGCATGGCCTGTAGGGCCAAAATAGGACTAATTAGCCACATGAGATCACGGCACTGATGTCTCACAATTCAAGTCTGAAGCTGTCGCCATCTTCGCTTGTGATGGGCAACTATTATTATATTTTACAACAGGTAGATAATATTTATACTATATATTGATAACAAAGGTTTTTTAATTGTAAAAAAATATTTTATTTTCAATCAGAAGTAACAAAAAGAACATTATATGAGCGGGGTCACATACTGGAAGCCGGTTATGTTAGATGGAAAGAGGGAGGTGTGTACAATTTTTATGGTATATTTTTATTTTCAAACAGCAGCAACAACAAAAATTATATGAGCAAAGTCACATATTGGAAGAAGGTTATGTTAGACGGAAAGAGGGAGATGTGTACAAATTTTTATTTATTGGTAAACAGCAGTAGCAAAAACAAACGAACAGGGTAGGATAAGCAGAAAGGACTAGATATTGAGGAGAGATGTCGTCACGTTATCGTCGTGTACCTGTCTTTTTATGTACAAATAGGACAGAGAGTTGCGAGGGTGATGATTCATGGGTTTGTGTTGGCGTATAGCATCGGAGTAAGACAAGGTGTAAGCGGTGCGGTGTGGGTGGTATTGCTTTTGGTTTGTCTGGTGTGTTGTGTGTAGGTATTTTAATTGTTGTATTGTGCTGGTATTGTGTTGTTTCTTCATACAATATATATACATAGATATACAACATACATAAAAATCGATAAAATCCTGCACTCTTGAGATAGAGAGGAAAATATAAAAAATCTATAAATTCGCTTAGTATGAGTTTTATAGAGAAAGCTGGCTAATGAGCGTGGTGTGGTGTTGATTTTTGAGTGTGCGGTGGGGTATGGAATTTGGCTGGCAGGGGTGACGACTCATGTGTGTGTTGGGGTGTAGATGGTGGGTGTGGGTTTTTGTGTTATTGTATTGTGTATGACTCAGCAGTGTGTTGCTTTGTTTGTTTATATTACAACATAGATAACAAATACCAAGGCTTTTTAATAAATATATTTAATATCACAGTGTTTTTGTTATAACTGCCGCCCAGAACAAATATATATAAAATATAAAAATCGATAATGGTGGCATAGGTTACTACGGGGGTTTTTAAGGGAGAGGGTGTTGACTTTGGCTGGCGGGGGTGACGACGCATGTGTGTGTTGGGGTGTATCTGGCGGGTGTGGGTGGTATTTGTTGCGCACATAACGTGAAGAAATATTTGACAACTGGAAAAAAATATTTGCATAAATATTTGACAAGTGAAAAAAAAATTGAAGAAATATTTGACAACTGGCAAACCGTTTGAAGAAATATTTGACAACTGGAAGAAATTTTTTGACAGCTGCAAGAATTATTTGCCTTGTCAAGTACTGCCAACAGGAAAAAATATTTAATGAAAAAATATTTAATGAAAAGTTTGGAAAACTGCAAGAATTATTTAAAGAAATATTTAAAGAAGTCTTTGACAGCTGATCTATTTACCTACAGGTTGGAACCTTTGAGTAGGACTGGGAAAATTTTTGGTACCATCTTTGCTGATTGGAAGAAAAGTTTTCACTAAAGTTTGACAATTTCTGGACAAAAAAGTAAATAACCGTTTGATAACTCGAACAAATACTTAGTTACATTTATTTAATGTATCGCGAACCGCGTATCAATTTCACGGTTGTTTGTTTCCCGGTCATCTAGACTGGTCACTTGCCCGTGGTAGAGACATTAATACAGTCAATAAAAACCCGATGCCAGAGTTGTTCGAAAAAAACGCGCAAAATTCGCGCGTACCTATCTAAAGCGGTTAAGGTTCCAGTAGTCGAAATGTGGTAATGCGAGTGGCAAAGCTTGAAGAAAACCGAGCGAACAATCGATCGTTTTCTGAGCACGCAGTTCACCCGTGTAAAGCCGAGCTACGACAAATTTAGATATCATCTAACGGAACAACAGATTCTAGCCTCTGTTATAGATGAGTCGTGTTTTGTCATCACAGAATGCGATATCCACATAGCCGATAACTTGAAAGACCATTTTTCTTAAATGATGACCATTTTGAAAAACGTCGACTTCATGAGAGACGATATAGGCGATTTCATGGGTGAGCACGCGCGTGAACAAAATTAAATTTAATTAAAATGTACTAGCTTAGTCAGCTTTTAACTGTTGCTGTCTAAACATAATTTAAAATTTATATATTAAAAAAAATATTAATGGCTTGTCTTGTGTTAATTTAACATTAGGCATAGATAGCGCATAAATACTAATTGTAAGTCATCGGTGATAGGTATAAAATAAAGATAGAGGAATTAGACAATATTTTTTAAAAAAGAGTAAAGACAACTCGTATACAACAACCGATTTGTAGCACAATAAGAGCAAATAAGGCAAATATAATGCTAACCAGACTGCAGTCAGGGGCGGGACAAGCTTGGCGCAAAACAACAGAAAAACATACTAAGGAAGAAACATTAAAACGGACAGAAAATGAAAGGAACACAAGCCCCCGTCTAAAGGACCCAGAAATTAAGGACAAAATTAAAACCATCAAGGACAAAATAAAAGTGAACTCTGAAGTAAATAAAGACAGGGAATCAAACCAAAAAAAAAGCAACGAGAAAGACATCTTTGCTAATGGAATTTTATAAAGTATATGATCAATGGTTTCATCGCGAAGTCTTGCGTCGACCATCGATCGCGTTTTATAACTATCGGTAAAAGCACGTGTTTGAGCTTTTATTAAAAATGGGCTGAAAATGGCCTCGACATTGTTCCAGTTGCAGCCTGTACAGTGACACTAAGGGGTGTCTAGTTGCCGCCATAATCTAGTCTGCATATGACATATATCTCTACGGAACCTCGTTGTGTTAATAAAACTGTCTATTTGGAATTGTCCAACCTGGCCTTTGACAGTATTTTTTTATGTTGGAGAATACGGCTGTGTGCGGGGTCACTTACATACCACTAGATGGACATTGGGGAGAGTAGACTTATTACTCATGATATAATATAAATAATAAAGAAAACTACCCCGTGGACCAGAAACCGTATCAATATGTAATTACATTCACCCAACAAACGGAAATACCCTGTCATATTTTTACATCAAAAGACATGTCCACAACGATAATTACACCCCTTCACCTCTCACCACCCTATATTTCCAGCAATACCTACACACAAACACACCAGACAAAACCAAAATTCACCCCACCACACCCAGCTCATTAACAATTTGCCTCTATAAAATGTATCAATTTTTTATATTTCCCTCTATAAGCCTTTGCCCCGCCATTTTATCGAGCTTTTTACTTCATTTTTTCCTCACGCCAACACACAACCATGCGTCATCACTCCGCGCACTCCATTAAAAACACCATAGACAAGCTAATGACAACTTACCTGGTTTTTTTCTCTCACCTCTATATTCGCATCAATACCTACACACAAACGCCAGACAAAACCAACATCAACACCACCACACCACGCTCATTAGCCATTTTCCTCTATAAAAATCATACTATGCGAATTAATCAATTTTTATATTTTCCTCTATAATCCTTTGCCTCGCCATTTTATCGAGTTTTTGACGTCATATTTCCCTATATAAACCCATTCCTCACTGTCTACCCCCACTACCACAACTCCAATTGCACACTCAACCCCCACGATCCTAACCAAAACATTCCATGTAACTTTCTAATTTAATTCATTCTTTGTCTCGCAATATATACTTCTATTTATAAACCTTAGTATTTGTTATATTTAACTATGTTAAAAAATATATATTGTATGTATATATATATATATATATATATATATATATATATATATATATATATATATATATATATATATATATATATATATATATATATATATATATATATATATATATAAGATGCTATGAAACTCTTTACAGTGCGATACAACAAGAAGCAATCTGATCATCAGAAGGAGTCCCCTCGTCCGACAAGTGTTTCGGCCCGATATACTCCTTTACACTCTAAGGGGAGCGGGCCCACTTGGGTCATGACTCCCATGCGTCTCAGCCTCCTGTTGTCTTGTATCGAAAATGAACCCATTTCACTTATTGTAGCAACTTTAATCCACAACTCCGCCAGCCGTGGAGGCAATTGTGAAAGTAACAAAGAGAAGACAAATTATTCCGTTCGTTCCGTCGAACACACTGAGACACCATCGCGAAGCCGACGCCACTGCTCGTTCGCCACTGAAATTCTGACACTGACACCTCTATAATATACACCGCCTGTTGCCTCTCAGCCACAACCCTTTCACTAGTACACCAAAAACTCAGCGTATTGTGGACTTAGAAAACTTCCTGGTGTTTTCTGTACCGCAGCGTTTATTGTCACGATTTCCATTGCCCATTGCGGTTGTTCCACAGCCAACCTGATACCTTTTCGGCAGTTTTACTTAGCCTCTTCAGTGCCCTTGTTCTCGACTGTCCCCTCAGCCCCAACAGTTTCAATAGATTCACCACACCACGATCATTAGCCATCTTTCTCTATAAAACTCATACTAAGCGAATTTATCGATTTTTTATATTTTCCTCTTTATTTCAAGAGTGCAGGATTGTATCGATTTTTATGAATGTTGTATATCTATGTATACATGTATATATTGTATGAAGAAACAACACAATACCAACACATTACAACAATTAAAATAAATACACACAACACGTGACAAACCAAAAGCAATACCACCCACACTGCACCGCTTATACCTAGTCTTACTCCGACGCTACACCCCAACACACACTCATGAGTCATCACCCCCGCAACTCTCTGTCCTAATTTTACATAAAAAGACAGGTACACGACGATAACATGACGACATCTCCCCTCAATATCTAGTCCTTTCTGCTTATCCTACCCTGTTGGTCTGTTTTTGTTACTGCTGTTTACCAATAAATAAAAATTGTACACGCCTCCCTCTTTCCGTCTAACATAACCGTATTCCAATAAGTGACCCTGCTCATATAATGTTTTTTGTTACTGCTGTTTGAATATAAAAGTATACCATAAAAATTGTACTCACCTGCCTCTTTACATCTATTATAACCGACTTCCAATATGTGACCCCGCTCATATAATGTTTTTTTTTTTTTTGTTACTGCTGTTTGAAAATAAAACATATTTATTACAATTAAAAAACCTTTGTTATCTATGTTGTAATGTTGTATAAATATATATTGTATAACTGTGGTCTACATGTATGTGTGTGTATATATATATATATATATATATATATATATATATATATATATATATATATATATATATATCCCCTTCCGGCAATCTTTGTCCTTCCAAGGCTGTGTGTGGTCCCTGTTGCCGGGTCCTCCCAGCACAGTGGAGGCAGCGAGGTGGTGCTGTGCCTGTGCCAGATTGCCCTTTTCCGGGACCTTCGGTCCCGAATGGATTTTGGCTGGACGGACGTCTGGGAGGCATGGCGAAATGGTTTTATAGCGGCAAACGTAGAGTACACATGAGGGCAAGTTCGGGGCACAGCGGTTTGATCTACCGCTTGCCTGTCACATTGATCACAAAAACAACAATTAAAAGTCTGTTGTACCAATATACGCCTTTAGGTGTGACGGAACAACGGACAATTTCTTGTTGCCCTATGACGCCGCAAGGTGTTGTGGCCGTTGACTGCTTAGTCGGTCGATGGCCAAAGGAATAATAATAATAATATATATATATATATATATATATATATATATATATATATATATATATATATATATATATATATATATATATATATATATATATATATATATATATATATTTTATAAATATTGTCTACCTGTTGTAAAATATATTGTATAAACAAACGGCACAATACAACCTAGCTACTAACCCACTCCCACCAGCTACAACACACCAGTCGGCACCCCCGCCAGCCAAAGTCAATACAACCCTCACCGACCAGCACAATACAACAACAATTAAAATACCTACACACAATACAACCTACTTATTTCCTCTTAGTTACCTACTAACCAGCCATTATTGAACGAATATATTGCTATATAAAAGTCAGCTCATCCTGCAGAATCGATCGCTATATTTTATTATATAAAAGTCCACTCATCCTGCAGAAATACTAACCGTAACCGCCATGACATATTACTTTTGTTACAGTATCAAGCTTTTGCACACGGGCGCTACGGAGGTTGCCAGAAGCTGAACAGTACCAGATTTACGTTACGATCTTTGCCTTATACAAAACACTGCAGTCCATCATCACAAACTGTATTGAACTTTTTCTCACGTAGAAGACTGCACTAATAATAATAATAATAGCCCCTTCAGTCATAACTGACTATGGGAATGCGCCCCTGAGGTGGCTGCCCTCAGCTGCTTATTTTCCTGGTGCTCCTTTCGACGTTTTCTCCTCACCTCTGCTTCTTGTGTGAGCCTCTCTTCGCCCAATCTGAGGTGGTGCCGTAAATAGCATCGCCACTTATTGCGATCGGCAGCTTCATCCTCCCATGTTGCTGGATCCATGTCCAGTGCCCTCATATCTCTCTTGCACACATCTTTGAACCTCAGCTGTGGTCGCCCAACTGTTCTCTTGCCATCTGCTAATTGCCCGTAGAAAATATCTTTTGGGATGCGACCATCTTCCATGTGGCGAACATGGCCAAGCCAGCGAAGTCTGCGCTGTCTAAGCAGCGTATACATACTTTGAAGGCCAGCACGTGACACTGCTACTTCCCGTGTTTTGCCGACACCTATAGGGTGAAGCTGGAGTGTCCTCTCCAGGGCGCGAGCTTGGGCACAGTTATATGGAGATCAAGCTGTTGCCCATGCAGCATGTTCCCCCTCTCCACACAGCCAGTAGATCCAAAGGAACGGCAGTAGCCGATACAGTTTGGTACCAACCATGTCGCAGGAGTTGCCAGAATAATGTCGAATCGACATTAGACTGCCTTAGGGACTCCGACTCCGGATTTTTCCTCAGGGTTTACTCCCGAAGCCAATTCCACAAATGGATATTCCCGCAAGGCAGCAGTGGTTTGAATTCAGAGTTCCTTCTCTTAGATAAGCTACCAACCAAGGATCACGAGCCCTATCTCCCCGAAGCTGCTGGTTTTAAGGCGCCAGTCGCTCGCCTTTGCCCCTTCTCCCGTCAGTGGAAACAGTTCCGCCGGGCTCAAATTGAGCCACACGTGAAGGCCGGGAGCTGGACTTGGTTGTCAGAGGCTGTTTGAGGCGCGTGCCATAGAAGTATTTTATCTGCAGTGAGAGCTTATCCTCACTACAACTCCCGGCAATAACAACCTTTGGAACTGCACTACACCTTTGCAAACGGTGTTAACTTTCATGAACTCGTGAGATGTTATTGGAGTGGAGCTGGCAAAACCTCGCTTTGTGCTGACGACGGGCTAGCATACATTTGTGGTAGAACTTTGATGCGTGTGGACTGACTTTTTGCTTGACATCCCTGTGGTATTTCAGTGAAGACAAGGCACTATCTAGAGACAAGCGGGGACTTTGTTCCTTACATGATAGTGCTAGGATCACTCAGGGGTCATCCTAAGTGACAATATTTGTAACTTTATGTAATTTTGAAACGTGTCGTGCGTTGTGTGGACCATTGGATCATTAGTGACTAAGGTGCTGTGGGTATCAACGTCATCATCAGGAACCCAGACCTTTGGAGATCATCAATTTAATTGATGTATAGTTAATGTTCTTAATGTAGTAATATTATCATTGTATATTATTTGACACTGATTTTTCTTTTAGTACCTTTCTATTTTATAATATTATATAATTAGTAATCATTCTCCTGTTACCTCTTTTCCATTTGGTTGGTGAGTACTTCATCCAACTGGTGTGGCGTTGCAATATACTAGCCTTTGGTCACTTCATTGTCTATTGTAGGTTTTTGTTATGTCTTCGTAGAAGTATAAATTTGGTGTCATTTGGTTGTGGTGTGGGTTTAGGATTTTCTCTTTTGCATTGTGGAAAGAGATTGTGCTAAACTGTTCTTTAGGACTGTTGCTGTGTGAATTGTGTGCCGGAGCACGGGCACATAGAGCTGACCCTATTGGCTGCCCTGCATAATTCACGTTGCACATTTTAATGTATTAGTGGTGCAGGTCTGGTTTAGTTGCATTGTGTCATATTTGTAATAGTGTTTCTTTGTCGGGTTTAATTGGAGTATTCTCTTGTACTCTTCTTACTAACATGAACATACGTTAATTTCCCAAACTCTTGTTTTCATACATTAACATCAACTGTTTGTAATTAGACATCTGTTGCTGTCTGAGGGTATCTTTTTTTTTCGTATTCCACCGTACTGTTGTGTTCGTTCGTGCAGTAAGGTCGTCTTAATCATCTTCATTATTGTCAACATTGTTTGTATTTCTGTTTGTTTTGTTTTAGTGAATTGTATCTCAATTTCAATTCCAGTACCTATGACATAAGCGTAGGTTGTGTACTTTTGCTTTTGTAGACGTAGTTTACTGGTTTGGTTGAGAATCACATGTATGTTTATGCCATTAATTATATTGCAGTGGGGTTTAGTTACACTGCTTAAATATTATGGTTGTCATGGGTACAGCAAATTGTGCTGTTGAGTAACTTGACACAATAATACTGAATACACCCATTTGATTGGTACAGTCAGTATTTCTGACTAGGCATTACATATAATTTTGTTTCATTTTTCTAGTACAGCATCTGATAATTTTCCAGTGGGGAATACTGAAGGAATTTTTTTTTTACACTGAGTACTGCTTTAAGAAATTTTGGTATAATTACATTACATAGCTATGGCTAGCCTATTAGAATTTGTTGATATTGGTAAAGAGCTAGCATTAACAGGCCCTGCTCTACAGGAATGGGCAGAAACAAAATGGAAAGAAAAACAGGAAAATGATAGAGAGGAACGGTGTGAGGAGAGATAATTTCAGAAGCTGAAGTTCGAAGCTGATAAATTGAAGATAGACGCTGACAAATTGAGGATAGAGGCAGAGAAAGAGATGAAGAAAGTTGAAGTTGACAAATTGAGGATAGAGGCAGAGAAAGAAATAAATCTGAAGAAGTTAGATATTGAGTCCAGGAAGCACGATTCAGGTGGGAAAGAATTCCCACGTCCCTATAGACTACGGTTACCCAATTTTAATTCAAAATTTAGACAGCATGGATGTGTATGTGGAACGTTTTGAGGAAGAAGTTTTGGCTTGGAAGATAAAGAAGGAAGAGTGGCCTGTTCTGCTGGGAAACTTGCTTTCAGGATCTGCATTGGAAACTGTGTAAAGTATCCCTGTAGCCGACAGAGCAAATTATGACATAGTTAAGGAGAGGTTGTTAAGGAAATTTCGTCTAACGGCGGAAGGGTATCGGGCTCGTTTTCGAGACGTGAGACCAAGCGTCAATCAAGATTTTGAGGATTTCATTGCAAAAATTACTCAGCTACTAAATCGATGGATCGAGATGGAAGGTGTTACTAGAGACTTTAATGGGCTTTTCGACCTCATGTTACGGGACAAATTATTGTCATCATGTTTATCTGAGCTTATTGCGTTTTTCCAGGTATACAAGCCCAAAAACATCGGTATGATGTCAGAAATAGGACACCAATACGTGACCGCGCATCCAGTGAAGGTCATACACAGGGAGAGTATCTCTGAGACTTTCTCAGCGGGTATAGGAGCGATTACTAGAAAACCTTACTATCTACATAGATCGAAGAGTGCGGATAGATTTGGCCCCAGAAGATTTAATTATGATAGACCCTACTTTAAGGGAGACAGTTCTTCTGCATGGTATGACAATTATTGGGACCATAGATCACCGAGGAAGAAATTTAACAATCAGTCTGATAGAAATCAATACAGATATACTGGAGACAGACTTGATAGGTACCCGCAAAATCATATCCAGATAGATGCGCCAAACGAGCAGGAACAAAGACGATTTCGCAAAAGCTCACCTTACCAAAGAAACAAATCCTTTGAGAAAAAGGAGTCAGACCAAGTATTCAGACATTCTCCAAACAATAGTCCGAAAAAGGATATCAATACTCAGCTACACTGTAGTCTTTGTAAGGGAACAGTACATTTGGCAAAGGTCTGTGCTAATAATTCAGAACGAGCTAATTCGGCTTGTATATTAGTAACCTTTAACAATGAGAATTGCGAAGGGTGTAGGCCATTATTTGAACCAGACGGTAAGCCTATGCTTATCTGTGGTCACACTCTGCCTTGTCTCTCTTCTCTTGAAGAAAATGGTCATTTGGAATTGCATCCAGGATTTGTGCAAAGACAGGAAGTGTCTGTGTTGAAAGACACGGGCTGCACAACTATAGGAGTGCGTAGATCCTGTATTGACGACTCATACTTAATAGGTAAGACAGCAAGATGTGTCACTTTCAGGGTAACATTGCGTATTACCCTCTTGCCATTACTGAGGTGGATACACCATTCATATCTGGTAGAGTACAGGCCTGTGTACTCGAAGCACCGATAGCGGATTTGATTATGTGTAATGTGCAAGGTGTGCAGGAATTTACTCAGATGGACATCAGGAAATGGAGGGATAATCGCGTCCTTATGGCCAATGCGGTCAAAGGCAGATGACGCATTAGAAGCTATGCATCATGAAGCTAAGACATCAGAATTGGTCAAAGGGAGCCAGGATACACTGGTGTCGGACTTTATCCAGCACCACCGGTCAGACGGATCATTGCATACATTTTACAACTTTGCCGAGAGAGGTGATGTAAAGTGCACGAAGTTGGCCAGACATTGGTTCGAGCTGAAGAACAATGTTCTCAATAGGTGTTTTGCTAAGGGAGCACAAACTGAGCGCCAAGCGGTTGTACCGTGTAGTTTTAGAGCAAAAGTGTTGGAGGTAGCGCATGACTCCCCTTTTGCAGGACATATGGGAGTGGCTCGAACGCGGCAGAGGGTGCTGTCACAATTCTATTGGCCATTGATTAGCAAGGACATTAAACTATATTGTAGGTCCTGTAAGATATGCCAACAGATGAGGCATAAAGGCAGATCTCCCAAAGCTCCCGTGCAGGCTACGGACTTGTCAGGCCGCCTCTTCCAGAAAGTAGCGATTGATATTATAGGGCCCCTCTCAGTCACTTCAGACAGGGGCTATCGTTTCATTTTAACGATGGTATATTTGTGCATCAGGTGGCCAGAGGCAATGCCATTGAAGAATATTACTTCACAAGCAGTCGCAGAGGCTTTGCACATGATGTTTTGCAGGTTTGGTTTTCCAGAAGAGATATTATCGGATAGGGCCCTCAGTTCATTTCTGAGGAGATGTCAGAAATCACTGGGCTGTTGGGTATTGCCCAAACATTCACGAGACCTTATCACCCTCAGTCAAACGGAGCTAGCGAGCGTTTTAACTGGGCATTAAAACCAATGCTGGCAAAAGTGACCGCGGAATCTCCGCAAGAATGGGATAGGTTACTCCCAGCGGTCCTTTTTGCTTATAGGGAGTTTCCCCAAGAGAGTACATGATTTTCCCCTTTCAAATTACTGTATGGGGCAAACTTAAGGGGGCCGATGCATATATTGAAGGATTTATTGACTGGAAAGTGTGCAGATAACACCTCAGTTACGGGTTATGAGTATGTCGTGAGTCTCCGAGAACGTATTGTAAAATAATGTTTGGTGGCACGTGATTGCTTGGCGGGGTCGTTGGCACGGTATCGGAAATACGCAAATCGGAACTCCAAGCTAGTATTCCTGGCTCCAGGTGAGGAAGTTTGGCTACTTTTACCAGCTAAAGAGGATCGCTTGAGTATTACGTGGCAACGACCATTCGAGGTGGTTAAAAAATGACAAATGTCGATTACCTAATTTCGGTCCGAAATAAGGAGAAGGTGTTTCATGTGAATATGCTGAGGTCATATGAAGAACGACCTGAGACACTGAAAGACGTCACAAGGGCAGCACAGACTGAAGCAACAGTGGCATGTACGGCAGTCATTGTTGACACAGGAGATGAGAAAGGTGAAGGGAATATCCAGTTATCCCTCGTCCCCCTGGTTCCTTCAGAATCATGGAATATGGTGCGGATCAGTGATGGCCTAACAGTGGAACAAAAGTCTGAAGTACAGACTATATTGGCGGAATTTAAGGGTGTCCTCACAGATTCTCCAGGACGGACAGACCTGATGTGTCATAATATCCCTTTGACGTGCGATCAGTCGATTAGAGTAAAACCGTATTCATTGCCCGGGCATTTCAAATCGGCGGTCCAGAGAGAAATTGATGACATGCAACGACTGGGTATCATTTCTCCGTCTGATTCACCATATTTTTTTCCAATGGTTGTGGTTCGCACGAAGAACGGATCTCTTCGTATATGTATTGACTTTCGGAGATCGAACAGCATCACCGTCGTTAACGCTAAACCAATACCTAATCAGGAAGATCTGTTAACACAACTCACCCACGCTACATATTTCAGCAAACTCGATCTGTCTAGAGGCTATTGGCAGGTACCCCTCGCGGAGGCTGCGAAACCTCTGACGGCGTTTAGCACCCCCAAAGGATTGTTTCAGCTCAATGTCATGTGCTTTGGCTCAGTGAACGCACCCGCCACATTTATGAGGATGATGAGAAGGTTGTTAGGACATCGATCTGATATTATTACATATATCGACGATATACGTTTGTTTCATGAGTCATGGGAGGATCACATGATTGGGTTGTCTTCCCTATTGTGGTGTCTAAGGCAGCATAAATTAACGGCACGGCCGAGTAAAGTTTGCATAGGTTTTAAGGAGTTAAATTTCTTAGGACATACTGTAGGTCATAATCACCTGAAACCGGAAGATGTTACAGTTACAAAGATTTTACAGTTGCAGACACCTAAAACAAAGAAGCAAGTGAAAAGTCCAATTGGACTTGTGAATTTTTATCACAAGTTCATCCCTCAGTTCTCTTCCATTGCAGCTACACTTACCTCGCTGACGAGTAATGGGATGCCAAATAGGATCGTGTGGACACAAGATTGCGAGATAGCCTTATCCAGAATCAAGATGGTGTTCTCTAGGAAACCCATCATACTGTTGCCAGATTTACGCAAACCCTTTGTTTTGCGGACAGACGCATCTTCTGTAGGAATTGGGGCTTGTTTAATGCAAGACCTCCAGAGTACCTTACATCCAGTGATGTATGGGAGTCGGAAGCTGTTGCCGGCTGAGACTAGGTACTCCACGATTGAAAGAGAATGCCTTGCAATTGTGTGGGCAGTTTCAAAGTTGTCCCGATACTTGATAGATTCACATGTTGTATTACAGACAGACCACCGACCACTCTCATTTTTACAATCGTCGAAATCGACAAGCTCGAAATTAACTCGTTGGGCCCTCTTACTGCAGCAGTACAAATTTACTGTTTTACCCCTAGAGGGTAAGCTTAACGTTGTAGCTGACACTGTCTCGTTTGTAGAATGCTTGTTTATTTCTTGGTTCCCCCCCCCCCCCCCGATGTTTAATTGAGTATGCAAGATATTTGAGGACAAGAAGGATATGAATGTATACTTGGCTCAAAGGCCGGATGTTGAGTGTTTGGATTACGTCCAGCCGCCCTCCAGAAAGAAAGAAAAATAAAAAAATACTTCGTTTTTTTCCTCAAAGGGGGGGGGGAGGGGAGGATTGAGAATTATGTACCATTTTTACAGTAAATCTTTAAAGAACGCTCAGCCAATTTTGCACCCCCAATATATATATAAATCCAATATATCATTAATTCAGGCAAGTCATTATTCGTGCATTCCAGATGCAATTTCCTAGTTAACACCCAGAAGGATATGGGTGAATTTTCATCATATTTCCTGAGTTACACTGTGTGCTCGGGAATTTAATTCTTCTGAGAGGTTAGCACTGGTGGGTGGAGCGCATGACAATTGGCCTGTTAGTTTGCAAACAAATGTATTCAGCCGGCATTTGTTTCTTTTTATTTGTCTAAAGTTCGTCGTTACAAGTCATCAGACAATCTGTGGTACTAACGCCGCTAGTGTGAAAGAAAAGCATCCACCATAATCGCCAACAGTGAAAGCGAGTGTGGAGAAGGCTTTCGTCATCACAGAATTGATGACCTACAGCTGCAGGACTCACTCATACAAGCTAAGTGCTAAATAATAGGCACCAGCTAAACAAGGACATTCCAGTTAAACTTTAAGTATAAAGTTAAATTTCCACCTACGTCTCAATGATGAGAACTTTATAACTATCAAAATTCCACTAATCTTTCCAAATTTATTTTAACCTGTTAAAGACTATTTCACAATTAAATTTGTTACCTGTTGTTTTAAAACTAAACAATAATAGTTGACTCAGTTATATGTATGAACGCAAGTGTATGAGCCTGAATAGATAATCTATATATAAATACCTAGACATATATTTACACTAAACAGAGAAATACCTTATAAGAGGGATTTCGTTGGATTACACCAACTGAGGGCTTGAACGGGCTAGACCATTGTTTAAACCCTTCACAAAAGGCGACAGACCAGATAATAAGTTAACAAATCGCTCAGCCCTAAGCAGCTTTTGTTCTTGACTTCTGGGAATATCTTGTGAAGGCTCCTTTAAGGTAGAAGTGGCATTAATCTTCTATCTACATCCCTGCCAAGAGTAAATTTGCGCTCAGGTAGATACCTTGGAAGCCAATATTAGAAACTCTTGAGTTTTGGTCACTGTTAGACCACTACTGCAAAGCAGGGGATGCAATCCGTGACAGTTGCTGACTTTCTTTCTTATACGAGAACCTCCAAATTTGGCATCTGGAATGTTCGGACATTGAAAGAACTAGGAACTATGGTAGAGGTGGGCAACAGAAATGAGGGAATACAAGATCGATGTCCTGGGAGTGTGCGAAACAAGGTAGACGGGGAAAGATAGGAGTAGTCTCAGCACAGGGGAATGGTGCTGTCGTTAGGACATGAAGACGAACGCTCACACTATAGTAAGGGGCTCTAACGGTATCTAAGGAAGCACAGAAAGCACCCAAAGAATGGGAAGCAGTGGAACCCAGAATAATTACAGCTAGATTCAAATCAGATTTTTTTAAATATAGGTAAATATTATCCATTGTTGTGTACCAACCAATGACAACAATATAGGTAAATATCATCCATTGTTGTGTACCAACCAATGACAAAAATATAGGTAAATATCATCCATTGCTGTGTACCAACCAATGACAAATATATAGATAAATATCATCCATTGTTGTGTACCAACCAATGACAAAAATATAGGTAAATATCATCCATTGTTGTGTACCAACCAATGACAAAAATATAGGTAAATATCATCCATTGTTGTGTACCAACCAATGACAAAAATATAGGTAAATATCATCCATGGTTGTGTACCAACCAATGCAAAAAATATAGGTAAATACCATCCATTGTTGTGTACCAAGGTTCCAAAGGTTGTTATTGCCGGGAGTTGTAGTGAGGATAAGCTCCCACTGCAGAAAAAATACTTCTATGGCACGCGCCTCAAACAGCCTCTGACAACCAAGTCCAGCTCCCGGCCTTCACGTGTGGCTCAATTTGAGCCCGGCGGAACTGTTTCCACTGACGGGAGAAGGGGCAAAGGCGAGCGACTGGCGCCTTAAAACCAGCAGCTTCGGGCAGATAGGGCTCGTGATCCTTGGTTGGTAGCTTATCTAAGAGAAGGAACTCTGAATTCAAACCACCGCTGCCTTGCGGGAATATCCATTTATGGAATTGGCTTCGGGAGTAAACCCTGAGGATAAATCCGGAGTCGGAGTCCCTAAGGCAGTCTAATGTCGATTCGACATTATTCTGGCAACTCCTGCGACATGGCTGGTACCAAACTGTATCGGCTACTGCCGTTCCTTTGGATCCACCGGCTGTGTGGAGAGGGGGAACATGCTGCATGGGCAACAGCTTGATCTCCATATAACTGTGCCCAAGCTCGCGCCCTGGAGAGGACACTCCAGCTTCACCCTATAGGTGTCCGGCAAAACACGGGAAGTAGCAGTTACCGGTTATAAGCATTTTGCCCAATTGGCGTAGGGCATGGCGCCAGGGGCTACTTCCGACAGTGGGAGGTGTTCTATGATCTCACTGGACAGCTACCGCCCGCTTCAAGCTGGGCAGCCCCCAGTCAATAAGGTGTTGTCCCGCCACTGTCTGCTTTCCCCATTGGGTGCATGGGGATTAGGGTCAAACCCGAACTGTGGACAGAAAATTTTGCACCAAGCAATTATAGAAAAAATAGAAATAAGCAAACTCTCAGATTAGGATGCTGGAACGTCCGGACTATGTTGACTGGACTATCCGAAAACCTACAGGATGTAAATGATGTAAGGAAGACAGCCATAATTAATGATGAGCTTAAACGACTTCAGGTGGATATAGCTGCACTTCAGGAAACGCGCCTGGCGGGCTCTGGAACGGTGAGCGAGAAGGACTACACATTTTATTGGCAAGGGAAAGATCTTAATAAAGCTAGAGAACACGGAGTAGGTTTTTGCGGTCAAAAAATCGCTAACTAAAATGGTTGAACCAGGCGAGAAAGGATCAGAACGCCTGTTAACGCTCTGCCTGCAAACTAGCACAGGTCCCATCACCCTTGTCAGTGTGTATGCTCCTACTCTGTACTCTGCCTCAGAAGCTAAAGATGAGTTCTACGAGAATCTAACAGCAATTATCAAAAGCATACCTAGGCAAGAACAGCTTGTTCTCCTTGGTGACTTTAACGCTAGAGTGGGTGCCGATAATGTTTCATGGCCTTCATGTCTGGGCAGGTTTGGTATTGGCAAGATGAATGAAAATGGACAACGGCTCTTAGAGTTGTGCGTCCACCATGACCTCTGCGTGACCAACACCTACTTTCAGACAAAAACCCAGCATAAGGTGTCATGGAGACACCCACGATCCAAGCACTGGCACCAATTTGACCTGATTCTCGTCAGAAGGCCACTCCTCAGGTCTGTGCTCTCCACGCGCTCGTACCATAGTGCAGACTGTGATACAGATCACTCCTTGCTTTGCTGCAAAATCAGAGCACAACCAAGAAAACTCTATCGTGTCAGACATGAAGGGAAACCACGCATTGATACCAGCAAGATGTCAGACCCTTTCATGATCGCTCAATTCACTGCAACCTTCGAGAAAGTGCTCAGTATCCCTCAGCATGGTGATACTATTACAGAGAACTGGGAGCATCTACGGAACACCATTCAAAGTACTGCACTTGCCACCTTTGGTAAGAAAACAGCAAAGTCAAATGACTGGTTTTATGCTTCATCAGATGTGATGGCACCTGTCATTAAAGCTAAGCGCAGTGCTATGAATGAATACAAACGTTCACCGAGTGCCAGAACTCTACAGATCCTGAGGGCTACGAGAAGCAAAGTTCAACAAACTGCTCGACGCTGTGCAAATGACTACTGGCTCCAGCTCAGTGAGAGCATCCAGATCGCAGCGCATACAGGCAACATTAGACAAATGTATGACGGTATAAAGAAAGCACTTGGCCCCCATAAAAGTAAGACGGCACCGCTAAAAACCATCAGCGGAGAGAAGCTAACTGATAAGGGTAAGCAGATGGAGAGGTGGGTCGAGCACTACTCTGAGCTTTACGCTAGAGACAATACCGTTACGCCTGCAGCCCTTGATGGTGTCAACAGTCTGCCAACTATGGAGGAGATGGATGCCGAACCAACATTAGAGGAACTCAGCAAGGCCATTGATAGCTTGGCCTCTGGCAAAGCACCAGGCAGTGATGGGATTCCTCCTGATTTAATCAAATGCTGTAAGAGCACGCTATTACATCCCCTGCATAGGATGCTGTGCCAGTGCTGGGAAGAGACAACTATTCCTCAAGACATGCGAGATGCCAAGATTGTAACACTGTATAAAAATAAAGGAGACAGAAGTGATTGCAATAACTACAGAGGCATCTCTCTTCTTAGTATTGTTGGTAAGGTTTTTGCCAAAGTCATCTTAATGCGACTACACAAGCTAGCTGAGCGCATATATCCAGAGTCACAGTGTGGATTCCGAGCTGGCAGATCAACAACAGACATGATCTTCTCTCTCCGCCAGCTTCAGGAAAAATCAAGAGAGCAGAAAAGACCCTTATATATCGCCTTTATAGACCTCACAAAAGCATTCGACCTGGTTAGTAGGGATGGACTCTTTAAAATCCTCCTGAAAATAGGCTGCCCTTCTAAAATGCTGGAAATGATAAAGTCATTCCATGACGGCATGAAGGGAACAGTCCAATATGCTGGAAGCACGTCACAGCCCTTTGATATACGAAGTGGCGTTAAACAAGGCTGTGTTCTGGCTCCGACCCTCTTCGGAATCTTCTTTGCCTTACTCTTGAAACATGCATTCAGGGATGCAACTGAAGGAATATGCCTTCACACTAGGTCAGATGGCCGTCTGTTTAATCTTTCAAGACTGAAGGCAAAAACAAAAATCAGAAGGGTCTCGACAGCCGCATTGGCAAAGCTGTAGCTACCTTTGCCCGCCTCACATCGCGTGTTTGGGGAAACTCTAAACTCACAATGAAGACCAAAGCTGCGGTATATAATGCCTGCGTCACCAGCACACTCCTATATGGCAGCGAGACCTGGACGACCTATGCTAAGCAAGAAAGAAGGCTCAATACCTTCCATTTGCGGTGTCTACGCCGCATCCTCGGCATCTCGTGGAAAGATAAAGTGACAAATGTCGAGGTGTTGTCACGTGCTGGCCTTCAAAGTATGTATACGCTTCTTAGACAGCGCAGACTTCGCTGGCTTGGCCATGTTCGCCGCATGGAAGATAGTCGCATCCCAAAAGATATCTTCTACGGACAATTAGCAGATGGCAAGAGAACAGTTGGGCGACCACAGCTGAGGTTCAAAGATGTGTGCAAGAGAGATATGAGGGCACTGGACATGGATCCAGCAACATGGGAGGATGAAGCTGCCGATCGCACTAAGTGGCGATGCTATTTACGGCGCCACCTCAGATTGGGCGAAGAGAGGCTCACACAAGAAGCAGAGGTGAGGAGAAAACGTCGAAAGGAGCACCAGGAAAATAAGCAGCTGAGGGCTGTCACCTCAGGGGCGCATTCCCATAGTCAGTTATGACTGAAGGGGCTATTATTATTATTATTGTGTACCAACCAATGACAAAAATATAGGTAAATATCATCAATTGTTGTGAACCAACCAATGACAAAAATATAGGTAAATATCATCCATTGTTGTGTACCAACCAATGAAGAAAATATAGGTAAATATCATCAATTGTTGTGTACCAACCAATGACAAAAATATAGGTAAATATCATCCATTGTTGTATACCAACCAATGACAAAAATATAGGTAAATATCATCCATTGTTGTGTACCAATTAATGACAAAAATGAATCTGTGAAAGAAGCATTTTGAAGCAGACTACAAGATATTATGGATAAAATTAGAAGACATATCACAATTCTAATAGATGACCTGAATGCAAAGATAACACCGGCGTTGAATAAATCATGGGGAAAATACAGGCTACTAATAATGAACGAAAATTGGGATCTATTCACAAACTTTCGTGATTCAAATCAACTGGCTATAGGAGGAAGCATGTTTCCACATAGAAGAATACACAAAGAAACTTTGAAATCACAGACCACATAACAGAAAATCAGATTGATCACATATGCATAAATAAGAAGTTTGGATCATAATTGCATAATGTAAAAGTATATAGATGTGATATTTTTGTCTCTCCTGTTCTGCAATAGTGGTCCAAGAATGGCCAAACTTAGAGTATAAAAATGAGGGTCTTTAAAGGTATCAACTTTCGCTCACGATTACTCTTGGCAGAGATATAGGTGGAAAAATGTTGCTTCTACTTCAGGGAGCTTCACGGGATTTTAAAAAAAAATACAGCAAAATAACTATGATCAACTAAACTTCTTCTTCTTTGATCCTTAGCCACCGACTGTCAAAGCAGTCAGTGGCCATCACGCCTGGTGATCTTGTAGTATCTGGTGATCTGGTAGTCTTGCTACTACTAAGTCGTGAAGGGCAGCAACAAACTGCTTCCACTTTGTTCGGTCGGCAGCCATGCTTCGTACAGTGCCCCAGCTCTGGTTCATTCTTTGCATCTTGGCCTCCACAGTTCTCCGCCAGGTTGTTTTTGGTCGGCCTCTCTTTCGCTTTCCTTCGGGTGTCCATAGCATAGATGTTCTTGTGATGGCATCGGATCTTTTCTGAGGACGTGGCCAACCCAACTCCAGCTATGATGGTATGAATGTACTCTTGGTTACTCCGAGTATGTAGTTCTTGGTTAGTGATAATATTAGGCCACAAAATTCGGAGAATTTTTCTTAGCCAGATTGTGTAGAAGGAGAACAGTTTCGACATTTCCTTCTCTGTTATCCAGCATTCCATACCAAAGATAAGCACAAAAAGTACACAGCTGTCATAAAATCTTAATTTGGTGTTTGTGCTGTACTGGAAAGACTTCCAGACATTGTTGAGACAAGCAAAGGCTATTCTCGCTTTATTCATTCTGTTCTTGATGTCTTTGCTTGCTCCTTCCATTTTTACATCATAGACATTTACCCATAACGGGATTTGCGTGACCAACGACATTTCTTGCACCCCGTTTTCCGCTGATTGTTTTAGTTATTTTATATACTGTCCTATGTTCCTTTCTCAGTGCTGCCTCTTCTGCCTGTCTTGCAAGATCGTCCAGAAATTTCCTTTTATTGGGTTTGACGTTTTACTTCCTTGTCCAGCTGACTGTACTGTTCGCTATATATTTCCATCAGCCTGGAAGACTTTGATTTTATTTCTCTCTTTTCATTTCTTTTATCTTCGCTATGGTTTTTAAAGTTTTTGGTGTTATCTTGTCTCTTTTTGTTCCTGGAATCCCAAGCATGATTCGCTGCTTTCCTTATACACGTATATAGTTGAAATAGTGTTGAATCTCTGGTCAACATCATCAGTCGCTGTCTTTTCCTGGTATTTTTATATCGTCTCGTTACATCAACCACAAAAGCTTTTCTGGAGTGGGGGTCCATGAGCTTGATGATGCTATACCCAATAGTGATTAATGCAACTACAGATTTATAGTTACAGATAAACATGCTTTATAATCACTTATGGGTTAACAATGTAAAATAAATAAAGTTTTTTTATACAAATGAAGCAATGAAATTTTCTTCATTGAACGATATAAATTTTAGATGGATATATTTTTAGAAAACACAATTGTAAGTGCCCCTTGACTGCGTTGTTGTGGTGGCTGGAGTACATCCCACGCAATATGGCTGGAGTAACTAAAAGGTTGTCAAGCGTCTTCAAGACCCGTCTGATGTTGATGTTTAGCGTCGACTGGTGGTAACTTGTACCACAAACTAAGAGGGAGAAAAATTCCACTTATGAGTATTGGGTCTCCTGATATGAGAATCGCTTCCATCCACCAGGCCACACCGGCCATCACTATACGTTACAAGTTATTAAGTGGCGTAGGAAGACAATGTTAATATCTTTCGCTGATGAATGCAATCAGCTTATGGTCGGGCTTACATGTGGCAGACAGGTGTATAATGTGGTATATATACATACGCGAATGATAAGGGTTCGGGTATACCTGCATCAACTGGAAACACATACCACAGCAAACATAAGAGTCAGGAATCATTGAAACTAGCTGTAACGTTTTTCACAGTTTATTAACACCGCAACATTGACGTAGGGACAGCACACTTCACAGGTTACAGTTCACGGCAAATCATAACACATCATGTAAGCAAAATATCCATAGGTAATTGAATGCATAATCCAAAAATATATAATCATCGATGACAGTTCATTACAGATCATCAGACATCAGTAAGAAAATCCATACGACTCAGTTACTGGTATAAAAATTCCAAGCACGAAGGCTGTGTAGCACAGCAGCTCATAATCATGAACATCATGGCAAAATATCCATACAAGAAAGGGACTGTATACCTCACAGTTTACAATAATATAGCCTGGGTCAACATACTCCAAGGCCTGTATAACACGTCTCCAGGAAGAAAGAACATTCCCTAAATAATCTATCGAACTTCAAAAATCCGTCTTCGGAAATATGCATGTATTTAATGGCCTATAATCCATGGCCTGAAAATATCTTCAATCTCTATTAAATTCCCCTTTCACACAAGAAATATCCTGGGACACACTAGCAAAAATGGATCCCGTCCATTTTCAAGCTCTGCCAGAAAACTACTGTCACGAAAACATAGCAGCTGTTCAAAACAGCTCAGTAAAATTCATTTAAGCGCAAACCCGCAGCTTGAGATGTGAGCTGAATTCATCCGCCTTTCCCCCAAACACTAATACATAATTCTTTATCCTATCTGTAAACAAAGTAACAACTAGTCAGGTAACAGTTTAAACATTACTCCGCTTTCCACCATTCAACAAAGAAATACTCTCATCCCGCAAAGCGTGTTTACAAGCGTGTACCAAAAAATCTACCCGTACATACAAGTCTTTAACACTTAACTCCCCTTAATTAAATTATGACTTAACACTGTCCTTTTTTGGAGCCCTAATATTCTGGGTTTCCTGGCTGTCTATGATTTCTTCTTGACAAAATTAAAAGTCAGCGAAGTAGTCTTACAAAGATGTATGTTATAAGTTAAGCGAAATATTTGCCAATACACCCATGCTGCTTCGTTGTGGAAAGATCCAATCAGGATCAGTCTATCTTAGCATTTTCATGCCAAAAAACATCCTCGATGCGTCTGATTTTGAATGGGGTTTATCCCTCACCCTCTCATATAGAACCATACTTACAAGGCAAGATAAGATCTTGCCCTTTACAAGGTATTTTCAAACTCAATGACATTATAAGGTCTTGTCACTTCCGATGTTACTTCTCATGTTTTACAACTCACTGCATCACAGATCTATCGCTGATAATCTCCTCCAGGATGTTACTTTCTTGTAGTTGATTATTACAACGAAGTCAATCTGCCGGAAGTGTTGCGTCACTTTCCGTACATTAATCTTTAACAAGATTTTCATCTTCCGACATTCCAGTGAAATCGGCCACGTATCAGCGGTTATTACCTACCTTCCTTCGACAGACCTTGGTGTTTTCCCAATGCCGACTGCCGGTGTTTGTTCAATCAACCCGTCTCGCTACTCACAGACACCTTTTCTGTCTGGCCATAAGTTGTTTCATATCTAGTGTGCAAACAACTTCACCTTTCACATATAGAAGTCAATGTTACTTCAAAAACAGGTTAAGCGGTCAGGTAAAAGATAGGCAGTGACAAGGTATGATAAGATAATCTCGATCGATGAAAGCGTGAACAATAAACAAATGAAGAATTGTCGATAGAAGGAATTGTCGAGTAAGTACGGACGGAGAGAACTGAAGCCAGAAAAAGAGAACGGATGATTTCATCACAATACACGAGCAGATGTGACATCAGATCACCATCTTCTGATAGCCAAAATAAAGATGAAACTCAAGAGATATGCAACATCACATATCTATAATCAACAGTTTAATTTAGGTCATCTATGAAACTAAGAAACAAGAGATCAATTTCGGTCACAACATCAAACAAATACCAAGTGCTGTAACAGCTGGAAGATGTAGCGAATACAGAAGACCTCTGGCAGCAAAGCAAAACTATAGGAAATTAGACATGTGAAGAAATACTTGGTTAAAAAAAAAACCCGCCAGCACAAAGCATTGATAACAACGTAAATCATCAATAAGATAAAAGATAGAAAAACTCTAGAAAGCATATTAAAAAAGAAGCAACACCAGAAGTTTCACAAGGCTCAAGAAGTGTTCACAGAAGCAAACAAAGAAGTAAGAAGAAGCAAAAAAACAAGAGAAAATATATTAAAGAGTTAGCAAATGAGGTAGATCATGCCGCTGCCAAAGGAAATATGAGAAAGCTGTTTAACAGGACAAAGAATATAACAGGGAAATGCAAGCAAGCAAATGACCTCCTCAAAGACAAGAATATAAAGCTGCTTAGCAACATACAAGAGCAAATAAAGAAGTGGACGGAACATTTTCAGGACCTTATGAATACAGTACCACAAAATCCCCCAACAGAAGGAGAGCTATAAATCCACTGTGAAATACCAACAGAGGCAGAAATAAAGAAAGCATAAAGCTTCTAAGACAGTGGTCGGCAACAGGTCGATTTTGATGTACTGGTAGATCCTATGGAATCATTGCATAGATCTCTAAGTAGCATCTGTGATAGATTAAAGGAGTCCATAGATAGTGTGACGAGTTGACACATAATTTATTCTGTCAATTTCGTCCGTAAAGAAACGCCCATTCTTGTCTCTAAATTTAGTAACTTCCCCCCTCCTCTATTTTTGGGCTATTTCTGTGTAAGAACTTTGATTTCTATCGCTAATCTTATTAAGCACCTCACACTTCCATTTCATTCACCTTTTCACTACACGTCAGCGATGATAACTTTTTTTAAATCATTTTCTTGGTGTTTAGCTTTGTAGATCTTTGTGGTCACACCATTTAACTCATTTGCAATTCCCCTGGGCTCGTTCTGTGACGCAATTTTTCCCTAGCAGACGAAAACGCGCCAGGCCTCCTGGGCGGATAACCTTAGATCCCAGTCCCCCTTTGGTTTCATCTACGTTGATCCGAGTGATGGCTAGTAAAAACTGCGTCCTTCTTGTTCTGGGGAATAAGGAGGGAAAGGTCTTTTCATCTTCATGTAACTTGACACGATCTCGTTTCCTAAAGTCTTTGTCACCGGTCTAAACCCCGCTGGTCTGTGCTGGTGTTCAACACAGATGTTATCGGGTTACGTGTATACACCTTACACATACCGGGACTCCCAAATTCACTAATTATAGTGCGTTTCAAAAAGGTCGGTCGACGTTTGTCGCGAAGTGTTTTGAGGAGAAAGGACAGCTTGGATGGAATGGAAGAATAAAGATAATAATGTCTTACTGATAGCTTCCGAGTTTGAAGAAACTGCCTCTCCTCGGGAAATAGTGTACTAGAAATCCTTAATACAAAGAGAGTTCTGGTAACTAAACAGGATATTTTCTGGACGATAAATTCTTTCTCAGGAATCCTACAAAAGGACTGTGTAAAGCACATAAGGTTGAGAAAGAAATTTGGTGTCCAGCCACATTTAAAATATCCCGACCCAATAGAAGTTAATTGAATTAAGGCTGAGCCCCGAGGGTGTAGATTTATATTTAAAACAAAATACAACCCAAATAAAGTTAACAAGAAAAATAACAACAGACGCTGTTATGTTAAATTGGATAAAAGGGTATAGATTCTCACATTTCTTTATATACATATAAATATGAAAAAAGAGTTTAGCTCTATTGTTAAGAGAAAAAAAAACTAGTTTGTCATCATATGGACAGTAGATCTCTTCTATGGTAGTTTTGCTGGTAGGTGTTAATACTCATCTCCTCAAGGACTGTAGTAGCTGCGGAGATGATTTGTGTTCGGACTCTCTTGGTCTTGTATGCCCCAGCACTTTGGTCTCATAACAGTTAATGGGTTCAGAGGGTATCAGAGTTTGCTTCCCTGGACTCAGTGCACATCACAGATAAGGATGGGGTAAGTCACCTCAGCTGAATACCTCTTCTGTTTATGGGATGTGTGGTATGGAATGGGTTACTGGTTGATAGGATATGGTGGGTAAGGGTAATCGTTGGTACCGTGGACTCGTACCCTGGTTTGTACCCTGGACCTGTAACCTGGTTTAGGTAACTTGTAACCGCAACCTGGGGTAGTACCTTGTAACCGCAACCTGGGTGGACTGGAAACAATTGAAGTACCGTTAGTGGTTTTCAAGAGCAATCATCTCCTAAGTCTGATGGCCGGTAAGCGTCCATCAAAAATTACATTTAACACAATGCTAACTATCATTAAGTAACAGTGTGTTATCTATTGTCTATGACTCCTTCTTAACTGACATTATAGCGCAACTTGAGTTCTCAGTCTTTATCTGGCAGTCTGCTTATTTACAGCAGTGGTTTTCTCCATGTGTGCAATGTGTTTCACAAAAGTGAGGTATGGGGCTGGGGTCATCAAATGGTTGAGAACCACTGGTTCACCTAGTGCCCATAGAGCAGTATTTTAATTCTGGGGTCACTGTCAACAATGGTTTGAGAACCACTGGGTAATAGTTTTCTTCTTCTTCTTCCTCGTTCGCCCTGAAAAGGACGGTGGTTGCGTTGTGTCTGTTTACGTCGTAGCTGTGATATCTGCACCTTTCGGTCGACACATCCGACTTCAGCACGGCATATTTTAGGGACCGGGTTTGCCTTCCCATTGCGATCCGTACTCCCTCAGCCAGACTGCACTGCTGCAGACTGTTTCCAGGACCACCACGTGGCGGTGGAGTACGGTCTTGACCAGCTCTGGTTCGCTGATCCTGATGCAAGCAGACAAGCTATGGGTCGCTGACTGCATTCACTATTGCTGCATCTTTGGGTCCCTAGGATAATAGTTTCATATGCTGCTTTAGCCTGTTGGGGTGTCATTGCTGCCAAGGTCTGAGAACCAATGATTTACATTCTTGATACTGGAGCAGTAAATCATGTGGAGGGTAGTCATGGTCTCAAGGCTTGAGAACTGCTGACTTGCATTTTGTCAGTCAAGTGTTAAATTCATTAAATAGTTAAATACTTGTAAACATTCTTAAAGTCCTGGTTCCTGTAGAAAATAACATTCATATAACTGATAACAGCATAGTTCTTCAATCATCAGACATGGTATGTGCATAAGATTTCATTAAATACATATAAAGAACATTCCATGATGCAAACACTAATGTCCCATATTTCACAAAGGGAAAAGAAGGGATTGAGAACACTTGTATCAAGTTTGTAGTCTTGACAGAGAACACTGAAGCCTTATAAGAAATAGAAAATAGAAGGACCACTAATACACTTCTGGTTTGCTTGGGTCAATATGCAAATCTCAAAGTAACAACAATAATATACATCAATTATTTTAACCCTGTCTTATTTCTGCCAGGCTGTGAGATAAAGATCAGGAGTTAATTAGGTATATGACCTCAGCAAACTCATACATTAGTTTGAGTGATCTGTAATTATGCAAATAACAATTAGTGTCACTGAAATTGGAAATACTTTTAAAACTTTGTTTTAAAAAAAGTTACTGCAATAGTAAGATGTGGATAAACGTATGATTATTCGTGTTATAAAATCATCAGTATTAGATTCTGCTTACTTCGCTCAACTGAATTCACTACGGATATTTGCAACAAAAAAAGGCCCACTTGGGCCCAGAGTCTGTCTGCTCCGAATGATGGTTAGCGTTCTAATGCTTAAAATTCCCTCCCAATTCCAGGATGAGGTTCCCGGGCAGGGGTGGGCTGTGTCTTGGGTGGCATTGGTGCAAATTCATCTTGGTAACAGGGATAGCAAGTTAACTTCATTTAAACTGCCCCTAGCATCCACTCTGTACGTGTTTGCAGTGCCAGGCAGGGTTTCTGCCCCTTTCTTGATTTACGTCCAGTTCGTGACTTCGGACTAGTCGTAGGACTGATTTTCACCTTTTCAAGTGGAAAGACTTAGGCTGGCCAAGGGAATAATGTATTACCATTTGCCATGAGAATCAGCTAGCGAAGATTGTGAAAGAGAGGGGGACTTTTTCATTATAAGAATGAAAAAGATATGTGAAGGGAATTTGTTACAATCTAGCGAGAGATTTTTTGTAGAGGAAAAAAATAATGGACAGAAGAAAAAGTCGGTGAGAAGTCGTTACACGACATAAGCCCCCTTTTGAAAGTTCGGCCAACGGCCAACTAAGTTCGAGCCGACTCTTCTCTTATGTCAGACACTACATTCATGTATCGTGTCCTCCTTTTCTTCAATCCAAATATTTCATCTTTTTCCTCTCTTTTTATTTATTTTTTTTTTTCGTACGCCCGCTAATACTCGAGGAGAAATCTCAGGTTATTATTAATGTCTAACCTGACATTGATTTTACGTGAGTATCCCTTTTTCTTGTACAGAGACAGGTGTCCCTCGCCATTCAGGCAGATACTCTCCGATTTCGGAGGTACCCATTAGAGCTGGGTCGGCTCAGGAGCCGCCAATCTCTGGTCGACGACACTCCTTCAAATGTCCTCGCCAGGTCTCGAGTTAATCCAGTCCAATTCCCGGTCGACGAAAAATCCTCAAATGCCGTCGCCCGGGTTTGATCCTGAATCACCCGGTCGCCAGAGCGGTGTTGTAACCACTACGCTAGTGCGGCTCCATTTTCCTCTATCAAACGGCATGCCTGTAATCCACACATGGCTATCCGTTTCCTCTTCAATAAGTAGTTGAGGTGGGTTGAGCAAGCCTGCTCGCAAAAATATCCCCCTCTTCTTTTCTCCGTTATGGATCCTCCATTGAAGCTTGCCTCCTGGCAAAGAGCTTGCCCTAAAGCCTACACTCTGCTTACAATTGGATCTATAGCAAATAGTTTTGCGTGATGAGGTTACCAGCCTCATACACAACCTTATTTTAGTCATATTGCCTGACCTGCCTAAGGACACATACCTATCTCCCCAGGTATGAGAGCGTGTATGATCCTCTATCGCTGTTTCTCCAGTGACAGAGAACGATAAGTCTGGCAGTTGTTCCTGCCCACCAGGTACCAAGGAAATTTGGACCCGCTTCACTTTCTGATCCCAGAGAGTGGGTGAGGTTATCGGAACTGAGTGAAGACTAAGTGCTTGAGGGTCATGTTCCTCTTTAGCCGTTTCTCCCGTGTTAAAGGAAGATATTCCTGAAACATGTTTCATCCCACCAGGTACCAAGGAAATTTGGACCCGCTTCACTTTCTGATCCCAGAGAGTGGGTGAGGTTATCGAAACTGAGTGAAGTCTTAGTACTTGGGGGTCCTGTTCCTCTACAGCCGCTTCTCCCATGTTAAAGGGAGGTATTTCTGAAACATGTTTCATTCCACCAGGTACCAAGAAACTTTGGCCCGGCTTCACTTTCTGCACGCAGAGAGTGGGTGAGACTATCAAAACTGGTTCAGAATTAAGTGCACTGGGGTGGTCATCCCCTTTGCGCTCTTCCAACTTTTCAGTGAAAATATTGGAAGAAGAGTGAAGCATTGGAGTCTCCATAGCCTGTTCAGTCACGCCATCTCTGGATCGTGCTGAGTCTTCTAAGATGATATATTTCCTTCCTTGAGGTATGGGGTAAATTCATTCATCCAATATTGCGGCCTTTACTTTGCCGTTAACAAAGTTCGACCTAACTTCTACATAAGCTAAAGGCAAAATCATCCTTCTGTTGTTTATCATGGGTGCTGTTACCTCAACATCCTCTTCGGTGATTTGATCAAGGTCAACGACAGAGGCTGAGACAAGGGCATCACACCCAAGACCTTGATAATACAAACAGGTGATTTCTTCTCCATTTACTGTGGCAGTCTCCACATTTTGAGAATCCATGTATCCACTCTGGGCCTTCGTCAAGTTCCCATCCATGGTAGGGACCTTAGCTTTGTTTGAAGTCTGTGGGATTGGGTCTCGGCGCCTACAGTCTAACTGATGTAGGGTGGCCGAAAGGTGATGTTCAAGAACATCCCTTTCCTTCAAATAGGGTTGCATAATCCTTTTCCGTTGAGTGATCCTATTTGGTTGAGCGATCCTATTTACCAGGTTTTTGGTGCGGTTGTTTTCAGTATGCCTGTTGTGAGTTTTTGCTGAGGTTGAGGAAGGTCTCTTCAGATTATTAGCACAGCTGTGCTTAATCTTGTTTTCATGATAGTCTAGATGTCTCCGTTTAGATATTCTAGCCTCTGCTCTGTCTGAGACGGAATTCTGAGACATAGACTTGGTTTCATGTGGTGCAGTTATATTTACCACTGAAGATGGTGATGCAACTGGCAAAGGAGTGGCATGATGAGTATTCCTAGATTCCAGTTTATCTCTGAATTCCATTTTTGTAGGTTAAAACTGAGTTTCCATTTCTTCCTTACACTGGAGGGATTTTTCTTCTCTTTGACTCTCATATTCCACATTCTCTTCCTTGCACTTTGCTCTCCATTCCTTCCTTTTCGCTTCTCTCATCCTGCATTTTTCCATCTTTTGTGAAACAAAAGTATCCAGTTCTTCTTCGGAGAGTTCACACTCAATGGCTAACTCTGTCCAGAATGTTCTCCACTCATTCAACTCTACAGATTCTTCCATTATATCCGTAGTGGTTCGATGAGCGAGTATGAGATCTCTAACTCACAAACAATAATTAAGGCAAAAATACTTTCTATAGTCTTAACTTAACTAAAGTATTACAAAACTATATATTATATCAAATCAGCCTTATATAACCATCAAATTAAAAATTAGTTAACAATAGGTAACTAATTACCAGCAGTACCACAAAGAAGAGTTCTCATAACACAAGTTAAAATCTGTTTTTCTTGAAAAATTTATATGCATTTAAGTCTAGGGTAGTTTATATGTCCCCTCTTTAATCTAATCCTAGACTTGGACACCAATAAGTGACACATACCTACAGCAGTAGTGGTCTAGGAAAGATAAAGAGTTTTCATATCTCAGACAAGTGTCTAAATATGAAATAAGAGTTTATCCCGGACACAAGCGTCCCACTTGACGCGAAGTGTTTTGAGGAGAAAGGACAGCTTAGATGGAATGGAAAAATAAAGATAATAATGTCTTACTGATAGCTTCCGAGTTTGAAGAAACTGCCTCTCCTCGGGAAATAGTGTACTAGAAATCCTTACAAAAAAGAGAGTTCTGGTAACTAAACAGGATATTTTCTGGACGATAAACTCTTCCTCATGAAGCCTACAAAAGGACTGTGTAAAGCACATAAGGTTGAGAAAGAGATTTGGTGTACAGCCACATTTAAAATATCCCGACCCAATAGAAGTTAATTGAATTAAGGCTGAGCCCCGAGGGTGTAGATTTATATTTAAAACAAAATACAACCCAAATAAAGTTAACAAGAAAAATAACAACAGACGCTGTTATGTTAAATTGGATAAAAGGGTATAGATTCTCACATTTCTTTATATACATATAAATATGAAAAAAGAGTTTAGCTCTACTGTTAAGAAAAAAAAAACAACTAGTTTATCATCATATGGACAGTAGATCTCTTCTATGGTAGTTTTGCTGGTATGTGTTAATACTCATCTCCTCAAGGACTGTAGTAGCTGCGGAGATGATTTGTGTTCGGACTCTCTTGGTTTTGTATGCTCCAGCACTTTGGTCTCATAACAGTTAATGGGTTCAGAGGGTGTCAGAGTTTGCTTCCCTGGACTCAGTGCACATCACAGATAAGGATGGGGTAAGTCACCTCTGCTGAATACTTCTTCTGTTTATGGGATGTGTGGTATGGAATGGGTTACTGGTTGATAGGATATGGTGGGTAGGGGTAATCGTTGGTACCGTGGACTCGTACCCTGGTTTGTACCCTGGACCTGTAATCTGGTTTAGGTACCTTGTAACCGCAACCTGGGTTAGTACCTTGTAACCGCAACCTGGGTGGACTGGAAACGATTGAAGTACCGTTAGTGGATTTCAAGAGCAATCATCTCCTAAGTCTGCTGGCCGGTAAGCATCCATCAGAAATTATATTTAACACAATGCTAACTATAATTAAGTAACAGTGTGTTATCTATTATCTATGACTCCTTCTTAACTGACATTATAGCGCAACTTGAGTTCTCAGTCTCTATCTGGCTGTCTTCTTATTTACAGCAGTGGTTTTCTCCATGTGTGCAATGTGTTTCACAACTGTGAGGTAAGGGGCTGGGATCATCAAATGGTTGAGAATCACTGGTTCACCTAGTGCCCATAGAGCAGTATTTTAATTCTGGGGTCACTGTCAACAATGGTTTGAGAACCACCGGGTAATAGTTTCATATGCTGCTTTAGCCTGTTGGGGTGTCATTGCTGCCAAGGTCTGAGAACCAATGATTTACATTTTTGATACTGGAGCAGTAAATCATGTGGAGGGTAGTCATGGTCTTAGGGCTTGAGAACTGCTGACTTGCATTTTGTCAGTCAAGTGTTAAATTCATTAAATAGTTAAATACTTGTAAACATTCTTAAAGTCTTGGTTCCTGTAGAAAATAACATTCATATAACTGATAACAGCATAGTTCTTCAATCATCAAACATGGTATGTGCATAAGATTTCATTAAATACATATAAAGAACATTCCATGATGCAAAAATTAATGTCCCATATTTCACAAAGGGAAAAGAAGGGATTGAGAACACTTGTATCAAGTATGTCGTCTTGACAGAGAACACTGAAGCCTTATAAGAAATAGAAAATAGAAGGACCACTAATACACTTCTGGTTTGCTTGGGTCAATATGCAAATCTCAAAGTAACAACAATAATATACATCAATTATTTTAACCCTGTCTTATTTCTGCCAGGCTGTGAGATAAAGATCAGGAGTTAATTAGGTATATGACCTCAGCAAACTCATACATTAGTTTGAGTGATCTGTAATTATGCAAATAACAATTAGTGTCACTGAAATTGGAAATACATTTAAAACTTTGTTTTAAAAAAAGTTACTGCAATAGTAAGATGTGGATAAACGTATGATTATTCGTGTTATAAAATCATCAGTATTAGATTCTGCTTACTTCGCTCAACTGAATTCACTACGGATATTTGCAACAAAAAAAGGCCCACTTGGGCCCAGAGTCTGTCTGCTCCGAATGATGGTTAGCGTTCTAATGCTTAAAATTCCCTCCCAATTCCAGGATGAGGTTCCCGGGCAGGGGTGGGTGTCGTAAATTTATTTTGAGAGAAAAGAGTCGTAGAAATAGTGGTCCGGTTTAGAGTGGAAAATGATGATGGAAAGCTCAGTGATAGAAAATGTAGAGATTTAATAGTTACTTCGCAGCGTGCTGGAGGAGAGTAAAGACAGACTTATTTACGACAAATCGTGCCTCTCAATCTTCTCTTTCACTCTCCTGGTCAAACAATTATTTGCCAGTTTTCCAGACTCGCATCTGCGCGCTCACCGATTTGGTGTTTTCAAACACACACACGACGTTGATACAAACTATATTAAACGAATAGGGGAAATGTTGGGCTTTGGGTATATCCAACACACAGAACTAAATGAGTTTAGGTGATTTTATTCACTTTAAACATCAATCACTAAAAATATCAGATATTACATAAATTATCATAAGTACACAAAATGCAAATAACAAGTTTGGGAGGGGGTGAAGAAGATTGGTATCGACTAAGCCCTTCCCGCTCATTAGACAAAGACAAACCCAGTCCAGAGATAGATAATATCAGGAACACGGGTACGTTAACCTAACAGTAAAGTTAATTACTCTGAAAGAGGTGTTACCAAGTTAGGTATAAGTGATAGAAAAAAAAACCTGTTCTTCCCAGCTGTTCTTCCCTTTACTAAGCAAATGGAAAGGAGGTGGTTTTAAACAGAGTTAACAAATTATCAACTATCCCACTTAAAGGAACAATGTAGGGTATACAGAAAAGATATATGTTACCAGGTAAGCAAGTTAACAAAATGGTCACACAAAAGAATTAATTTCCTGTCATTCATACACGCGCTAGCAAAGGCCTTCACTCATCTTGCTCTCACTTACCGATTGTGAAAAAATCTTGCACTCCATAGAATAACACAACAGCAGTTACACCTCAACTAAATGTATGAGTGTTTGTTCAAGTTCTAGCCCCAGATTATCGGGTAGGCGGTCAACACATAAAAGGGTCCCGTAATCGCTGGAAAATGAATCTGTAGTTGTGTCTCTTTTCTTAATAACAGTTTCTATGGGAGGGCACGGTCTCTGATACCGGGGTGAGGATGGTGTGGTCTATTTGACTATGCCGCTGATAATAAAATTCTTACGCGTGCTGGTACACTTTATCCGTGAGGTATGGTTTAAGTCCAGTGAGAAAACTAGTCACATCACTGTTCAGGAAATTATGAATTATCTCTCTGTGTCAGTAAACTAACAAAGCTCGGGCCAGTGTTCTTCTTCCCGTTACGACTTAAGTTGTTTGATGGTGCGTTAAATTTGTCTTTGGGTGTGCTTTCTTTGCTATAAGTTAGATAGCGGAATTCCGAACATAGAATCGCCTCAAAGATTAAAAATTTACACAGTCTCAACAAGTTCTGCGTCAGGGGAACTCTACACACTGTTTATGCTTTGCTTTGCTTAGATTGATTTCTTTATTGCTTTCTTAATGCTGGGATCGCACAGGTTACGATCACTCGCTTTGCACAGAATTAGAAATCACTGCAAATATATATAAAATCCAGGGGAAAATCTATAACAAGATTTCAATAAAGCTAGTGCTTCTGTAAAGGTCTGACCAGCGAGTGATAACGTGTCTAGTTCTACATGGTCTATTTAGCTAAAATGAAATGTAAGTTGAGTGGGACATGATAAACTTGACAACTTATTTGATCTCACGAACTTTTGGGGATCTGACCGCCAAATCAAGAGAAGAAGCCGCCCCCTGGTCTTCGTATCCGCTCGCTGCTGCCCGTTTCGCTTTCCCCCGTTCGCTCGGTTCCTCGATTGACACCGAGACGCGAAATTAGCGGCAAGCAACTGCGTCTCGTATCAGGGAAAACTACTGTCTTTGATAGCGCCGATAGTCTCCCCTAAGATCCCTCGGTCTGTCTCTTTGATCTCGTCGCTGTATCCTACATGAGTCCCGGTGGAATGCGTTCTGGCAAACGAAAAGTTACAACAAATGTTCAGGGGTTCTAATGTTATGAAAAGCTAAAGGTCCCTTTAAATCATCCATCATATCAGGGAAAATTCACTAGTCAAACTAGACGTACGTCACAATCGTCCCCACTTTTAGACATGAAACCATTTTTCATGTTTTCATTTTTGACAATGGAGGTGACCTGATTGGTGATTTTAGGATGAGTGGTATCTTCAGTTTGCTCTTCTTCCTCTGTAGACCAGTTTCTACTCAGAAAATCAGCCCCGACATTCTGTTTTCCCGGAATATATTCCACTTTGAAAGAATAGACGCTTAGAAGGAGGGCCCAACGCATGATCCTAGCGTTAAATTCTTTATTGGCACCAAGAAATGCTAACGGAGCGTGGTCTGTTTGCACCGTGAACGATGTACCATAAAGAAACTCATGATGGCGTCTGATACCGTCAATCAGAGCAAGACATTCCCTTTCAAATACGCTGTAGTTCCGTTCCGCTTTATTTAATTTCCGACTGCCATAGGCAACTGGAAATAGCATGTTCAGGTCACTGTCATCGGCTTGAAGCAGTGTTGACCCGATGCCCTGACCTGACGCGTCGACTCTCAGTACAAAAGGTTTCTTGAGGTCAGGCAACCTCAAAATGGGGTATGCAGACAACTGTCCTTTCAAAGTGCTATACGCGTGTTCGCACTTTTGATCCCATATGACCTTATCAGGACAACCTTTCTTTGTGAGGTCAGTCAGAGGTGCCGTCAGTCCGTTGAAGTTCTGGATGTACTTCTGATAGTATGCACATAGCGATATGAAGGAACGTACGTCTTTCTTCGTTCGGGGTCTTTTTGCTGCCACTATTTTCTCCACGTTCTTCTTAATAGGCCAACTGCATCCGTGAGAAATAGTGTGCCCCAGGAAGTCTAACTGTTCAAACCCGATGAGACATTTGCTAGGTCTGGCTGTGAGACCCGTTTCCTGTAGTCTCCTGAGGAGCATAGCAACCGTAGCAATATGTTCTTCATAGGTTTCCGATGCAATTAAGATGTCATCCATGAAATTATGGATATGGGGACTTTGCAAAGGTTGTAGAAGCTTCCTCATCATCCTGGTGAACACTCCTGGTGCATTATGCAAACCGAACGGCATCACGTTAAATGTGTAATGTCCTTCACTAGTGCTGAAAGCTAACAAAGGTTTAATTTCCTCCTTGACTGGTATTTGATAATAACCTTTACTGAGGTCAATCTTGGAGAAGATCTTAGCTTTGCTGAGCTTGGTGAACAACTCAGAAACAGTTTGGAGAGGTTCGGGCTGGAATTCCGTTACAGCGTTTAGCAACCTGTAATCAATGCACAGCCGAACTTCCTTATTGGGCTTCTGCAACAGCACTACACTCGAGCTGTAAGGAGATGTAGACTCACTGATAATTCCTGCCTGACGCAGCTTGTCTATTTCTCCGCGAAGTGCATCAGCTTTAGCGTACGGGATGGGGTAAACTCTGGTTTGAACAGGGGTCTCGTTTGTTAATTTCATATCAAATTCAATGAGATTTGTTCGACCAGGTACATCCGTTAAAACTGCACTGTACTGTTTTAGTAGAGCCCTAGTTTCTGTTTGTTGTTCTGGTGAGAGATTGTCGCCGAACTTGACATCTTTAAAGGATTCTGTGGGTTGCAGTGGATACTCCATGCAACCATCATCATCTTCCTCGTCTTCCGTTGCTATGGCGACAGCCAGGAGATGCTCGGAGGATGGCACCGGTCTTTCCAAATATTTCTTTAGCAGATTTATGTGGAAGACCTTCTCCTTTCCTTTGATGGAGATCTTGTAGTTGGTACGTGAGATCTTTTTAAGGACGGTAAACGGTCCTTGCCATCCGATGCGAAGTTTATTGCTTCCGGTTGGAAGTAGCAATAGGACTTTCTCCCCTGGTTGTAGTTCTCTCTCTTTTGCAGCTTTGTTGTATCTTTTAGTAATTTTAGCGCGGACTTTCTTAAGGTTGGTAGTAGCTAGATCCCATCCTAGCTTTAGCCTTTCCTTAAGCTCAGATACATACTTGCTTGCAGAGACGACTGTCTCGTCAGCCTTCTGGTCTGTCAGGGACCGAAGTAAGGCTTCTAGTGGCCCCTTAATAGGTCTGCCAAATAAAAGTGTAGCTGGCGCAAAACCCGTAGACGCTTGGGGTACCTCTCGGTAGGCGAATAAGGCAGCCGATATATATTGGTCCCAGTCTTCCGGTTTCTCCTGACCCAGCTTACGTAACATCATGGTGAGGGTACCGTTAAAACGTTCCACGAGCCCATTTCCGGCCGGATGGTAGGGACTTGTGTGGATATGTTTGGCCCTCAAGATCTTAAAGATCTCCTCCATTAACAGGCTACGGAATTGGGATCCATTGTCCGTCAAAACTTGTTGAGGGAATCCCAACCGTGTAAAAATTTGCACAAGGGCTTCTGCGACATGCTTGGAATTAGTGCATGGTAGCGGTAGCGGTACGGCTTCGGCCCACATAGTGCAAGTGTCAACTAAGGTCAGGATGAACCTGTTCCTTCTTTTGGTCTTTTCCAGAGGACCAATAATGTCGACAGCAACCCGTTCAAATGGAGTCCCTACTATTGGCATTTGCCCCATAGGTACTGGGGGTGTCAAGTGCTTGGGTGCTACCCGTTGGCACTGGGCGCAGGATTTCACGTACCTGACAATGTCAGAGTTCATTCCTGGCCACCAATAGTGGTTTTTTTATTCGCTGAATAGTGGCGTTTTGTCCCATGTGTCCGCTAAAGGGAAGAGAGTGCCCCATTTCTAAGATCTGGTTTCTGTATTGCGTCGGTACTAGGAGCTGGTTATTCCCCGTGTCCGGGTTGCCCGTTCTACGATACAATACACCATCCTTAGAAAAGATGTCTCCGTTGTGTCTGGGGTCCTTAGCCATGGGCAGTTTTTTTAAAGCAGGGCGCCAGAGTAGGGTCCTTTTGTTGCGCCTCCTTCAGTTCATTCGGCAACAAGTTTGGCGCAGGCTCCCTCTCCTTCTTGGCTTGCCCTCTTGTGGTTACCGCTGCCACAATCGGCTCCTTAGTTCTCCCAATGAACACATATCTACATCCCAGGATAACTGGGTAGATCGGATCATCCATTATGGCCGCTTTAATAACTCCTCTGACAAAGTCAGAGTGTATTTCTACCAGTGCGATAGGAAGCGTCCTGGGTGCATCACTCCTGAAAACTCCACTAAGTTTGACGGTTTCCTCTGTCTCCTGACCGGGTTTGACTAGGTGCCTAGCGACAATACAATCAAAACTTAATCCAGTGTCAAAAAGACAAGTAGTAGAGGTACCGTTCAAAATTACAGTTCCTCGAGTTGAGGGTCGGTCCCCCTCAGGTTGAGAATCACTGACATTGACTCTACCTTTCGAGGCTGTATGCAAACATCCAATGCGGTTTGCACCGGTTTGTTTGCCCTGATCAGACGTTCCTGGTGTAGGGGTCTTCCCTTTTCCTTGACCTTGGTGGCCGCGCTGCCACGTAGGCTTGTTGGGTTGATCAGAATTTTTGTTGGGGGGGTATCGGGTTTTGTAGAATTTCGATTTTTCCTGGGGAGGTTTCTGGGTATTGTTATCTCGTTGGTTATAATGTTGAGAGGAAGTGGAAGAATAGGATGCCTGTTCTAGATTCTGTTTTCGAGATGGCTCATCGGTGGGTTTACGTTTAGTGCTGGGAAGTTCGGCCCTTGCATTGCTATAGCGTTCGGCTTTATTGAGTATGTCTTCAAGCCTGACTGCCCCCTGTTCCGCCAAAAATCTACGTGTTTCATTCGACAAAGTGGATTTTATCTGCTCCACAAGAACAAGTTCGAGGAGTCCCTCATATGAAAGAGGTAGGTCAGATAATTCAATGCACTTTGTCAGATAACTCGTGAGACGTGAAGAGAACTGGGGAAATGTTTCCGTGCTCTCTTTTCGGCTGTTTCTGAACAACTGCAGAAACTTTCGGACAGTCATCTCAAACTGCTGTAGTAAGGCTTTTTTCAACATGTCGTAATCATGTTGATTCGGTCCCAGCTTTGTGTACACGTCATAAGCATTGCCTTTCAGTGACGTTGAAAGTTTGAGCGCCCAGCGGGTACTCTCTAACCCATAAAGATTCGCGAGTCTCTCGAATTTTTCTAGGTAGCTGTCAATTTTTTCGTTAGGGCTAGGAAAAGATTCTAAAGAAAACGACATAGCAGTTAATTGGGCAGATTGAGTACTGGAGAGGTCCATTGATTGAGACTGGGGCGAAGACGGCTCTCCGTTAGTCGAAGTAGAGGCGCCCCAACTCTCTAGAGCCTTAAGCGCCAGTTGATGCTGTCTTTCCTTGTCTCTCTCTCTCTCTCTCTCTGCGAGTTTCCATCTCTGCTTCAATTTTCTTCTGTTCCAAAAGACGTTCTTCCGCTTCTTTCTTATCTGCCCTCTCCTGGGCTTCTCTCCTCTCTGTTCTTTCTTTCTCTTCCTTCCTCTCAGCTTCTGCTCTCTGTTGCTCCGCCTTCCTCTCAGCTTCGGCTCTCTGTTGCTCCGCGTCATATATTTCCAATTCCTGGTTAATAAACGCGGTTGCAGCTTCTGCATCTAATCCTGCCTCTTTCGCTTCCAGCCTCAAGATGGACCTCATCTTTATCCTCTCTGCCATTGTTAAAGAATAAGATGAAGTATGCTTAGAGAACTAGTAAGAAGAAACGCGAAAGGGAGGAACTCTGAACCACTACGAGAAAAAAACACAAGTACAAATTTACCTGTGTTACCTCCTACCTGTACTGTGCAAACTTATCGCTGCTATTATCTGGCAATTAAGGCTCTAAACGCAAGCGACTATGCCACTAAATGGTAAGTTACACTGGAAAAGAATCTACTTTTACTAACAGTCGAGAAAAATTTATATTAAAACAATTTAAAAGAAAAAAAAATTTTCCCTAAATTTTTAATCTCTGACAACAAACTCCGTCCCTAAAGTCAATTATTGAGATGAGACGTTGTTAACTTAATTTTTCAAAATCAGAACAATCCGTCTTTAGCTAAGCTCAACTCTTTTTGACTTCAAAAACCTTTGTGACTGCAAAACAATCACGCAATCCCAGCAACTCTTATAAAGAAAGCAATTGAATTATCTCCGCCAGAGGATAATAAAATAGCCAATATATTTGTTTATCTGTACTTTCTACTGCTGTGGAGAGAAAACAACCTGTAAATATGCTGTGTGGACAACCCAAATACTTAAAGAACGTTTGTCTAGGGGTGTAATTATTTATTTATTTCCCTAATTCACAAAGACAAATCATTCACACTCTACCTAGTTAGACCCAAAATAATCAGACTCAAAATATCTTTATCCCGGCTATGCGATTGCCTCAAATGTAGCTCAAGATCCCAGAACCAGCCCACAAATATGTGTGCATCAAATGTATCTCAAAATTATCCCAGACGAGCCGGCCAAATATTGTCGTAAATTTATTTTGAGAGAAAAGAGTCGTAGAAATAGTGGTCCGGTTTAGAGTGGAAAATGATGATGGAAAGCTCAGTGATAGAAAATGTAGAGATTTAATAGTTACTTCACAGCGTGCTGGAGGAGAGTAAAGACAGACTTATTTACGACAAATCGTGTCTCTCAATCTTCTCTTTCACTCTCCTGGTCAAACAATTATTTGCCAGTTTTCCAGACTCGCATCTGCGCGCTCACCGATTTGGTGTTTTTCAAACACACACACGACGTTGATACAAACTATATTAAACGAATAGGGGAAATGTTGGGCTTTGGGTATATCCAACACACAGAACTAAATGAGTTTAGGTGATTTTATTCACTTTAAACATCAATCACTAAAAATATCAGATATTACATAAATTATCATAAGTACACAAATGCAAATAACAAGTTTGGGAGGGGGTGAAGAAGATTGGTATCGACTAAGCCCTTCCCGCTCATTAGACAAAGACAAACCCAGTCTAGAGATAGATAATATCAGGAACACGGGTACGTTAACCTAACAGTAAAGTTAATTACTCTGAAAGAGGTGTTACCAAGTTAGGTATAAGTGATAAAAAAAAAACCTGTTCTTCCCAGCTGTTCTTCCCTTTACTAAGCAAATGGAAAGGAGGTGGTTTTAAACAGAGTTAACAAATTATCAACTATCCCACTTAAAGGAACAATGTAGGGTATACAGAAAAGATATATGTTACCAGGTAAGCAAGTTAACAAAATGGTCACACAAAAGAATTAATTTCCTGTCATTCATACACGCGCTAGCAAAGGCCTTCACTCATCTTGCTCTCACTTACCGATTGTGAAAAAATCTTGCACTCCATAGAATAACACAACAGCAGTTACACCTCAACTAAATGTATGAGTGTTTGTTCAAGTTCTAGCCCCAGATTATCGGGTAGGCGGTCAACACATAAAAGGGTCCCGTAATCGCTGGAAAATGAATCTGTAGTTGTGTCTCTTTTCTTAATAACAGTTTCTATGGGAGGGCACGGTCTCTGATACCGGGGTGAGGATGGTGTGGTCTATTTGACTATGCCGCTGATAATAAAATTCTTACGCGTGCTGGTACACTTTATCCGTGAGGTATGGTTTAAGTCCAGTGAGAAAACTAGTCACATCACTGTTCAGGAAATTATGAATTATCTCTCTGTGTCAGTAAACTAACAAAGCTCGGGCCAGTGTTCTTCTTCCCGTTTCGACTTAAGTTGTTTGATGGTGCGTTAAATTTGTCTTTGGGTGTGCTTTCTTTGCTATAAGTTAGATAGCGGAATTCCAAACATAGAATCGCCTCAAAGATTAAAAATTTACACAGTCTCAACAAGTTCTGCGTCAGGGGAACTCTACACACTGTTTATGCTTTGCTTTGCTTAGATTGATTTCTTTATTGCTTTCTTAATGCTGGGATCGCACAGGTTACGATCACTCGCTTTGCACAGAATTAGAAATCACTGCAAATATATATAAAATCCAGGGGAAAATCTATAACAAGATTTCAATAAAGCTAGTGCTTCTGTAAAGGTCTGGCCAGCGAGTGATAACGTGTCTAGTTCTACATGGTCTATTTAGCTAAAATGAAATGTAAGTTGAGTGGGACATGATAAACTTGACAACTTATTTGATCTCACGAACTTTTGGGGATCTGACCGCCAAATCAAGAGAAGAAGCCGCCCCCTGGTCTTCGTATCCGCTCGCTGCTGCCCGTTTCGCTTTCCCCCGTTCGCTCGGTTCCTCGATTGACACCGAGACGCGAAATTAGCGGCAAGCAACTGCGTCTCGTATCAGGGAAAACTACTGTCTTTGATAGCGCCGATAGTCTCCCCTAAGATCCCTCGGTCTGTCTCTTTGATCTCGTCGCTGTATCCTACATGAGTCCCGGTGGAATGCGTTCTGGCAAACGAAAAGTTACAACAAATGTTCAGGGGTTCTAATGTTATGAAAAGCTAAAGGTCCCTTTAAATCATCCATCATATCAGGGAAAATTCACTAGTCAAACTAGACGTACGTCACAGTGGGCTGTGTCTTGGGTGGCATTGGTGCAAATTCATCTTGGTAACAGGGATAGCAAGTTAACTTCATTTAAACTGCCCCTAGCATCCACTCTGTACGTGTTTGCAGTGCCAGGCAGGGTTTCTGCCCCTTTCTTGATTTACGTCCAGTTCGTGACTTCGGACTAGTCGTAGGACTGATTTTCACCTTTTCAAGTGGAAAGACTTAGGCTGGCCAAGGGAATAATTTATTACCATTTGCTGTGAGAATCAGCTAGCGAAGACTGTGAAAGAGAGAGAGACTTTTTCATTATAAGAATGAAAAAGATATGTGAAAGGAATTTGTTACAATCTAGCGAGAGAATTTTCCTAGAGGAATAAAATAATAGACAGAAGAAAAAGTCGGTGAGAAGTCGTTACACGACAACGTTTCATACTCAATATCTCTGCAACCACTTGATCGTAATTGTTGCAACTTTGCATATGACCTAATGATCGCTATGTCCCGAGGGGGACATTTTTTCCTCGTTAACAAACTTATGGTTTTAAATTTTCTTTATATAAAATATACAAAATCGTCCACCTCTTAGTCCAACCGTGTATTGACAGGGCTTACCCCTTCATATTTGTGAGCTATTTCGATTTAACATCTTGAACGTATTTCACATGATTTTCCCCGTGTTTCAGCTCACTACCGCACTGTTTTGAACATTACATTGATCCTTCCGGTGTGTTCAGTTACCGTTCTACTGATTGTGTATTTCAGTGCATAGGCGTATCTTGCGGTATTCTAGGTCTGTAATACAATGGGTATGAAAGTCAAGTTCCTTACACTGCACACAATGGCAGTGAAGATGTATAAATATTTCTGCAGAGAAGCTAAGCGTGGTAAACTGTATCGGAGTCTCTCAAATCCTGAAAAGAGAACTGTTCACGCTTTGGGTTTAAGTAAACGCTCATTTCATCAATTACTCAAAGCTAATGGAATTTTCAGTTCAATCAATACCAGGACGCAAGGAAGAAAGGAAGTAGTAGATAGTTTTGACAGGCATGTGATTAGAAGAGAGAGTTGTAGAATGTTCAATTCCAAAGAAACTGTGACACTAAGAAAACTGAAAATTCGGCTGAGAACACACAATGACATTGATGTGTCGAAATCTACATTATTGAGAACTGCTAGAAGCATTGGCTTTACGTTTAGGAAGTACGCTAGTGGAAGAAACGTCATCTGCGAGAAGCCGCACTTAGTATCTATGAGAAGTAAATATTTACGTGAAGTACGGGATATGCGTAATCAAGATTATGATATTGTGAATGAGGATGAAACTTGGATCAATGCTCACCACACAAGTGAAAAGGAATGGCAGTTATCAGATGGAACGATTAAAAGATGTGTACCCAGTGGAAAAGGACAACGTCTGATAATGGCACATGCAGGCAGCAGACATAATGGGCTAGTGAAAAATGCTGAACTTATTTTCACTTCCAATTATACGGACAACCGGGACTATCATACCGAAATGAACGGTAACATATTTAGAGAGTGGATTGAAAATACTCTTCTTCCGTCCCTAGACAGACCATAGTGTCTGATAATGGACAACGCATCATACCACAACGCTGTGGCAGAAGAAGACAAAATTTCGACATCTTCGAGTACAAAAGATGCTATAAAGATTTGGCTCAGAAAAGAAGACATTCCATTTAACGAGGGGTTTCTGAAACCTGAATTACTGTCCCTTGTTAAGAAATCTGGGGAGGCCAAGAGTGGTAGCACCTTTGGGCAAGAGCGGTCGCACTGGAGAACTGAACCAGTGGCTCAAACTCACTGGTCCACCTTGACCTTCCAAGCAGTGGCGTATTCTCTATGTGTGCTGTGCGTGCTGCGCACACCTATGCCCGAAGAAAAATAAATTTTAATTTATTATTCTATAAAATATTTCTCTTGTAAAGTTCTGCTTTCGGACCGCACGCATCAGGATAACGGATTTTCCCGCATAGAATCTACGAGTATATCTAGTTTCAGTTTCCCAGACGCGTTTTATAGTGCAGTTTTTATTGGTTGATTACAATCGCCCGAAGTTTCTCGGGTAATTCCGTCACAATGCGTGCTGGACCTTTCGGATTCACGTCTGAAGATTGGTTTGTGTGGATCGGGGTCATGGCCAGATGCGTCAATACAATACGAACATGCGTGCGGTGGACTTGCAGCTCTCGAGTAGTAAAAATCGGCTGTGCCCGTCCAGTGTTTTTTTTGTGATTAATTTTTGTTTGTTGCCGGGAATGCAGATTATTACAGTGACAGTGAGTTTCAAGTTGTAAGTTAATTAGTATTTCGGAGATAATTGACATATACCCCTAATAACTATCGTTGCGTAATTGAATATAGTTGGTTTTTAAATAAGAGGGGAAGAAGTTAAATAGTAGGCGTACATATTCATTTTAAGTAGCAGCACGCCTAGCTCGCATTACCAGGATACGCCACTGCTTCCAAGCATGACATATGGCTTCCAGAAGCCACAAAGACAGTGGCGGCCATCCCTTGGTAAAAGTCTCGACCGACTGGCCAAAATTGTTGAGCGCCCCTGCAAAGCCCTGTTTTACCTGTGACTAGCCTCCAACTTGGACTAACACAGCTACGGTACCACCCACAGTATCTCATAGTGAAGGCAACAGGGTGCACGATGTGATGATCCTTTTGACCAATTAGAAGCGCTAGTGCTGACTAAATAGCTGACAAATTATGGATGTTTCCAGAAAACATCGGTCATTTGGTGGCGGGGACTGCACAACGGTGAACCCCACTGAGGTGGTGCAACATGGTGCTGTCTACCCCCGGGCGGTAGGACAAACATCAGGTGAACAGGACAGCAAGGGAAAATAATACTTCCCCACCGATGATGGTACAGTGCCCACTATGCCTTGCACACCCCGCATGGAAAAAAGAGGATAACTACCGAGATGAAAGAAAGTCATCACAACCCCCACTACTCATGATGCCATGACACTAATACAACCTAAGATATGCGAGCTCGGACGTCGCCTCGCAAAAGGTCCGCGCCAAGCAGGTCGCCCCTCGGCTGCTCCTGGCGAAAAGTGTGCTACCGAGGAGTATATCAACATTCTACAGTTAAATGTAGATGGAATAAGAACTAAATCGTTAGAATTAAAGAAACTACTGAAGGATCAGAAAGTTCACATTGCACTGATTCAAGAAACCGTTCTAAAGGACAAATCCATCAACTTCCCGGGCTACACAATGTACAAATGTCATTGCCATAATAGATAATAGTTGTCGAGGAATTCTAACCTTGGTAAGGAATAATGTACAGGCAGAGGTCGAAAGTCTTCGAACCGATGATGAAACTGACATACAGCGAGTGACAGTCTGAGGAAGTGACGGATATTTCCAAATCTTTAATGTCTACAAACCCCCCAGAGAAACTAATGGAATCTACTTTGTTGATATCGAATACAAGAGAACAATCATAGCAGGGGATTTTAACGCCCACTCCCCACTCTGGGGATACCAGGACACCAACACTTCAGGCCAGGCAGTAGAAGAGCTATGTAACACTTCCAACCTTATAGTCCTCCAAAATGAAAGATCCCCACCAACCCTCTACCATAAAGCTAGTGGAACCAGTAGCCGACCAGACTTAACACTAGTGTCTGCAGACCTCACCAACCGGTATAAATGGAGGGTATTGGAGGACATAGGAAGCGACCACCTACCCATCCTCCCCACCACCCTACAGGGTAAAACAAAAACGGAAACCAAAAGAAAGTCGAAATGGAACTATGCTCGAGCAAACTGGGAACACTACAAACTCATATCAGACCAGCTCCTCACTGAAATAGACATGAACCAAAACATTAATACCTTGAACGATCAGATCTCTACAGCTATACTGCAGGCAGCCAAACAGGCAATCTCCAAAGGCAGTCGTATCAAATACAGCATCTTCTGGAATGAGGAATTAGAACACCTAGTACACCTAAGACGCAAGGCACGGAAAACCGCTCAGAAAAATCCTAGCCGTGAAAACAAAATCACATACAACAGACTCACTGCACAGGTTAAGCTAGCGAGCAAAAAAGCCAAAATGGAAACCTGGAAAGAAAAATGCGAAAACCTAGACCTAAATAAAGAAGGGAAGAAAGCATGGAAACTCATTGACAACATGGCAGGGACATCCCAGAAGAGAAACCCAATCCCTATAAAACTCCCAAACAGTAACACAGCTACCCCCAACAGGAAAAAAGCACGAGTCCTAAATCGATTCTTTGCTGAAGTCAATAAAACATATAAAAGAGCCAATCTAGATAAAGCCATCAAGACACTTACAAAACGCATGCTAAAAGCACACAAGGCTGTGGACACTATCTTTGACCAGGAATTTACGATAGCCGAACTGCAATCTAGTCTCCTAAAGACCAAACCCAAAAAAGCACCAGGGCCAGACCAGGTTACCAGCGACATGATAGTCAACCATGGGGGAAAAAGCTTGCTGACGATCCTGGAATTCATAAAGAAGACGTGGAGAAGCAGTACTGTACCTACAGGATGGAAAAAGGCTAACATTATCCCAATACTCAATGTCACGTAGGGTTTATATTCATTTAATTTCCTACATCTTCTTCCTATTCTTTCACCCGAATTCTCTCTTTTATTATCTCTGTATTTCCTTTTTTCCTGTATATTTTTCATCCATTCGTTTTTGCGAATATTATTTTCATATAATTCGCAAACTTTACCTGTTTTCCTTTCTCTAAAACTGAGAATCGCACCTGGGTGGTATTGCGTACATGTCAGTCGCGCTGGTCGGATGATAGGCGTGAATTTACAGCATTCGCTAGACATTCGTCTGAGGGTCTCTGGCCTGGGGCGTGAAAATTCACCCGAGGGACATGGAAAGTAGACAGAGAGTCTGCATTTCAGTAAACGCATGAGGTTTTTCGTCAGGAAAAAAACCCGGCTTAGCGTGAAAATCCACTCCGCACTGCAGACGGTGGTCTGAGATTTGCAACTCATGCAAGCCCTCGGCCACTGATGGCTGTTACGTCACGCGATAAGCGGACGAAGGTGTTATACGGACAGGGGGAGACTATTTCGCTTGGCGAAATAAGATTAGGATCCGGTGTCCGATTTTAAAGATATTGGCCAAGTTTGAAACTTTAATTTCATTCTCGCTCATAGACTCACAGTAGATAGGTTGCTCGTAAACAGAATAGCTGTTAGCGAAGATCTCAGTTTGTTTCGGCAATTTGTCGAACTTCTAGACTTCCAGAAATATTTTCAGCATTTTTATTCTTAAGTTGTGCGACTACCTGTAATTCTGTGGTTGAGGTAATTAATATGATAGATATATAGATTTTGTGAGTGTTAAAGTGTTTAATCGCTTAATTCATTTTAATCTATTTCTTTAGCGCAGAAGAGAAATAAAGTGGTAGGCTATTATATTTTCTAGGGAAGCATTCAGTGGAAAGCAGAATAAAATTAAAATTTCTAGCTTATAACGGCAAGTGTAGCTATTTATGAATTTAATTTAACCGCTAATACTCAGTCGAGTGTATTTTTTCTAAACTAACGTATAAACTCTAGAATCGAGCCTCATGAATGGTGACGGAATACGCACGTGTTCCTAATTCATGAGAATTGCTGATTTTTAAATATAACTTACGTCACGGGAAGTTTAAATGATAAGCAAAGCTCTCTGCTTGCAAGTTTAAATGTAAGTTATAACCAGTACATATTCTGTTTATTATATTATATGTGTTATTTTTCCTCCACACAGTGAAAGTTTTGGGGTGACCCAAACTTTACCAGCACCTAGTAGTAGTTTCCATACTTGTGAAGAAATAGACAGTCCTTATTTTGAACCACGTGGGTTTCTTAAGTACCACTGGTCTAAACAGTGCATATGCAACCCGAGTTAGCCAGAAATACTATATCCCAATAACGGGTTTCAAAGACTGTAATGATAAATACTGGACCTTGGAGCCAGATCTTAATTTCTTCTAGAAAAAAAAAAAAACTCTACGTAATCTTTCTGCCTGGTGGCGCGAAATACTTCAAGTATTAACTAACATTTCCCGACTATATATATATATATATTTTTGTGGACAAATCTGTGGTGTGACTAAAGTGAATCCTATACTGAGGGAAGGCACCGACCTGACATTCATCATTTCTAGAAACCTACGCTATTGACACTGTGCTCTGCTAACTCCCGCGCCTGGAATAATTTTAGGTGACTTAATCAGACATTTGAACAAATTTGCACACCCAAGTAGTCGTTCCCGGAGACTCCGAGTTAAATACGTCTTTTGGAACTGGGGACTTCTTGGCAGAAGACTGCATTTTTTTGAGTCTGTGTGAAGATCTAAAATCAGTGTGTTCCAAGAGGCAGCGAGCAAAGTCGTGAGTACCTGTATGAGAGGCCATGGCGGAATGAATGAGTGTACGCTGGTTTGAGTGATATTTTCACTATTATATCTTTGACACCCTGTTGCTGTCCTAATTTTTTTTTTTCAATCTGCATAATTTGTTGCTAAGGCTAGAGTTCTTGTGTTTTTTGTCTTAGGTTAAATCAGATTTTTTTTTCAAACTCTGTGCATATAATTACGAGATAAAACAAAGAAAACTCTTAGACTCAAACCCTATGTATCTGTGACTCTGGCGCCATCATCTGTTCTCTTAACGGGGCTGGGCTAAACCTAGAGTTAACACTATAACGGGGCTATCATCCTTGCAACATTTCCTTGAATTTTTTATGACTATGTGTATATGTATTTTCCTTGATGTACTTTCTTTGATGTTGTGAGCCGATTTTTCCTGATATTAAAATCGCTCTTGAACTTAATAATCGTGTTTGGTCAGCTCGTTCTAGATAATATATATATCATTGTTATAGTTTTCCCACGTCTGTGTGTTTACCTGTCGTCACGTGTATGTGCGTGCCTGTGAGTGATAGAAATATACGTAATCTGTATATTGGTGTAGTCTGTCTGACGCTGTAACAACTGTTGTAGAAGATAGGTGAGAGAGAGAAGAATTCTTTTCGCTTTCAGAGACAGCCACTATATCAAAATCTATCATCTCACGTGTGTGGAAATTCTATTACCTTTCACTAACTCTCACTGAGTCTATCACCTATTCAAACCTATTCAGAAGGGACCAAACCTAGTCTTAATTCTCCTATCGAAAATCTACGACAAATGGTCGCTCGTTACCGGGAATTGAACCCAAAATCCTAAGGCGATACGACAAATGGGTTCTCGTCCGTAGGATTTTTGAACTTAGAATAGGAAGACGAGTACGACAAATGTGGACTCGTCTATCTGGATTTTGAACTTAAGATTCTGTATTCTGATATAGAGTAAGAGTGTGATGTCTTGTGACTGTGTATCTTTTAAAAAAAAAATATTACCCCCTAGACTAGCGATCTGTTTACGGGCGTGCTGACCACACAAACTAATAAGTTTTTTTTTCCACAGCATCTTTGAATAATATACATTTTGGTTACAGGTTGATTTTGTCGGGATATATGTTAACTGCTGATTGTAATACTAAATGCTGGTAAAGTGGTGAGTGTATAACATTCACTGGGTACTGAGGCAGAACGGCGTTTGAACTAAGTTAAGGAGTGTGTTTCGGACTTTTTGTCCAGATTAATTCCCTCCCTTACCCGATCTGACTTCAGGGGCGAACTTATAGTGGATTTTTTAAAAATTAAGGGATTATTTTTCTCTTTAATTTTTGCAATATTCTTTTGCTTTTCCACTGTAGCAACTTATTTTTCAGTTGTAATCTTAACTACCATTTATTTGGCGTAGTCGTGTTTTGCATTGAGTGCTTTATTGCCGATTAATAGCAGCGATAGTTAGATTTTATTTTGGAGGAGGTATCCCAGGGTTAAATATATCATCTTTTGATTTTTTTGGTAATTTTTTTTCTCGTAAGTGGTAGGAACCAGGTTATTCTTTTTCCTATTTTCTTTCTCCAACAGTCTCAGTCACTGACATAATATGGCCGAGAGGGCAAAGCTTAGACAACTTCTCAGGGACGAAGCGAGAGAGGAGGGACTGGAAGGAGAAGAAGCGAAAGCATTTGTCAGAGACGAACTTGAGAGATATGATGCGGAGAGGAAAGCAGCTGAAGCTAAAGAGGAAAAAGCAGCCGCAGATTTACAGCAGAAGAAGATGGATGAGGAAATGGAAATCCGCAGGATGCAGCAGGAGGAACGTGAGAAGGAGAGACAGCATGAGAAGGAGAGAGAGGAGAGAGAGAGAGGAAAGAGAGAAGGAGAGACAGCATGAGAAGGAGAGAGAAGAGAGACAGCATGAGTTAGCTCTTAAAACTCTGGAATTCCAAAGGCGTGGGGCTGCCTCTACCTCCAGCAATGGAGAGTCTTCTCCTCATTCTTCCTTAACTGACCCTGCTAACACTCAATCTCTTCAACTAAATGCTATGTCTTTCACTCTTGAATCTTTTCCTTGTCCAAATGAGAAGATTGACACATGGTTAGAAAAATTTGAGAAAATTGCAACTCTGTACGGGTTAGAGAGGTCGCGTTGGAATATGAAACTTTCCCAGGCCCTAAAAGGTTCTGCTTATGATGTTTATTCTAAGCTGGAAAGTAGCCAACAAGACGACTACGATGTGTTGAAGAAAGCGTTACTGGAGCGCTTTGAAATGAACGCTCGCAAGTTTTTGCAACTGTTTCGCAACAGCCGGAAAGAGAATTCTGAAACTTTTCACCAGTTCTCATCTCGTCTTAAGGGATATCTAACAAAGTGCCTTGAGCTTTCGCAGCTCCCCTCTACCTATGAAGGTCTTGAGGAACTTGTTCTAACTGAACAAATAAAGAACACTTTGTCTGCTGATACCCGGAGATTTCTCGCTGAGCAGGGGGCAGAAAAACTTGAAGACATTTTGGAAAAGTCTGAGCGTTATCACAATGCGCTGGCTGAACTACCGGCCACAAAGCGGAAACCGACAGAGGAGCATTTTCGAAAACATAACCTAGAGCAATCTTCTCAGGCTTCTAACCAAAATAACCACAGAGAAACTGGACCTCAAAACCCCCCTCCTGAAAAATCCAAGTTCTACAAGAACAAGTACCCCAACCACCCCAAACAGTCCGATCAACCCGACCGCCCTACATGGCAGCGTAGCCAGAAAGGACAAGGTGGCAAAGGGAGAACCCCTGAGCAAGGGACATATGATCAGACCGAGCACACCGAGCCGAAACGCATCGGATGCTTATTGACAGTCTCGCAAGGCGGAATTATTGACAGTGATTCCCAATCTGTTGGGGATAGACCCTCAACGCGAGGTATTGTTATTTTGAACGGTTCTCAAACTTCTTGCTTATTTGACACGGGGCTTTCTTATGATTGCATTGTTGCCAGAAAGCTGGTTAAACCCGGTCAAGAGACAGGAGAGACCGTCAAACTTTGTGGAGTTCGTAAGAGTGATGCACCTACAGCGCTTCCCATCGCATTGGTGGAGATACACTCTGACTTTGTCAGAGGTATGATCAAAGCAGCTGTTATGGATGATCCCATCTACCCAGTCATACTCGGCGGGAGATACGTGTGTATTGGGAAACCGGAAGAGCCGATTGTGGCAGCAGTAACTATAAGAGGGCAAACCAAGAAGGAACGGGAGCCTGCGCCAAATTTGTTACCTATGGAACTTAAAGAAGCGCAATACAAGGACCCTACCTTGGCACCCTGCTTTAGGAAACTGCCCATGGCGAAGGAACCAAAACAGCACGGGGACATTTTTTCTGAGGATGGCGTACTTTATCGGAGAACGGGCAAGCCTGACCAAGGTTACAACCAGCTCCTAGTACCGAAACAGTACAGAAGCCAAATCCTAGAAATGGGGCACTCTCTTCCCTTCAGCGGACATATGGGACAGAACGCCACAAACCAACGTATAACCACTCATTATTGGTGGCCAGGAGTAAACACTGATATTATCAGGTACGTAAAATCCTGTGCCCAGTGCCAACGTGTACCACCCAAGCAACGGACACCCCCAGTCCACATGGGTGAAATGCCAATAATGGGAACACCATTCGAACGGGTTGTGATCGACATTTTAGGGCCTTTCGAAAGGACTAAAAGAAGGAACAGGTTCATCCTGACCTTAGTCGATACATGCACTTTATGGGCAGAAGCTATCCCGCTAACATGCGCAGATGCCAAGCATGTCGCAGAAGCCCTCGTGCAGATTTTCACTCGGTTGGGATTCCCTCAGCAAGTGTTGACGGATAATGGATCTCCATACCGAAACCTGTTGATGGATGAGATCGTTAAGATCTTGAGGACCCAGCACATCCACACTAAGCCATATACTCCGGCCGGAAATGGGCTCGTGGAACGTGCTAATGGAAACCTCACCATGATGCTAAGTAAGCTGGCACAAGTGAAACCTGAAGATTGGGATCTCTGTATTCCTGCAGCATTATTTGGCTACAGAGAATCTCCTCATACTTCCACAGGATTTCCGCCAGCTACACTCTTATTCGGCAGACCCATTAAGGGCCCGCTTGAAGCCTTACTTCAGTCTCTGACAGACGAGAAGGCTGATGAGACAGTTGTCTCAGCCAGTAAATATGTGTCGGTTTTAAAGGAACGGTTGAAACTAGGGTGGGACCTAGCAACGACTAACTTTAAGCGAGCACGCACCAAGCACGCTAACCGATACAGGAAAGTCGCGGAAGAGAGAGAACTGGAAGCAGGAGAGAAAGTTTTGGTGTTGCTCCCTACCGAGAACAACCAACTGAAGATCGGATGGCAAGGGCCGTTTACCGTCCTGAAAAAGATTTCTAAGGCTAACTACCAGATCTCTATTGAAGGAAAGGAGAAGGTTTTCCATTTAAATCTCTTAAAGAGATACTTGGAAAAACCAGTGCCAACCTCCGACCATCTCCTGACGATCGCCAAAACTGACGAAGATGACGATAGTGGCAGGGATATTCCACCGCTATCACAGGAAATCTTTCAAAAATGTCAGAAGCGGCGACGCTCTTTCAAGCGCGCATATGAGACATTCCAGGGGAAGGAAACTTTGAGGAGTGGACTTGAGTAGGAATTGGACAGAGATGGAGGGGGAAGAGGAGAGGGAAGAAGACAGACACCCCGAAGCTACGGTTATAGGAAATTAAACTCCATAACGTAGACATGGAGTGCTTCCATATCTTAAAGGGGGGAGGCTCTGTCACGTAGGGTTTATATTCATTTAATTTCCTACATCTTCTTCCTATTCTTTCACCCGAATTCTCTCTTTTATTATCTCTGTATTTCCTTTTTTTCCTGTATATTTTTCATCCATTCGTTTTTTGCGAATATTATTTTCATATAATTCGCAAACTTTACCTGTTTTCCTTTCTCTAAAACTGAGAATCGCACCTGGGTGGTATTGCGTACATGTCAGTCGCGCTGGTCGGATGATAGGCGTGAATTTACAGCATTCGCTAGACATTCGTCTGAGGGTCTCTGGCCTGGGGCGTGAAAATTCACCCGAGGGACATGGAAAGTAGACAGAGAGTCTGCATTTCAGTAAACGCATGAGGTTTTTCGTCAGGAAAAACCCGGCTTAGCGTGAAAATCCACTCCGCACTGCAGACGGTGGTCTGAGATTTGCAACTCATGCAAGCCCTCGGCCACTGATGGCTGTTACGTCACGCGATAAGCGGACGAAGGTGTTATACGGACAGGGGAGACTATTTCGCTTGGCGAAATAAGATTAGGATCCTGTGTCCGATTTTAAAGATATTGGCCAAGTTTGAAACTTTAATTTCATTCTCGCTCATAGACTCACAGTAGATAGGTTGCTCGTAAACAGAATAGCTGTTAGCGAAGATCTCAGTTTGTTTCGGCAATTTGTCGAACTTCTAGACTTCCAGAAATATTTTCAGCATTTTTATTCTTAAGTTGTGCGACTACCTGTAATTCTGTGGTTGAGGTAATTAATATGATAGATATATAGATTTTGTGAGTGTTAAAGTGTTTAATCGCTTAATTCATTTTAATCTATTTCTTTAGCGCAGAAGAGAAATAAAGTGGTAGGCTATTATATTTTCTAGGGAAGCATTCAGTGGAAAGCAGAATAAAAATTAAAATTTCTAGCTTATAACGGCAATTGTAGCTATTTATGAATTTAATTTAACCGCTAATACTCAGTCGAGTGTATTTTTCTAAACTAACGTATAAACTCTAGAATCGAGCCTCATGAATGGTGACGGAATACGCACGTGTTCCTAATTCATGAGGATTGCTGATTTTTAAATATAACTTACGTCACGGGAAGTTTAAATGATAAGCAAAGCTCTCTGCTTGCAAGTTTAAATGTAAGTTATAACCAGTACATATTCTGTTTATTATATTATATGTGTTATTTTTCCTCCACACAGTGAAAGTTTTGGGGTGACCCTAACTTTTACCAGCACCTAGTAGTAGTTTCCATACTTGTGAAGAAATAGACAGTCCTTATTTTGAACCACGTGGGTTTCTTAAGTACCACTGGTCTAAACAGTGCATATGCAACCCGAGTTAGCCAGAAATACTATATCCCAATAACGGGTTTTCAAAGACTGTAATGATAAATACTGGACCTTGGAGCCAGATCTTAATTTCTTCTAGGAAAAAAAAAAAAAAACTCTACGTAATTTTTCTGCCTGGTGGCGCGAAATACTTCAAGTATTAACTAACATTTCCCGACTATATATATATATATATTTTTTGTGGACAAATCTGTGGTGTGACTAAAGTGAATCCTATACTGAGGGAAGGCACCGACCTGACATTCATCATTTCTAGAAACCTACGCTATTGACACTGTGCTCTGCTAACTCCCGCGCCTGGAATAATTTTAGGTGACTTAATCAGACATTTGAACAAATTTGCACACCCAAGTAGTCGTTCCCGGAGACTCCAAGTTAAATACGTCTTTTGGAACTGGGGACTTCTTGGCAGAAGACTGCATTTTTTTGAGTCTGTGTGAAAATCTAAAATCAGTGTGTTCCAAGAGGCAGCGAGCAAAGTCGTGAGTACCTGTATGAGAGGCCATGGCGGAATGAATGAGTGTACGCTGGTTTGAGTGATATTTTCACTATTATATCTTTGACACCCTGTTGCTGTCCTATTTTTTTTTTTTCAATCTGCATAATTTGTTGCTAAGGCTAGAGTTCTTGTGTTTTTGTCTTAGGTTAAATCAGATTTTTTTTTTCAAACTCTGTGCATATAATTACGAGATAAAACAAAGAAAACTCTTAGACTCAAACCCTATGTATCTGTGACTCTGGCGCCATCATCTGTTCTCTTAACGGGGCCGGGCTAAACCTAGAGTTAACACTATAACGGGGCTATCATCCTTGCAACATTTCCTTGAATTTTTTTATGACTATGTGTATATGTATTTTCCTTGATGTACTTTCTTTGATGTTGTGAGCCGATTTTTTCCTGATATTAAAATCGCTCTTGAACTTAATAATCGTGTTTGGTCAGCTCGTTCTAGATAATATATATATCATTGTTATAGTTTTCCCACGTCTGTGTGTTTACCTGTCGTCACGTGTATGTGCGTGCCTGTGAGTGATAGAAATATACGTAATATGTATATTGGTGTAGTCTGTCTGACGCTGTAACAACTGTTGTAGAAGATAGGTGAGAGAGAGAAGAATTCTTTTCGCTTTCAGAGACAGCCACTATATCAAAATCTATCATCTCACGTGTGTGGAAATTCTATTACCTTTCACTAACTCTCACTGAGTCTATCACCTATTCAAACCTATTCAGAAGGGACCAAACCTAGTCTTAATTCTCCTATCGAAAATCTACGACAAATGGTCGCTCGTTACCGGGAATTGAACCCAAAATCCTAAGGCGATACGACAAATGGGTTCTCGTCCGTAGGATTTTTGAACTTAGAATAGGAAGACGAGTACGACAAATGTGGACTCGTCTATCTGGATTTTGAACTTAAGATTCTGTATTCTGATATAGAGTAAGAGTGTGATGTCTTGTGACTGTGTATCTTTTAAAAAAAAATATTACCCCCTAGACTAGCGATCTGTTTACGGGCGTGCTGACCACACAAACTAATAAGTTTTTTTTTCCACAGCATCTTTGAATAATATACATTTTGGTTACAGGTTGATTTTGTCGGGATATATGTTAACTGCTGATTGTAATACTAAATGCTGGTAAAGTGGTGAGTGTATAACATTCACTGGGTACTGAGGCAGAACGGCGTTTGAACTAAGTTAAGGAGTGTGTTTCGGACTTTTTGTCCAGATTAATTCCCTCCCTTACCCGATCTGACTTCAGGGGCGAACTTATAGTGGATTTTTAAAAATTAAGGGATTATTTTTCTCTTTAATTTTTGCAATATTCTTTTGCTTTTCCACTGTAGCAACTTATTTTTCAGTTGTAATCTTAACTACCATTTATTTGGCGTAGTCGTGTTTTGCATTGAGTGCTTTATTGCCGATTAATAGCAGCGATAGTTAGATTTTATTTTGGAGGAGGTATCCCAGGGTTAAATATATCATCTTTTGATTTTTTTTGGTAATTTTTTTTCTCGTAAGTGGTAGGAACCAGGTTATTCTTTTTCCTATTTTCTTTCTCCAACAGTCTCAGTCACTGACATAATATGGCCGAGAGGGCAAAGCTTAGACAACTTCTCAGGGACGAAGCGAGAGAGGAGGGACTGGAAGGAGAAGAAGCGAAAGCTTTTGTCAGAGACGAACTTGAGAGATATGACGCGGAGAGGAAAGAAGAGGAAAAAGAAGCTAAGGAAAAAGCAGCCGAAAGATTTACAGCAGAAGAAAGATGGATGAGGAAATGGAAATTCGCAGGATGCAGCAGGAGGAAAGAGAAGGAGAGACAGCATGAGAGGAGAGAGAGGAGAGAGAGGAAAGAGAGAGAGAGAGAGAGACAGCATGAGAAAGGAGAGAGAAGAGAGACAGCATGAGTTAGCTCTTAAAACTCTGGAATTCCAAAGGCGTGGGGCTGCCTCTACCTCCAGCAATGGAGAGTCTTCTCCTCATTCTTCCTTAACTGACCCTGCTAACACTCAATCTCTTCAACTAAATGCTATGTCTTTCACTCTTGAATCTTTTCCTTGTCCAAATGAGAAGATTGACACATGGTTAGAAAAATTTGAGAAAATTGCAACTCTGTACGGGTTAGAGAGGTCGCGTTGGAATATGAAACTTTCCCAGGCCCTAAAAGGTTCTGCTTATGATGTTTATTCTAAGCTGGAAAGTAGCCAACAAGACGACTACGATGTGTTGAAGAAAGCGTTACTGGAGCGCTTTGAAATGAACGCTCGCAAGTTTTTGCAACTGTTTCGCAACAGCCGGAAAGAGAATTCTGAAACTTTTCACCAGTTCTCATCTCGTCTTAAGGGATATCTAACAAAGTGCCTTGAGCTTTCGCAGCTCCCCTCTACCTATGAAGGTCTTGAGGAACTTGTTCTAACTGAACAAATAAAGAACACTTTGTCTGCTGATACCCGGAGATTTCTCGCTGAGCAGGGGGCAGAAAAACTTGAAGACATTTTGGAAAAGTCTGAGCGTTATCACAATGCGCTGGCTGAACTACCGGCCACAAAGCGGAAACCGACAGAGGAGCATTTTCGAAAACATAACCTAGAGCAATCTTCTCAGGCTTCTAACCAAAATAACCACAGAGAAACTGGACCTCAAAACCCCCCTCCTGAAAAATCCAAGTTCTACAAGAACAAGTACCCCAACCACCCCAAACAGTCTGATCAACCCGACCGCCCTACATGGCAGCGTAGCCAGAAAGGACAAGGTGGCAAAGGGAGAACCCCTGAGCACGGGACATATGATCAGACCGAGCACACCGAGCCGAAACGCATCGGATGCTTATTGACAGTCTCGCAAGGCGGAATTATTGACAGTGATTCCCAACCTGTTGGGGATAGACCCTCAACGCGAGGTATTGTTATTTTGAACGGTTCTCAAACTTCTTGCTTATTTGACACGGGGCTTTCTTATGATTGCATTGTTGCCAGAAAGCTGGTTAAACCCGGTCAAGAGACAGGAGAGACCGTCAAACTTTGTGGAGTTCGTAAGAGTGATGCACCTACAGCGCTTCCCATCGCATTGGTGGAGATACACTCTGACTTTGTCAGAGGTGTGATCAAAGCAGCTGTTATGGATGATCCCATCTACCCAGTCATACTTGGCGGGAGATACGTGTGTATTGGGAAACCGGAAGAGCCGATTGTGGCAGCAGTAACTATAAGAGGGCAAACCAAGAAGGAACGGGAGCCTGCGCCAAATTTGTTACCTATGGAACTTAAAGAAGCGCAATACAAGGACCCTACTTTGGCACCCTGCTTTAGGAAACTGCCCATGGCGAAGGAACCCAAAACAGCACGGGGACATTTTTTCTGAGGATGGCGTACTTTATCGGAGAACGGGCAAGCCTGACCAAGGTTACAACCAGCTCCTAGTACCGAAACAGTACAGAAGCCAAATCCTAGAAATGGGGCACTCTCTTCCCTTTAGCGGACATATGGGACAGAACGCCACAAACCAACGTATAACCACTCATTATTGGTGGCCAGGAGTAAATACTGATATTATCAGGTACGTCAAATCCTGTGCCCAGTGCCAACGTGTACCACCCAAGCAACGGACACCCCCAGTCCACATGGGTGAAATGCCAATAATGGGAACACCATTCGAACGGGTTGTGATCGACATTTTAGGGCCTTTCGAAAGGACTAAAAGAAGGAACAGGTTCATCCTGACCTTAGTCGATACATGCACTTTATGGGCAGAAGCTATCCCGCTAACATGCGCAGATGCCAAGCATGTCGCAGAAGCCCTCGTGCAGATTTTCACTCGGTTGGGATTCCCTCAGCAAGTGTTGACGGATAATGGATCTCCATACCGAAACCTGTTGATGGATGAGATCGTTAAGATCTTGGACCCAGCACATCCACACTAAGCCATATACTCCGGCCGGAAATGGGCTCGTGGAACGTGCTAATGGAAACCTCACCATGATGCTAAGTAAGCTGGCACAAGTGAAACCTGAAGATTGGGATCTCTGTATTCCTGCAGCATTATTTGGCTACAGAGAATCTCCTCATACTTCCACAGGATTTCCGCCAGCTACACTCTTATTCGGCAGACCCATTAAGGGCCCGCTTGAAGCCTTACTTCAGTCTCTGACAGACGAGAAGGCTGATGAGACAGTTGTCTCAGCCAGTAAATATGTGTCGGTTTTAAAGGAACGGTTGAAACTAGGGTGGGACCTAGCAACGACTAACTTTAAGCGAGCACGCACCAAGCACGCTAACCGATACAGGAAAGTCGCGGAAGAGAGAGAACTGGAAGCAGGAGAGAAAGTTTTGGTGTTGCTCCCTACCGAGAACAACCAACTGAAGATCGGATGGCAAGGGCCGTTTACCGTCCTGAAAAAAGATTTCTAAGGCTAACTACCAGATCTCTATTGAAGGAAAGGAGAAGGTTTTCCATTTAAATCTCTTAAAGAGATACTTGGAAAAACCAGTGCCAACCTCCGACCATCTCCTGACGATCGCCAAAACTGACGAAGATGACGATAGTGGCAGGGATATTCCACCGCTATCACAGGAAATCTTTCAAAAATGTCAGAAGCGGCGACGCTCTTTCAAGCGCGCATATGAGACATTCCAGGGGAAGGAAACTTTGAGGAGTGGACTTGAGTAGGAATTGGACAGAGATGGAGGGGGAAGAGGAGAGGGAAGAAGACAGACACCCCGAAGCTACGGTTATAGGAAATTAAACTCCATAACGTAGACATGGAGTGCTTCCATATCTTAAAGGGGGGAGGCTCTGTCACGTAGGGTTTATATTCATTTAATTTCCTACATCTTCTTCCTATTCTTTCACCCGAATTCTCTCTTTTATTATCTCTGTATTTCCTTTTTCCTGTATATTTTTCATCCATTCGTTTTTGCGAATATTATTTTCATATAATTCGCAAACTTTACCTGTTTTCCTTTCTCTAAAACTGAGAATCGCACCTGGGTGGTATTGCGTACATGTCAGTCGCGCTGGTCGGATGATAGGCGTGAATTTACAGCATTCGCTAGACATTCGTCTGAGGGTCTCTGGCCTGGGGCGTGAAAATTCACCCGAGGGACATGGAAAGTAGACAGAGAGTCTGCATTTCAGTAAACGCATGAGGTTTTTCGTCAGGAAAAACCCGGCTTAGCGTGAAAATCCACTCCGCACTGCAGACGGTGGTCTGAGATTTGCAACTCATGCAAGCCCTCGGCCACTGATGGCTGTTACGTCACGCGATAAGCGGACGAAGGTGTTATACGGACAGGGGAGACTATTTCGCTTGGCGAAATAAGATTAGGATCCTGTGTCCGATTTTAAAGATATTGGCCAAGTTTGAAACTTTAATTTCATTCTCGCGCTCATAGACTCACAGTAGATAGGTTGCTCGTAAACAGAATAGCTGTTAGCGAAGATCTCAGTTTGTTTCGGCAATTTGTCGAACTTCTAGACTTCCAGAAATATTTTCAGCATTTTTATTCTTAAGTTGTGCGACTACCTGTAATTCTGTGGTTGAGGTAATTAATATGATAGATATATAGATTTTGTGAGTGTTAAAGTGTTTAATCGCTTAATTCATTTTAATCTATTTCTTTAGCGCAGAAGAGAAATAAAGTGGTAGGCTATTATATTTTCTAGGGAAGCATTCAGTGGAAAGCAGAATAAAATTAAAATTTCTAGCTTATAACGGCAATTGTAGCTATTTATGAATTTAATTTAACCGCTAATACTCAGTCGAGTGTATTTTTTCTAAACTAACGTATAAACTCTAGAATCGAGCCTCATGAATGGTGACGGAATACGCACGTGTTCCTAATTCATGAGGATTGCTGATTTTTAAATATAACTTACGTCACGGGAAGTTTAAATGATAAGCAAAGCTCTCTGCTTGCAAGTTTAAATGTAAGTTATAACCAGTACATATTCTGTTTATTATATTATATGTGTTATTTTTCCTCCACACAGTGAAAGTTTTGGGGTGACCCAAACTTTACCAGCACCTAGTAGTAGTTTCCATACTTGTGAAGAAATAGACAGTCCTTATTTTGAACCACGTGGGTTTCTTAAGTACCACTGGTCTAAACAGTGCATATGCAACCCGAGTTAGCCAGAAATACTATCTCCCAATAACGGGTTTTCAAAGACTGTAATGATAAATACTGGACCTTGGAGCCAGATCTTAATTTCTTCTAGAAAAAAAAAACTCTACGTAATCTTTCTGCCTGGTGGCGCGAAATACTTCAAGTATTAACTAACATTTCCCGACTATATATATATATATATATTTTTGTGGACAAATCTGTGGTGTGACTAAAGTGAATCCTATACTGAGGGAAGGCACCGACCTGACATTCATCATTTCTAGAAACCTACGCTATTGACACTGTGCTCTGCTAACTCCCGCGCCTGGAATAATTTTAGGTGACTTAATCAGACATTTGAACAAATTTGCACACCCAAGTAGTCGTTCCCGGAGACTCCAAGTTAAATACGTCTTTTGGAACTGGGGACTTCTTGGCAGAAGACTGCATTTTTTTGAGTCTGTGTGAAGATCTAAAATCAGTGTGTTCCAAGAGGCAGCGAGCAAAGTCGTGAGTACCTGTATGAGAGGCCATGGCGGAATGAATGAGTGTACGCTGGTTTGAGTGATATTTTCACTATTATATCTTTGACACCCTGTTGCTGTCCTAATTTTTTTTTTTTCAATCTGCATAATTTGTTGCTAAGGCTAGAGTTCTTGTGTTTTTGTCTTAGGTTAAATCAGATTTTTTTTTCAAACTCTGTGCATATAATTACGAGATAAAACAAAGAAAACTCTTAGACTCAAACCCTATGTATCTGTGACTCTGGCGCCATCATCTGTTCTCTTAACGGGGCTGGGCTAAACCTAGAGTTAACACTATAACGGGGCTATCATCCTTGCAACATTTCCTTGAATTTTTTTTGACTATGTGTATATGTATTTTCCTTGATGTACTTTCTTTGATGTTGTGAGCCGATTTTTCCTGATATTAAAATCGCTCTTGAACTTAATAATCGTGTTTGGTCAGCTCGTTCTAGATATATATATATATCATTGTTATAGTTTTCCCACGTCTGTGTGTTTACCGGTCGTCCCGTGTATGTGCGTGCCTGTGAGTGATAGAAATATACGTAATCTGTATATTGGTGTAGTCTGTCTGACGCTGTAACAACTGTTGTAGAAGATAGGTGAGAGAGAGAAGAATTCTTTTCGCTTTCAGAGACAGCCACAACCTAGTCTTAATTCTCCTACCGAAAATCTACGACACTCAAAAAAGATAAACCACCAAGCGAAGTCAGTAGCTACCGGCCCATCTCCCTGACTTCGTGCGTTGGGAAAATAGCAGAACGTTTGATAAATGCACGCCTCTACTGATGGTTAGAGAAATGGAAAGCCCTCCATCCTAACCAAGCAGGATTTAGAAGAGGAAGACAGACTGCTGACCAGGTAATCCGATTGGTACAACAGATTGCCGATGCTTTCCATTGTTATGTATAGAGGTTCGCACTAATGACCTGTCATTGAAACATCCTTTTTTGGGGATGCGTAGATGGCAGGGAGGACAGTGTGATTCGCTTGCATAGCTAGGCGGAGTTGTCGCACGGAAGGTCCAGGGTTCAAATCCTGGGTAAGCCACTCATGTCTGTTGTTTTTCTGTTCTCTAGTCTTCTACTTCTTTATTTCCTACGAGTGCCTTATAACATACCTTTATATTTGTTTCATATTAATTTACTGTTTACAGGTCTCGTGGTTTCCCTTCCTTATGTGTTATAAATGTTTATACAATACCAAACCTACCCTCTGTCCTGTTCTTACTGTTCTAAGTCTACTATCATACTGGACACAGTTTTCAGGTCTTTGTCTTGTTGGACTGACCAATACTGATATATAGGGGAACAACAGAAGTGATTGCGTCATTAATAGGCTGAACTGCCCATGATAAACTTCCGGTGTTATGTATAGAGGTTCGCACTAATGACCTGTTATTGAAACATCCTTTTTTGGGGATGCGTAGATGGCAGGGAGGACAGTGTGATTCGCTTGCATAGCTAGGCGGTGTTGTCGCACGGAAGGTCCAGGGTTCAAATCCTGGGTAAGCCACTCATGTCTGTTGTTTTTCTGTTGTCTAGTGTTCTACTTGTTTATTTCCAACGAGTGCCTTATAACATACCTTTATATTTGTTTCATATTAATTTACGACTTACATTATTAACTTTTTACATTTCTGCCCTGCAATAATAAAATTGTCAGCGTGTTTTCAAATTCAAGCAGTCTTAACTTTGATAATACGAAATTGAAGACAAGACGAACCCCTTTTGTTACACAGGCAAATGAACAAAATGCGATGTTCTTTCGTTTATTTATTATCAGAGGAAAGTCTTTAATTTTCTGAAAGTAAGATAAATAATCGGGCTTTAACTATGAATACTATATTTCCGAAAATTTGAAATATCGATAGTTTTTTTCCCCTCGGGTAATGCTGAATTTAAAAGATATTATATCACTCCATGCCTAACCTGTTTTCAGGCGGTCTTAATGACGTTAATGCACATTACACGTTTAGATCTGTAAAGTTATTAAATTACGCGTCTTAACTTGTGACTGCATTCAGAATGTGAATAAAGCGGTGTATCAATACAGCCTGAGGCTAGACAAAGTTCTTTCTAAAGATCTTTGCTAAACAGCAGTGTTGCAACTCAAAATTTTCAAAGGAAAAAGAAACCTCTAAATGATTCTGGGCAATCTCATGATATAAAACGAATTGCCACAGAAAGAACCATTGCAACAGCATGTGACGAAATTATCGTCTAAATACTTTCGTCCTATTTTTCTTCCGTCAATCATCTTCTTTTTTCATTATTTTGTTTACGCTTTTATTGCTTGAGGTTATCTTGTCCTATCTTGTCACCTACTCTAAGTTTACCTGACTGCTTGACCTGGTTGATTAATCGTCAACACTATACGGATTAGTGATAGATATCATCTTTGCCCCGGCAGGTGAGTGGCAACAAACCCAGATTTGTGTCGGGGAGTGAAGATAACGAATATTTGATTCGTAAAAGAACTCAAAGAGTACTGTCACATCCAAATGTTGCTCGGGTTTTCCAACCTGAACAATAGATGGTATTTTAAGATAGTGGGTTAATTTTGCCATATTGCAAAGCCAGGATGTTGGTAAACAGAGATGTCAGAAGAAAACAATCGTGATATTGTAGCGCGATGAACACCGCAATCACTTCCGCCAGACCTTTTTGTAATAAACAACTATGAGAAAATAACATCTGAGTGGAGATTATCAGTAATACTAAAAGAACGCAGAGACACGAAAGTGCTAACATAGGCAGAAAAGTTCCTCTGTATGCCGAGCCATCCAATGAAGGACAGATTCCAAAACCTAGAAATGGGGCGATTGAAAAGAAGCAGCTTTATTCACCAGGCCAAACGATTTCGTAGACAAACCTCAGACCTGCTTGAAATTGACAGCCCCCTAAAGTATGTGCCAGAACAAACCCCTTGGAGAGAGGAGCCTGGACTACCAGTACACATCCAGACAAAAGTGAAAGGAATATTCGACAGGGATGAACAGAACAGCGTGCAACGAAGGACAGTCACTCTTAGTTTCTTGGATGATGAATACCCACAGGACCTCTGGGTCCGAGTATACACGGATGGGTCAGCACAGAATGCAGTAAAGAATGGAGGAGCAGGAGTGTACATATTACCCAAACAACACTAGGGATACGGTCAGAGTACCAACGGGGAAATTCTGTAACAACTATGATGCAGAAATTCAGGCAATCAAGGTGGCAACTGAGAAACTGTTGAACACCAATCTTGGTCCACAGCCTGTGGTATTCCTGACAGATGCAAGATCAGCACTCCAAGCACTTCAGTCAAGAAAATTGCCAGGTATACAAGCCCTACTTTCTGAACTGTGCAACCAGCGCAGGGTCGCCATGCAATGGATACCGTCTCATTGTGGAATACCAGGAAACGAGAGAGCGGACCGACTGGCTAAAGAAGGTGCTGCAGACGAGCAACCGGATGTACCAATTACGTTCCATCAGAAGAAAAAGATGATCATATCAATCAGAAAGAAACAAACACCAACACCGGATGACTACCAAGCTATGAACAGATCAGAACAAATTGTCATTCTGAGCCTCAGAACAGGACACAACCGACTCCGCAGCCACATGTATACAAATTCAAGATTGGCAATTCAGCCATGTGTACATGTGGACAGGCACCCCAGACTGCGGAGCACGTACTTCAAGCTTGCCCCGAATATGATATATTGAGGCAAACCCACTGGCCCAGAGAAACAACACTGGAAGTAAAACTATATGGACCTCTGTATGAACTACAAAAGACAGTGAAGTTTATACAAGAAATAACATTGCAGATATAGACAATATATTTCAAGCGAACGAAAGAAGAAGAAGAAGAAGATCAGTAATACTTGGGATAAATTGGTAATGTAGGATTTTGGTATACATGGCAAGTAACACGGAAGTGACAAGACCTTATATGGTCATGGAGTACATACAGATGAGTTTGAAAATAACATGTAAGGGCAATATCGTATGTTGTTATGTAGTAATGTTCAAAATTAAGGTAAGGGAAACCCATACCAAAATCAGATGCTATTTTGCGGTTGCTATGGCATTGTAATGCTGGACTAAACTGCTTTTGATTGGACCTTCCTCAACTGAGAAACATGTGCGTAGGAGCGAAAGTTTCGCTTATAACCTAGAACATTTTAATACTTACGCACTGCATTTCCATCTTATCAAGGAGAAATCTCAGACAGCCAGAATAACGATTATTATCAGGATTCCAGAATAGGACAGGACAGAGTACTAAAGAATCTTCTAACATTAGAAAAAGATAAAACGGCAACTATAGTACTGGAAATCACGAGTCGTCGGAGCTGGCATACAGCGTGAATAGTTGAGATTATACTTAACGCAGTAACTCTAACCACCTGAGAGACATCTTAAAGCAGTTACCTGACAATATTCGGACGTTTTCTATGCAAAACGTAAATAACTTGACACACGAAACAATACTACAAGAGGTGGTGACTGCTTCGTGCTGGTTGCCACACAAGAAACCAACAGCAGAGGTGGCCCCAGGTTCCACAGAGAGCAGGGAGTGGATGATAATATAATGGTGTATTGTAGTAGCAGTAGCCCTTTCAGTGATAACTGACTACAGGAATGCGTCAATGAGGAGACAGCCCACAGCTGCTTATTTTCCTGGTGTTCCTTTCGACGTTTTCACATCTCTTCTGCTCGTTGTCTGAGCTTCTTTTCGCCCAAACTGAGGTGGCACCGCAGATAGCATCGCCACTTGGTGTAATCGGCAGTTTCATCCTCCCAGGTTGCTGGATTTATGTCCAGTGCCCTCATGTCTCTCTTGCCCACATCTTTGAATCTCAGCTGCGGTCACCCAATTGTTCTTTTGCCATCTGCCAGTTGTCCGTAGAAGATGTCTTTCGGGATGCTACTATCTTCCAAGACAGCGTAGTCTGCACTGTCTAAGCAGCGTATAAAATCTTTGAAGTCCAGCTCGTGACAGCACTTCGACATTTGTCACTTTATATTTTCAAGAAATACCGAGGATGTGGCGTAGACACCGTTGATGGAAGATATTGAGCCTTCTTTCTTCCTTAGCATAGGATGTCCATTTCTCGCTACCATATAGAAATGTGTGCTAGTGACGCAGGCGTTATATATCGCAGCTTTGGTCTTCATTGTGAGTTTTGAGTTTCCCCAAACGCGCGATGTGAGGCGGGCAAAGGTAGCTGCAGCTTTGCCAACGCGGCTTTCAATTTCTGTATCCAGAGAGAGTTTGTCATTGATGGTAGACCCCAGGTATGTGAAGTGGTGCATCACTGCCAATTCATAGTTATCGATAGTGGTAACTAATGCGGCACCTACATAATGACCCAGCACATTTGTTTGCTTTAGACTTATTGTTAGGCCAAAGTCCTTGCATGCTTGGGTGAAGCGATTCATCTGGATGTATGCGCTCTGGTAACTTGTGATGTTGCCTTAAGATGACTCTGGCAAAAACGTTACCAACAATACTAAGAAGAGATATGCCTTTGTTGTTATTGCAATCACTTGTCTCCTTTATTTTTATATAGTGATACAATCTTGGCATCTCGCATGTCTTGAGGAATAGTTGTCTCTTCCCAGCACTGGCTCAGCACCCTATGCAGAGGATGTAATAGCGTGCTCTTGCAGCATTTGATTAAATCAGGAGGAATCTCATTACTGCCTGGTGCCTGGTGCTTTGCTAGAGGCCAAGCTATCAAGGCCTTGCTGAGTTCCTCTAATGTTGGTTGGCATCCAGCTCCTCCATAGTTGGCAGACATTTGACAGCATCAAGCGCTGCTGGCGTAACGGTATTTTCTCTAGCGTAAAGCCCAGAGTAGTGCTCGACCCACCTCTTCATCTGCTTACCCTTATAGGTTAGCTTCTCTCCGCTGATGGTTTTTAGTGGTGCCGTCTTACTTTTTTGGGGACCAAAGGCTCTCTTTATATTGTCATTCATTTGTCTATTGTTGCCTGTTTGCGCTGCGGTCTGGATGCTCTTACTGAGCTGCAGCTAATAGTCATTTGCACAGCGTCGAGCAGTTTGTTGAACTTTGCTTCTCGTAGTTTTCAGGATCAGTAGGTTTCTAGCACTCGGTGAACCTTTGTGTTCAATTGCAGCACTGCGCTTAGCTACAATGACAGATGTCATCACATCTGACTTCGCTGTTTTCTAACCACAGGTGGCAAGTGCAGTACTTTGAATGGTGTTCCACATGTGCTCCCAGTTCTCTTTAACAGTAGCACCATGCTGTGGGCTACTGAGCACTTTCTTGAAGGTCGCGGTAAATTGAGCGATCATGACAGGGTCTGACATCTTGCTGGTATCGATGCGTGGTTACCCTTCATGTCTGACATTATTGGAACCCACGACGTGAAGTTTTTCTAGGTGTGCTTTTGATGACTGCTGCTAGATTCTCGTAGAACTAGCGTTTTTATTTAATTTCGGAATCTTATAAAGCGGGTGTACCACGCGGCCTGCAGCTAGATCCAAAGCAACCCTAGTAACGCCTAGTAAAAGGCGCATCATGCATACAAACATCGCAGGTGCGTTGACGAGTCCAAAACACGTATAGTTTCATTGGAACAATCCAAATGGTGTCGAAAAAGCTGTCAATGGCTTGGCCTTTTCTGCTTAAGTTATTTGCCAATAACCTTTAGAAAGGTCTAGTTTACTCAAAAATTATGCCTGTGATAACTGAGGCAACATGTCTTCTAAACTTGGCATAGGTTCGGAATCTGTTACCTTGACCTTATTTAGTTTTCAAAAATCGATGCAAATGCTTAGTGACGCATCAGATTTCTTTACTAAAACAACTGGAGAATTGTAAGGTGATGATGATGGTGAAATAATCCCCATATCTATCATACTTTTAATTGCATTCTCAACCTTAGCCTGATAATGTATCGGGATCGGATATGGTCTTAGTTTAATTGGTGTGTGGTCGGTAAAAATTATGTCATCTGTGATTAAGTCAGTATGTCCAGGTTTTTACATACGCCTTTAACCATGATAGGTGACAATTACTTGCATGATTAGCACAAAGGGAAAATGAGTGACATTTGCACCCAATAACAAAAACAACTAGAACATCATTCCCTTAGTGCTGTAGGAATCCCCTGTTGATGCCAGTCATTGTTGCTCAGTTATCACTAACAAATCCAATTATATTTTGCAGTGGAATCTGTTTCTTTTGCAGCGTGGATCTGAGTGCATGGTATAAACCAAATCATGAGGCATTATCCACTTCTACTGGGTCAAGCAAGGAGTCAATTACTTTGTGTTGTGCTTCATCGAAATGTCTTACTACAATAGCCAAAATCTGGGAAGCTATTATGTCCGTGCTCTCATCAATAATTACTGAACATTATTGCTTATGGCAAATAGCGCTTATATCATTCTGATGATGATAACCATGCCTTCTTGAACAATGTAGGATGATTTTTTACGCTTCAATGCCATATTCGAAAGCATATCACTGCCTGGAAACCTTGGCTTCATACATTCAAAAAGTTGGAGGGACAGACAATGATATCAAAATAAGAATACATAAAGAAAGAGGAGCTTTCATTGTATGGGAACATATGGAGAACAAGAGAAATCAAGTCCAACACGAAAATAAGAATCTTCAACTCAAATGTCAAGTCAGTCCTATTGTATGGCTCTGAGACATGGAGAGCAACAAAAACAACAACTAAAAAGCTACAGACTTTTAAAAACGGGTGCTTGCGTAGAATAGAATGGACTGAAATGGTATGACAAAGTCACAAATGTGGAATTGATAACAAGAACCAGACAAGTGTCAGTGGAACAAGAGCTGAGAAGAAGACGCTGGCGATGGATAGGACACACATTGAGGAAACCTGTTGATAGCATTACAAGGCAGTCCTTGTTCTGGAATCCGCAGGGAAAGAGAGGCAGAGGTTATCACATGGAGATAACTGGATACAGAGGTGAAAATGATGAGGAAAATATGGAAAGAACTTGAGCGGATGGCACAAAGATCAGAAAGACTTGGCATGTGTTTGTTGAAGGCCGATACTCCTCAGGGAGCTAAAGGGTATTGACTAATTGATTCAATAAAGTGTTTTGCTTGACTAAAAGGAGTATTGTGCTCAGCAATGAGTGCGGAGAACATTATTTCGACTTTAACAACTGTATCATCAGTAGCCTCGCTTTTTCCTTTCTTAAGCGCGAAGTCAATCTTAAAGGTGTTTATTATCATCTCAATTTTTTTTCAAATGTTTTGCCCGCTTCTTATGGCAAAGAAAGTTACACTTGTCTGTATTAACACACACAAACCGTGCACACAACGTCATATTTGTCCTATGGTCAGCTTTAACCCAATCATTTAATTGTGGATCTTTCAGCCATTCCTCGTGGAAATGTATCCATCTAAAATTCTAAATGACAAGCACAAAATCAATGATCAAGTGTAGCGAATTTTGGTGGCAGAGAAAATAAACCTAGATTTTCATGAAAAAAAGCCTAGACTCCTAGACGGTACGAAACAAACCTAATTCTAAGTGGAAACACTTAGGGCTCTTACAGACGAGCGTTTCTTGCTGCGCGTATCTCGCGCGTGACGAATGAAAGAGTAGGGATTTACAGGCTGCGCAGCCGAGCGAGACACGCTGCTAAAAAGGTCCTTAACAGAGACTGTTTTATGCAGTTAAAATTTCCGCGGATGAATATATTACACAAGTGTAAGTAAATATTTATTAGTGCATACTGATGGATGAATTCGTTGAAACAGAAATTTCGAATATTTTTTTTAAGTAGTGGATAGATACGTTTGTAAAAGTGATAAAGTAGATGTTGTTAACAGTACGTTAGTATATGTGTCGAACGGTGAGTTATTATAGTCGTAATAAAAATAAATAAGTATGCATAACTTGGCAGAGAACTGTGGAGGCCGAGATGCAAAGACTGAACCAGAGCTGGGGCACTGCACGAAGGATGGCCACCGACCGAGCAAAGTGGAAGCAGTTTGTTGCTGCCCTACAAGACGCCACCAGGCGTGACGTCCGTTTACTGCTTTGACAGTTAACGGCTAAGTATCACAGCAGAAGAAGAAGAAGAAGATAATAGGTATGTTGCAGGCACTCATAAAGGGATTATTTTTAATGTTTTTTGTTTTTAATTTATTTATTATTACAGTTGATGGATACGTTTATAAGAATGACAACGGTTATGTTGTAATAATGGACCAACACGTTGATAAATGTGTCATATATTATGTTGTTGATAATTCGAAATTATATCAGAAGGCACATAGTTGATAGTAGGTGTTGAATTCATTCAAATTGAAGTTGGTGGTAATAGAAGATTACATTTATTAAACTTGACAAATTTCGTTTTTCAAATAAAAAGGATATATGCATCCATTTGTGAAGTATATTACCTGTTGTTTATAGCCAGCTAATACGGCCCGGGCGAGCAGGAAAACATCACATACGGCAGTGTGTAGAGGTGTACATGTCAGACCTGAAATATGAAATTTTATGGAGAAAAAAGGAAAAGGTACATTTTACATCGTCATCGTTATTAATTGTGCTTATAATCATGTTTATAAAATCACAGAATATATGAAATAAATGTTTTACAATAAAAGGGTATTGAAACTAGTTTGACAAACGAAAAATACAACAGAAGCACAATGTAAACACCATTTAAACATCTTTCATATGTTTACGAATTTGTAACTCTGTCTTCAGTACTATTTTTAAAAAAAGCAAACTTAACCGCTTTACCTTTGTTTATGCATCATCTTCATCATCATCTCGTATCTTTTAGCTTCCTAGGGAGCATAGACCTTCAAAAAACTTATGCCAAGTCTTCCTGCCCCGTGCTATCAGCTCTAGGACTTTCCATATCTTATCCATCCCTGTTATTTCTGACCCCAGCTCTCTTCACCGTGTATTTTTCTGACCCCAGCTCTCTTCACCGTGTATTTTTCTGTCCCCAGCTCTCTTCACCGTGTATTTTTCTGTCCCCCCTCTATTTCTCTAACCCTGGGGCTTCCATTAAAGCTGCCTGTCTGGTAATGATATCGACATGTTTCCTTAGTGTGTGTCCTATCTATCTCCAGCGTCTTATTCTCATCTCTTGTTCCACTGAGGCTTGTCTGGTTCTTGTCATCTCTTGTTCCACTGAGGCTTGTCTGGTTCTTGTCATCTCTTGTTCCACTGAGGCTTATCTGGTTCTTGTCATCTCTTGTTCCACTGAGGCTTGTCTGGTTCTTGTCATCTCTTGTTCCACTGAGGCTTGTCTGGTTCTTGTCATCTCTTGTTCCACTGAGGCTTGTCTGGTTCTTGTCATCAGTTCTATATGTATGATCTTTCAATACTTTAATTCTACGCTAGCACCTTTTTATGATAGTCTTTAACTTCTTGATTGTTGTGTTTTGTCACGGGATTTACTCCCCTTGCTCTGCAGTGATGGCCCACTAGTGGCCAAACTTCAGAGTATCTTGTGGTAAAGTGGGATGTTATAAATATTTATAGGGGACTTAGTGTACTGACTGAGATCAGCTGTGAAGGTATCTATATCTAATAAGAGTAGTGTATTATAGATAACCTTACTTGCTGCCACATATGTATACCTCAGTCAGAATTATTCTGGAATAGTGTGATGACTACGTTATATGTCTAGGGTATATGTATGATGAAGTGTAAGTCATAACAACAACAGACAGATAAACAATTTAATTTATTCCACTACACTTGACAACACTGTGACACTCACATACATAAAACACTCTACGAGGATATCTTAAAGGAGTCACTGATAACTTTTCAAATAACAATATGTATTCAGTGCTGTCATGAATGTATATGTGTCCTGATTCAAATACAAAGGGAACCAGGAATCACAATCAATTTTAATTACAAGTTATATGTACAGAATTTATCAATATGAATCTTGTAGTGACATATATTTTTAATAGTATCCTATGTGTGTCAGTTGTGTAGTAGTAATATGAGGTAATACTGGTTTTGTTTTGTTCAAGCTCTGTTGGTATTTGTCATCATGACTTCAATAGTTTGTCTTTATTGGAACTAGTATTGGAGATGTTCTCAGTTCCTGATATTAAAACAATTAAATTCCCCTCTTAATTTTATTTTACACTGTCATTTTAAGATGGGGGTACATAATGTTGAGCTCCATGGCCACACTCTCTTATCTTTCGTGATGACTGCAGTAAAAGACTCCTCTGCTCGATTACTTTAATGAGTTCTGGAGTCACCCCACTGGTTGCTATATGGACCAAGGAGTATGCTGTCCACCTCTGGCTTCAGCAAAGCTCTGACCAGGTGCTGCTCAATAACTTTAAGACCACGGTCCCTGAAACAAGAAGGTTGTACCTCCTACTTCAGAACTATTTATACTCTATGTCTACACTGAGCACAATACATCACAAACATTGAGTTCAGAGCGTTAGGCCAACTGTCAGCTTCATCTGAAATACTTTATACCAGTATTTCCCTCCCTAATGGTTACTACGCCTCTGCAATTCCAGCATTATTTCTTTCTAGTCAATAATCTAGGTGTCAGTGTACTGTTTGGCCATTCCATGCAGTTTTACTTTCCTCCGACACCTTCTGTTCAGGCTGGAGTACCATAGGCTTTACATCATGTTCGCTACTGAACTACACATATATACAGACATAAATTATCAATTTACATTCAATTTTCATTAAAAGATATTGAATATTTCAAGCTTACCACAATTTATGGAAATAATAAACAGTTTCGTTGACTGGCAATGAATATAGCACAACTCCGATCTGCCGATGTCCCAGGCTTTATTTTATAAAAAATATACACTGGTGCTCAACGCACTGCTTCTTAGTAGGTTTATTACAAGATGTGGCAATGAACAGACGCTCTGAATTGAGTATATTCGCAGCTCTACCCAATCAAACCATGTCTACACATCTTTTCAAAAAAGTACCCCTTCTATTCGTTTCCCATAACAACACAAGATAGTATTTATAGCCCGACCAATCGTGTTTAGTCTTACATTTGTTGCGCTCCAATCAAATAGGAGTTAACATGGTAGGCTATTTCCGTAACGTAATGTTTTTTCAAACACGTTATAAAAAAATTTTTATGAGCAGAAATGATTTCATGCTGTCAGGCACCCCCACTATTTTATTTTGGTTATAATTTATTAATTCCTGGACTATTTGCGTAACACTTAACATATTCTGTGTCAGCAAGCCCTAAGGAACCCAAATATCTCAATCTAAGGGAGCTAGGTGGCTGCGTTCAAAATGTGCATTTTCTACCACCTCCTGTTCACTTCCATCCCCATGTGGTGTCTGGGTACTGTCATGTTTTCAAACGTAAATCCATCTAATGTTATCTTTCCTAATAAGCGTTTTTCCAGGTTTTTTAAAACCTAACTCTGGGAAGGTTAGTGTTTTTATCACTGTCCGTCTGAAAAAAAAGTTAGTGCATGTGGCCTTACACGCGTGATGGCAGCAATTGTGTATCGCGCGACGCGTGTTTAGTATTGCATGCTTCCTGCCTTCATTCGCCCCTCTCTCTCTCCTGCTTTATCTGTCTTTTAGTTACGCCGTGTATAAAATGGAATGAATGAAATATTAAATTTAGGTCATTGATCAGCTTGCGTATCTCAAGGTTGTTCCAAGAAATACAGTACACGTTTCATTGAAGAAAGCGGGTAATAATACAGTAGGCTTTTACTATCAACGTGAAAGCGTTACAATTTGCAGACGAATGAGAACACAAGGGGATTTTGCGTACAGTCATTGTGACAGCACTGTTTCTTTTACCATTTCTCTTTTCTTTTATTAAATTTATTTGTTAGGCTTTACATTTACCTTTTAATTTATATATGTGGATTAGAATATTCCACGACATCTCCCCTCTTAAAACAGACATTATATGTCAGTCCTTTATTCTATATACACATAGAGAAATTTATTATTATTTCTGGGGTTTACGGTGATTCTCATCACACGGATGGCGGCTTAAAAAATCCGCTCCCAAATTTGTTTTTTCCAGATATATACTCAATGCTAAAATTATATGGAGCCAAAAGTAAGGACCATCGGAGTAACCTAGAGTTCTCATGCCTAGCCTGTGCTAGAAACGATAAAGGTTTGTGATCCGTTTGCAACTTAAATGCCTTCCCATACAGATAAATATTGAATTTCTTTATTGCCCATATTACTGCAAGACATTCTTTTTCGCTAGTTGAGTAGTTGATTTCAGCTTTATTCAACTTTCTGCTAGCATATGCCACTGGGCTTAATTCCCCATCCAATGCATCTGATTTCTGTAGTAGAGTTGCACCTAACCCAATATTACTGGCATCCGTCCTTACTATGAATTCTTGACTTAAGTCAGGTAATTTCAAAATAGGTTTGCTTGTGAGCTTTTCCTTCAATTCCTGGTAAGCCATTTCACATTGTGGTGTCCATGTAATGCGATCTGGATGTCCTTTACGTGTCAAATCAGTTAACGGTGCACATATGGAATTAAAGTTTTTGATATACTTCTGGTAGAAACCACATAATGAGACAAAGGATCTCACGTCCTTCTTGGTTTGTGGTCTCGGGGCTTTCTTTAATTTCTCTAAATTCTTTGGGTCAGGGGTCATGTTTCCCTGATAAACTGTGTGCCCCAAAAATTCCAATTCTTTACATCCAACGCAACATTTGGTTGGTCGGGCTGTTAAATTCGCCTCCCTAAGTCGATTAAACAGCATGTTCAGAGAGTCAATGTGTTCCTCAAATGTTTCTGTTGCTATGAGGATATCATCCATAAAATTTGTTATACATGGATTATTCAGAGGGTCCAATAATTTTCTCATCATTCTAGAGAAGACACTAGGCGCATTCTTCAATCCAAATGGCAATCTATAAACTCATAGTGTCCTTCTGAGGTACTAAAAGCTAGGTATGGTCTAACCTCAGGCTTTACTGGAATCTGATAATATCCTTTACTCAGATCCACTTTTGAGAAATATTTAGCTTTATTTAGTCTGGCAAACAGCTGATTTGTATCCGGCAATGGATCCACCTGTCCTTCTGTAATAGCATTCAGTCTCCTGTAATCTATACAGAGTCTATGTTCTCCAGAGGGCTTCCTTAAGAGTACAACACCGGAACTATACGAGGATTCACTGTGTGAAATAATTCCTTCTTTCAACAGATAGTCTATCTCTTCCTTCAAAGCTTTCTCCTTAGCAAACGGAATCGAATATGGTTTCATACAGACAGGTGTGGGGTCTATCAGTTTCATATCATATTCCAATAGGTTTGTATGCCCTGGTCGGTCTGTTAACACCTCTGCATGATTATTTAGAACCTGTTGCACTCTCTCTTTCTGAGTTTTCGTTAAATGTGTACTGATTTTCACCTGTGCTGCTGTCTCACAGGGGTGTAATGGATATTCAAATGATGAAAGTGGTTCCTTTTTCATCTCCATGGCGATGGACAAGGTCAGCAAGTGTGTCTCTTCCTGATGTTCTCTTTCCAAATATTTCTTCAGGAGATTCACATGATAGATTTTTTCTTTCCCCTTCTTATCTATCTTATAATTTGTTCTAGACACCTTCTCTAAAACTGTATATGGACCCTGCCATCCAATTTGTAACTTATTCTGACTCCCGGGGAGAAGAAGCAGTACCTTCTCTCCCACAGCCAAATCTCTGTCTTTCGCCTTCCTGTTATAATAGGCAGCATGTTTCTTCCTGGCTTGTTTCAAATTTTCATTGGCAAGTTTCCAGCCAGTTTTTAAACGAGTGGTCAGCTCATTCACATATTGGTATGAAGATGTAATGTTTTCCTCTGCCTTTTCATCAGTCCACGTTCTTAACAAAGCTACATATGGACCTTTAATTTTGTGGACCTATTTGTCCATGCACCGGTATGGTCTCTTCCACTCGAAGCTCTATAGTGATGATTTTTCTTCCCAGAATTATCATGCACAAAACGACCGCTACCAATTTTTCTTTTGGGGCTTTCTCCCCACTTAAAATTCTTGATGAGAGATTTCCTCTCTACATCCTCTTCCTCCAGTTTGTTTAAGTCCGATTGAGGGATTTTCGGCTTATCCTGGGGTAAGACATCTTTTTGCACTCTCCGCATAGTGGCCATTGTAAAACAGTTAAGTGAAGCTTGTCCGTGAAAAGGGGCTTCCCATTCCCTTTGGTCCACTTTATCAAATCTATTTTTCTTCTTATTTTCAGGCCTACTTTTGCCCCGTGGCGTGTCCAGGTCCTGATCAATGTTCCCACTTGTGGGTGTTCCCTCATGTGCTATGCTACACCTTTCTACAAAATTCTCAATGTCCCATCTTGCTTTGGGCCAATAATAATTGTGAGCCACCTTTTGAATGATGGTACCTATCTTCTCATGGTCCCCATCTGGTTTCACATGTAGGCTCCTTATTAAGTCTGCCCTATATCTTTTAGGAAGTACCAGCTGTCCCTGACCTTTGGATCTAGCTCCAGTCTTCCTATACATCAACTTGTTTTTCATGTAAAAATCTCCCTTGCCTGGAGTTGTATGACAAGTTGACAATTTTCTGAAACAAGGCTTGAGTGTTTTATCCCCAGCCTGTGCCTTCCTCATCTCTTCTGGAGTGGTATCCAACATAATATCCTCCTCCTGTCTTGAGGTCGACCTGACCTGAAGGGTGGCCATATACACAGGTTTCCTTCTGCAACGGTCAGTGTCATGATTGTCCATCTGACAATTTTTACACCACCTTTTTCCTTGGTTGAAAGATTTTCTTTCATCATATTTCCTTTCATCGAATTGTGGGAATTTATTTTTATTTTCATACCGTGGCCTATCAAACTGGTGCTTACCTTTGTTTTGATCCCTAGGATCAAATTTATTAAAGTTCTGTGGTGCCCTAAAGTTATCCACTTGTTTCTTTTTATTACCTGTTACCTCTGCTTGAGCTGCTTGATACCTTTCAGCAACATTTAGCAACTCACCCAGCCTCTCTGCACCTTGTTCCATGAGAAACTTTCTCAGGTCTGGAGCCATGGACTCTCTTAATTGCTCTATAAGGACCATTTCCTTAAGATCTTGGGTTTTCCCCAGAGAAGTCCATTTCTCCAAGTATGTCTCTATTCGTGCAGAGAACTGGTGATAGGTTTCACCTGACAGTAGTTTAGCATTCCTAAATTTTTTCCTATAAAATTCTGCATTCTTTTCATATCTTAACAAAAGAGCCTGCTTTAGCATGTCATAATTTTCCTGATCACTTCTGCTCATTTTTGCAAAAACTTCATAAGCTGCCCCACGAAGTCCTTGAGATAACTTTAAGCTCCACCTTTCTCTCTCTAACCCATACGTGGTAGCTAATAGTTCGTACCTATTTAGATAGCTCTCTATATCATCGTCTTTCTCAACAAAATGATCTAAATGAAAATTCATAGCTGAGGTTGAGGCTCCTTGGCTAGCAGTGGCATCAGAGGCAAAGGGACTGGCACCATTTTCAGGAGCATGGCCTTGAAACTCAAACTCCCTTAGTCGTAACTCATGTTCCCTTTGTAATCTTTTATCTTCTGCTTCCCTTTCTGCAGCTAATCTCTTCTCTTCTCTTTCTGCAGCTAATTTCTTTCTTCTCTTTCTGCAGCTAATTTCTTCTCTTCTCTTTCTGCAGCCTGTCTTCTTTCCTCGGCTTCCAATGCTTTAGCCTCTTTGTCAGCCTCAATCTGCAACCTCTTAGCCTCAGCCTCAATCTGCAACCTCTTAATCTCTTTTTCAGCTTCTATTCTCTTATCTTCGGCCAATCTTTCAGATTCTAATTTTCTTTCGGCCTCTTTTTCTAATCTTCTTTCTTCCCGTTCAATATATTTGTCACATTCAGCCGTGACATAAGAAATCATAATTTGCCCGTCCATTCCTAACTCTTTCGCAGTCTGTACAGCAGCAGATCGAAATTTTGCCAGGTCGGCCATTGTCTAACAGCTAAATGTCTAAAATATGTAACTAAACAATTTTTTCTATGACTAATTAACTTAGGACAACACAGGCACTGTGAGCTCAACCTTATTTATTTTCACCCAAGGATACCTTTTAATTCTTATTATTCCCTGAAGTGAATTACCCCGAATATTTGTAATAGGGAAAGATTCAAAATCCCGAGAGCGAGACCCCAATATATGTGGTGAAGTGGGATGTTATAAATATTTATAGGGGACTTAGTGTACTGACTGAGATCAGCTGTGAAGGTATCTATATCTAATAAGAGTAGTGTATTATAGATAACCTTACTTGCTGCCACATATGTATACCTCAGTCAGAATTATTCTGGAATAGTGTGATGACTACGTTATATGTCTAGGGTATATGTATGATGAAGTGTAAGTCATAACAACAACAGACAGATAAACAATTTAATTTATTCCACCACACTTGACAACACTGTGACACTCACATACATAAAAAACTCTACGAGGATATCTTAAAGGAGTCACTGATAACTTTTCAAATAACAATATGTATTCAGTGCTGTCATGAATGTATATGTGTCCTGATTCAAATACAAAGGGAACCAGGAATCACAATCAATTTTAATTACAAGTTATATGTACAGAATTTATTAATATGAATCTTGTAGTGACATATATTTTTAATAGTATCCTATGTGTGTCAGTTGTGTAGTAGTAATATGAGGTAATACTGGTTTTGTTTTGTTCAAGCTCTGTTGGTATTTGTCATCATGACTTCAATAGTTTGTCTTTATTGGAACTAGTATTGGAGATGTTCTCAGTTCCTGATATTAAAACAATTAAATTCCCCTCTTAATTTTATTTTACACTGTCATTTTAAGATGGGGGTACATAATGTTGAGCTCCATGGCCACACTCTCTTATCTTTCGTGATGACTGCAGTAAAAGACTCCTCTGCTCGATTACTTTAATGAGTTCTGGAGTCACCCCACTGGTTGCTATATGGACCAAGGAGTATGCTGTCCACCTCTGGTTTCAGCAAAGCTCTGACCAGGTGCTGCTCAATAACTTTAAGACCACGGTCCCTGAAACAAGAAGGTTGTACCTCCTACTTCAAACCCAATTTATACACTAATTCTACACTGAGCACAATACATCACAAACATTGAGTTCAGAGCGTTAGGCCAACTGTCAGCTTCATCTGAAATACTTTATACCAGTATTTCCCTCCCTAATGGTTACTACGCCTCTGCAATTCCAGCATTATTTCTTTCTAGTCAATAATCTAGGTGTCAGTGTACTGTTTGGCCATTCCATGCAGTTTTACTTTCCTCCGACACCCTCTGTTCAGGCTGGAGTACCATAGGCTTTACATCATGTTCGCTACTGAACTACACATATATACAGACATAAATTATCAATTTACATTCAATTTTCATTAAAAGATATTGAATATTTCAAGCTTACCACAATTCATGGAAATAATAAACAGTTTCGTTGACTGGCAATGAATATAGCACAACTCCGATCTGCCGATGTCCCAGGCTTTATTTTATAAAAAATATACACTGGTGCTCAACGCACTGCTTCTTAGTAGGTTTATTACAAGATGTGGCAATGAACAGACGCTCTGAATTGAGTATATTCGCAGCTCTACCCAATCAAACCATGTCTACACATCTTTTCAAAAAAGTACCCCTTCTATTCGTTTCCCATAACAACACAAGATAGTATTTATAGCCCGACCAATCGTGTTTAGTCTTACATTTGTTGCGCTCCAATCAAATAGGAGTTAACATGGTAGGCTATTTCCGTAACGTAAGGTTTTTTTCAAACACGTTATAAAAAAATTTTTATGAGCAGAAATGATTTCATGCTGTCAGGCACCCCCACTATTTTATTTTGGTTATAATTTATTAATTCCTGGACTATTTGCGTAACACTTAACATATTCTGTGTCAGCAAGCCCTAAGGAATCCAAATATCTCAATCTAAGGGAGCTAGGTGGCTGCGTTCAAAATGTGCATTTTCTACCACCTCCTGTTCACTTCCATCCCCATGTGGTGTCTGGGTACTGTCATGTTTTCAAACGTAAATCCATCTAATGTTATCTTTCCTAATAAGCGTTTTCCAGGTTTTTTTAAAACCTAACTCTGGGAAGGTTAGTGTTTTTATCACTGTCCGTCTGAAAAAAAAGTTAGTGCATGTGGCCTTACACGCGTGATGGCAGCAATTGTGTATCGCGCGACGCGTGTTTAGTATTGCATGCTTCCTGCCTTCATTCGCCCTCTCTCTCTCTCCTGCTTTATCTGTCTTTTAGTTACGCCGTGTATAAAATGGAATGAATGAAATATTAAATTTAGGTCATTGATCAGCTTGCGTATCTCAAGGTTGTTCCAAGAAATACAGTACACGTTTCATTGAAGAAAGCGGGTAATAATACAGTAGGCTTTTACTATCAACGTGAAAGCGTTACAATTTGCAGACGAATGAGAACACAAGGGGATTTTGCGTACAGTCATTGTGACAGCACTGTTTCTTTTACCATTTCTCTTTTCTTTTATTAAATTTATTTGTTAGGCTTTACATTTACCTTTTAATTTATATATGTGGATTAGAATATTCCACGACATATCTACTTGGGATCTTCAAAGGTGTCTAACTTCCGCTCAAGATTACGCTTGGCAGAGATGTACTGTGAATTGAAGAATGGTGCTTCAGTTCTATGGAGCCTCGTAGGAATTTAAGAAATAGAGTACTACGGATGATAGGATCCAGACCGTGTAAACTTTCTATTTTCTCTGACCTTCTACGAGGAGTAATAATTTTGCTCGTTCTGATGAGCCACCAACTGATTTAACTCAGTAAAATATTACTTTAATAGCTCTGTATTAAGTATTTAAAATGACTGAGACATACGGGTGCAGTTCACTCAAAATGACTGAATCAACTATAAATTTTTATATTTACCGATAACAAAATTTAATAGCCAATTATCGTTAAAAAATGTAAAATAAATAAGGGTGGGGTGAATTAGATAGAGTCTTTACAATTTCATCGCTGGGGAAGATCTGGATAGTATGTTTTTTCTTTCGAATTTTCTTAAAGATGAAAAAAGTTCACTTGGCAGCTTTAAGTGGGTACTTAGCTGCCAGTAAGATGTCGGTTGATTTCTGCTCCAGCCGATGTTTGTTCTTTGCAGGTTGTAGACTGGTTTACTCTTGGCAGTGATCAAGTCTGTTGGCCGCAACACGTCCCTCATAGTATCGTGGGGTAATTGCGAAGATGGTCCAGCGTCTGTTAAGACTCGTCCACTGTAGGTGTCTTGCTTTGGTTGCAAGGCCACGTATACCAGACACTTGTTCCACAGATAGCTTCACCAATTGGTACCATCGACTAGTGTCATGAAATAAGAGAGAAACAAATACTCTACTGAGAATTGGGTTTCCTGACACGAAAATCAGGTGTCCCCCATTTTCTTTCCACCATCCCATCTGCCTCAGAACTTACCCTCTCTGAGTATTAATGTTAATCCCAGTGAGCGGAAAATATACTTTGAATTTAAATTGAACATGTTTACATTTACATATGCACTGGTTGAAAAGGTTAATATAATAAGTATGTACATCACTTATATCATCATCCACTATCTGCTCCATATGGAACTTGGGACTACCTCTGCATTTGGTTATATATGAGAAACCCGTATATAGCAGTCACCAGCTCTTGCAGTGGTGGTTCTTGAAACCATCATTATATATGCTGAGGTTGCCAGCCTCGTATGACTTTGACATTCACTAGAAATTTTCACATGTTAATAATGCAAATTATAAAATGTACAACTCACCCCAAAATCTCTTTGGGCAAGGTACTCCTGGCTCAGTGAAAATGTTAAGGCAACTAGATTACACTCTTACACGTGGTCTGGGATGTTACTTTACAATAGACTCCCACTATGACTTAGTGTTCAGGTTCCTAGGATTCAGTTTTTCCGTATTAACAAATGGAGAGTTTTCTTGAGAGTAAGTCCATATATGCTCCGGTCCTTTAAAGTGGAATCCTGATCCTATTCCTTATTCTGGCATGTCTGACTGTTTTCTTGATCAGTTGAATTTTACAGTGCCGTAAACTCAATAGGTGCTAAATTATAATGCAACATTCGGCCCAAGCATCCTGATGGCTACTATATGACAAGGCTCCAATCAGAACATTTTAACATCTCAAATACCAAACCAATAGCATGCAATATGCGTATATTTTGGTAGGGGGACATTCCCCCAACCTCTCACGGAAAATTCCTGCATGACACCCGCAACAAAATGTGCAAGTCACATCTTGTCATGGGTTGCCTCCATTTGCTCCGCAGTGATGGTCCAACAATGGCCAAAACATAGAGTATCTTTATTGTGTCTTCAAAGGTATCTATCTTCACACAAGATTACTCTTGGCAAAGATGCAGATAGAAGGATGATGATGCTTCTACCTTGAGGGAGTGTTAACAAGATATTTCAGAAGTCAAGAACAATGCTGAATGTGTCTTAGCAATGTTAACATTTATCTGCCCGTCGCCTTTTGTGAAGAGGTATTTTATAACTTAATATACTTCGTACAAGCCCACAACTGAATTAACGGTAAAATTCTTCTTCTTGGCTCTTTCACGGGTTGCCTCCCCTGCTTTGCAGTAGTGGTCCAACAGTAGCCAAAACGCAAGAGTATTTAATATGGGCTTCAAAGATGTCTACCTTCGCACAAGATTACTCTTGGTAGAGTTGTAGATAGAAGGATAACGATGCTTCTATCTCAAGGTAGTGTTCACAAGATATTCAGAAAAGCGAGAACAGTGCTGCATTGGTTGAGCACGTTAACTCTATGATCTGCTGATATTTTTTGTGAAGGATTAAGCAATTATTATTTTACCTCGTCAAGCCCCCCACCATGATTTACTCAGTGGAATTCTTATTATTATGATATAGCTCTGTTTAGAGTGTATTTAGTAAATTGACTGAGACAAACATGCAGTACATTTAAAATGGTTAAATCGAAGTTAAATTTGTATAATTACAAATAGCAAAATTTAATGATCACTTCAGTTTTAACAGTTTAAAAAATGATTAGTTTTAAAGAAAATGTTCATCTTTGGAGGATGGTAGAATGTTTAGTTAAGATAAGAAGTCACGTGGCAGCTTATAGAACTACTTAGCTGTCAATGACGGTTCTCTTCCTTCTAATGGTTTAGTTCCTGGTTATCTGATCACGCTCGTCGCTGGTCAAGGTTGTAGGTTGTAGCATGTTCCCAGAAGTGTCAGAGAGTGTCTACGAAGCTGGTACCTCTTCTAAAAGCTCAAGCCACTTTTCCCTTCTTGTTCCAGAGATAGTAACCTCAAATAGTACCATCGCCAACACATATGGTGAAAGAATAGAAACGAAACGCTTTCCTGAGTATTGCGTTTTCCGACACATACTTATGTGTCCTCTTGTTCCACCATCCCATCTATCTCAGAATTTACTCTCGATGAGAATTAAACTTAATCCCTGGAGAGAAAACTTTCTTTACATTTAAATTGAATAGCTTTATCTTAATTGAATAGCTGTACTAAACGTACAGGAACATTGGCTCCTAAATACCATCGCAATAAGGAAGCTGAAATTTTTCGGTCATATAAAAAGACATAATAGCCTGGAAAAAACAGTGATGGAAGGCGTGGTTCCTGGAAAAAGGGGAAGGGGTCGACCTAGACGACGGTGGACCCAGGACATCACAGAGAGTCTGAACTTGTCTTTGGCTGATGCAGGTCGACTTGCCCAGAATCGTGATGCGTTCAGAGCAGCTGTAATGGAGACAACGTTCTGGAAAGAATACGTCACATGATGATGAGCTTTATCTTTATTTCACATTTAAATGAAAAGGTTAACAGTGCAGATAGAATATCTTTCCATTTACATCTCCACTGACTGAAAAGTGTTCACAATATAAATTGAATATGTTTTCATTTGCATTTACACTGGTTTGAAAATGTAAATATTTTACTTAGAATGCACATGATTTCTTTCATCTTTCCCTCCCTACTCCATGTGGAACGTGGGACTACTTAGCTTTTAGTTCTCTTTAAGAAACTAGCGATAAAGCAGTCACCAGCCCTTGCAGTGGTGGTTCATGAAATCATCATTCTATACGCTGAGATTACCAGCCTAAAATGACTTGGACATCCACTAGCGATTTTCACATTTTAATATTTGCATGGCAATATATGCATATTAGTTCACATGTTAGTAATAAAGAACATAGAATGTAAATTGACAACTTACGCCAATCCTGGCTCACAGACTTTTTGCTCAGATGAATGAAGTTAAGGCATTTGATTAAGCATCTTATACGTCATCTTGGGGTCGTTATTTTAATAAGATAATTCTCTCTATGCCTTCCTGTGTTCTTAGTTTCCTCAGTCCCGGTTTACTTGTTAAAATGATAGAGATTTCCTGGGCTGTTTTGTAAATCCGTCAAGATTCTCCAAGAATCGGTCGAGCATATGATAAACTCAACCCTAGATTTATATTTGCATCAATAAACAAAAAGAAGTATTGTGGATTATTTTATTAACAGGATTAAAAGAATGAAAATTCATTTTGTCAAAACAAAACAGTTAAATTTATCTTCATATGAAGATCTTAATTGAATGTGCAATAAAAATGAAAATGGCCATATGCTGGGTCAGTATTTTACTTAACTGGCGTTGTGGGGTCAGTTGGATTCTGGTACAGTCACTGCTGGTTCCTGGTGGAGTTTTGACTGTTTCAATAGTCGAATATTTTTGCAAAAGCTTACCCTTGCCTCAAGGCCAGGGTAACTGCTCAGTTTTCATCGCCAAGTGTCCTCAAGACCCATCTGTTGTAGGTGTCCAGAGTCGACTTCTAGCAACTGGTACCACAAACTGAAAGGAAACAAATACTTCTTTTAAGTCTCATATTTTCTGATGTAAACATCAGGCCACCTCCGCTTCCCTCCATTATTTCATGCTCCTCAGAAATGTGCCCGATACCAATGAGCACTAAATTTCAACCCATCGAGTCAGAAGAAAGTGCTTTAGGAGAGCGGAAGAGGGCCCATTCCTTCTATACATATATAAATATACATATAAAACTTAATTTAAAAGGTGAGCCTAATAAATATATACACCGTGATGTTATCACCATCAACTCCCTGCTCCCTATGGAGTCTGGGGCTATCTCTGCTATTGGTTCCTTGTGATGAAACCCCCATGAATCGGTCACCAGCTCTTGCAGTGGTGATTTCTGTGGCAAGTAATTTTATGTGATGAGGTTGCCAGCCCCATGCGCACTTGCACGTTAATAAATAATTCACACACATCAAAATCAAAATGCAAATAAACATTAATAAAATGTACATATTACAACTTACCGCAGTATCGGGTGAATTAATGGACAGACATGATGAATAGAAAGGTCATACTATGTCGGGCTTACTGTTTTAAGATGCCGTCGTCCCTCAGGTGAGTTAGGTTCCTAATTGGGTACACTTGAGGAAGGTTCCTTGGACATGTAGTTGTAGTGAATTTGACAGAGATACAACGGTAAAATACATCCAAAGATAACATGTAAGGATAAAAACATAATGCGTAGGCTGCGAATAGTACATGATCGCCTAGACCGCGGGTCATCACCCTCCATAAAAATTGACTTGCTAGACAGGAGGGGAACGGCGGATAAAAAGGAAAAAATATGACTGGAAAGATTGCGTGAGACTAGAAAGGCTAAGGAGACGCAATTGGGGGGGAAACGGAGAAAAGTCACGTTTCCCAAGTTGACATAAAAAGTAAGCAACTCGACAGAAGGGACCATAGATATGTTACGCCATAGTCATTTATTGGACGCTTTTGCGCGATACCAAGCCTTTGATTTGAATTCAGCGGCTAAACGCAGATGTTGAAATATTACAAAATTTAAAAAGTAATTTTTTCTTAATATTAATGTTAGGAATATAAAAATTAGCTGGCCGGATGGCCCATTCTGAGCAGTGAACTAATATGTTCTTAATTTTACAGACGGATAGATAATATTGAAGATAATGACAAAAGACAGTGTTGTTCACATCATCGACAGACTGTATTGAATCTAAAAGTGTCGCTAATTGCACAAAAAAACACGACCTCGAGACGCAGGTGTTCAAATCTACGTAGTATGGAAGAGAAGGGATATTGTGGTGGCTGTGTCTAAAAATAACTTTTAACGACAAAATTTTGGAGGGGAGAGAAAGGTTGGTTCAAAAATCAAGTACATTTTTGTAGAAACACAAGTAGAGACGGACAGACTAACAGATAACCATCCATACTTGACTGAAGCATGACTGAAATGACTTTAGTGTAGGAAATTTGAAATTCAAAAAAACCTAGGCAGTGATTGGCCACAGACAAGCATATTGTCGGCGCTTAGACGCGGATTTGGGGTCATTTCTCAATAGTTGTTCAGTGATAGACACAGATTTTAAAGTGTGGTGATTTCCATATGAAAGGAAGTGAAAGAAGTTTAAGGACGCCATACTATAGCCAGCAGCTCAGCTGAGTTTTGCTAGCAATTCTGTGTTATTTATTCATAATCTGAGCTGTGAGTTTCTGTTGTCAACAAAGCAGTGTCTATTCAGTTGGTGACTTACTCGAGTGTATCTGTGCAGTTCTTGTGACAGAGACCACCATTATTGCCCGCCAGCACGGAGAGGTGGGACCACCAGATTTCAGCACCAGAGCTACAACTACAAGATGAGTGAGCCTCTGGTCTGCTGGACATTCACCAACGCTTTGTAGTTACTAATATCCCCATAAAAATTCCCACCATTTTCTGGACACTGTGTAGTCAATATAGACAGGTGTGATGAGGCCACCCCAACAGCACAAACATTAACTATCCTCCCAAGTAGATGACTACTAGAACATTTTAATAAAACTAACTAGTATAGTACATATATATGTACACTATTGCATTTATGATATAATATTCCATGCATTTCTTTCATAATCTCTAAATCCTTTTAAGTTCTGGTCAACCTAAAAAATTGATCCAGAACAAAATAAATGTAATATAATTCTATCAAAAAATTTTACACTATTGAGTTAGTTCAGTGTGTTGTAATATTTGTTAAATATTATTAGTCTACTTAAATATCTGTGGGTGTATCTATATCTATCACACCACACTACATATCATTACCCTAGACACTTTACGTAGCCACATTCATTAAGAAAAAAATTAAGTGTGAGGTCGTAGTGGTAGCAAGAAAGGCCTTCTGACAATTCACAACTACATTTTATCTCAGGAGCCTTCACAGCTGGCCTCATACAATTACATTTAGTAATATCACCATCATACAATACCATCAAACACCACTACATATATTGGGGTCTTGTCCAGGGATAATTAGCCCAACAGTAATATTAGGATCTCCTGGTGGGAGAAATAAAAGTAGGGAAATAAATTGTAAAATTTCCTTTAAAATTAAAAGTGTCCCTGCAGATAAAAGTTGGTGAATCTTCACAGCCAGTAATAATTAATTAGTTAACTGGTTAGTTAGAATTAGTTAGACTATAGTCATAAGAAGTACTTAGTATATTTACTGGTTAGAGATTTAGCTTGTATATTATTATATTGTCTAAAAAGTATGGCGGAGTTAGCAAAATTTAGATCAGCTGCTGTGCTCACCGCGAAGGAGATGGGAATGGATGGTCAGATTTTAATTCAATACGTAACGGCTGAATGTGATAAATATATTGAAAGGGAAGATAGAAAGGTAGCTGAAGAGAAGAGGTTACAAATTGAGGCTGATAGAGAAATTAAGAGGCTGCAGATTGAGGCAGAAGAAAAACGACAGCAAAGGGAGGCAGAAGATAAAAAGGTCGAAAGGGAGGCAGAAGATAAAAAGGCCGAAAGGGAGGCAGAAGATAGAAGGTTGCAAAGGGAGCACGAATTACGACTAAGGGAGCTGGAATTACAAGGCCAGGCTCCTGAAAATGGTGCCAGCCCTTTTGCCTCAGATGCTACGCCCAGTCTGGGAGCCTCAAACTCAGCTATGGGGTTTCATTTAGACCATTTTGTTGAAAAAGACGATGACATAGAGGGGTACCTAGGACGTTTTGAGTTATTAGCTACTACATATGGGTTAGAGAGAGAGAGGTGGAGCTTAAAGCTATCACAGGGATTGAGAGGTACTTCTTATGAAGTATTTGCCAAAATGAACAGGGAAGACCAAGACAATTATGACATGTTAAAGCAGGCTTTGTTATTAAGGTACGAGAAGAATGGTGAATTTTATCGTAAGAAATTTAGAAATGCCAAACTGTTGTCTGGGGAGACATACCACCAATTCTCTGCTAGACTAGAAACCTATTTGGAGAAATGGACGGCTCTGGGGAAGACCCAAGATCTTAAAGAAATGATCATGATTGAGCAATTGAGAGAGTCCATGGCTCCAGACATGAGAAAATTTCTCATGGAACAAGGTGCAGAGAAGTTGGGGGAAATTTTAAATGTTGCTGAGAGGTATCAGGCAGCCCAGGCAGAGGTAAGTGGTGCTAAGAAGAAGCACATAGACAATTTTAAAGCTCCACAGCAATTTAATAAATTTGATAATAGAGAGCAGGGAAATAAAGGTAGGACAAACTTTGAGCGGCCAAGAAATGACTATCGCGACAGAAACTCACAGTTCAATGACCAAAAGTTCAATGAAAGAAAACCGTTGAACCAAGGAAAAAGATGGTGTAAATGGTGCAAGAAGGATAACCATAACACCGAATTTTGTAGAAGGAAACCTTCAAACATTGCTGCAATGAAGTCGGGGACGCGAAGATTAAAGGTTAATCCTAATGGACAACAGGAACCTTATCACCCCCCAGTTTGTGAGGATGTTATTTGTAATGGGGTCACCATAAGGTGCCTTTATGATACAGGTTTGGATTATGATTCAGTTGTGAAGTCCAGCCTAGTGGACCCAAGTCAGTATACCACAGAAACAGTGGAAATACAAGGGGCGACTAAGGACATACCACTCATGACACTTCCCATCGCAAGGATAACGGTGAAAACTCGCTATGTGGAAGGAGAAATCAGAGCAGCAGTGATAGATGAACCAATCTACCCTCTGATATTGGGGTGTAGATACGTCTTCTTGGGGAATCCCGAGAAACCTGTGATCATGGCGACAGTGCAGACCAGGTCACAGAAGAAGGAGGAAGAAGGTGAACCTATAAATGCTCATCCAGAGGAGATGAGGAAGGCGCAGGCTGAGGATAGGACACTCAAGCCATGTTTTAAAAAATTGCCCAAATGCCACACACCTCCGAGCAAGGGGGAATATTTCATGAAGAACAAACTCTTATACAGGAAGGCCGGAACTGGAACAAATGGTCACAACCAGCTGGTTCTTCCCACTTCATATAGAGATAAAGTGATGGAACTCGGGCATGCGATTCCCTTCAGTGGTCACATGGGGATCAGCGCCACAGGACAGCGTAATAGCTTGTCATTACTTCTGGCCAGGGATAACGGAGGATATAAAAAGATATGTCAAATCCTGCCCAGAATGTCAAAGGGTAGCTCCAAAGCACTGGACTGCTCCTGCAACTCTAGGGGAAATGCCCATAGTGGGAACACCTTTTGAGAGGGTTGCAGTGGATATTGTAGGACCTCTCACTCGGACCAAGAGGAGGAACAGTTACATCCTTACTCTGGTGGACACTTGTTCTATGTGGGGAGAGGCGGTAGCCCTGCCATCAATTGATTCAAAACATGTAGCAGAGGCACTACTTACAATATTTACCCGATTAGGATTCCCGCATCAAATCTTGACGGATAATGGTTCTCAGTTCAAGGGGAAACTAACGGAAGAAGTTTTTTAAGCTATTTCAAGCCAGGCACTTTCATTGTAGTCCGTACCATCCACAAGGGAACGGCCAGGTAGAGAGGTTCAACGGGACTCTCATTTCTATCCTGAGAAAGCTGGCACACGAAAAACCGGATCTGTGGGATCAATTCCTGCCCGCCGCATTGTTTGCTTACCGGGAGGTACCACATAGTTCAACCGGGATGGCTCCCGCAACTCTGCTATTTGGGAGGCCAATAAAAGGTCCATTAGAAGCCCTATTAAGGACCTGGACAGATGAGAAGGCGGAAGAGACTGTTACCTCATCTTATCAATATGTGAACGAACTGACCAATCGTTTGAAAGCTGGATGGAAACTGGCAAATGATAATTTGAAACAAGCCAGGAAGAAACATGCAGCATATTTTAATAGGAAGGCAAAGGACAGGGAACTGGCAGTCGGAGAGAAGGTGCTGCTTCTACTACCCGGAAGCCAGAATAAATTACAAATTGGTTGGCAAGGTCCATATACGGTTCTAGAGAAGGTGTCTAGAACAAACTATAAAATTGACAAAAAGGGGAAGGAAAAAGTTTATCATGTAAACCTGTTAAAGAAGTATCTGGACAGACCACTCCAGGAAAGCACCCCTTATTGACCTTGGCTATTGCAACCCAGATGCAAAAAGAACCACTCACCTCACATGAATACCCATTACATCCTTGTGAAACAGCAGCACAGGTAAAAGTCAGTAAGCACCTGACTAAAAACCAGAGGGAGAGAGTTCAACAGGTTCTGGAGGAACATACAGATGTATTAACAGATAAACCAGGCCATACAAATTTGCTACAGTATGACATGAAACTGGTAGACTCAAACCCAATCTGTGTGAGAGCCTATTCTATTCCGTTCGCGAAAGAGAAGGCATTGAAGGAAGAAATAGAGTATTTGATGAAGGAGGGGATTATTTCGCACAGTGAATCATCTTTTAGTTCTAGTGTCGTTTTGTTGAGGAAACCGTCTGGGGAACACAGACTGTGCATAGATTACAGGAAACTGAATGCTGTCACAGAAGGACAAGTGGATCCATTACCAGACACAAAACAGTTATTTGCCAGACTGAACAAGGCAAAATACTTTTCAAAGGTGGATCTTAGTAAAGGCTATTACCAGATCCCAGTGAAGCCTGAAGTGAGACCTTATTTGGCTTTTAGCACTTCGGATGGACATTATGAATTCAATATGCTACCATTCGGATTGAAAAATGCTCCGAGTGTGTTTTCAAGGATGATGCGAAAATTGTTGGATCCCCTGAATAACCCGTGTATCACGAATTTCATGGATGATATTCTCGTCGCCACAGAGACATTTGAAGAACACATTGAAGCTCTGGAGATGTTGTTTGATAGACTTCGGGAGGCGAATTTGACTGCTAGGCCAACAAAAAAGGACGTGCGATCATTTGTGTCGTTATGCGGATTTTATCAGAAATACATCAAGAATTTTAACGCTATTTGTGCTCCTCTGACTGATCTGGGCAATAAAGAAGTTTCAAATCTATCTGTATGGTAGGACTTTTGTGGTGGAGACGGA